>JAKSZT010053877.1:600-12930 GCA_026826555.1 Tolypeutes matacus
CCCTCCACTAGGGAGTCTTCAGTCAATGTTCAGGTTGATATGATGCAAGTGCTGATCATGCATCTCTTCAGGGACCTAGTGAGCCTTTCAGGATGGGGAACAAGAACATGTGACAGGGTGACATAGAGGCCATCAGTCAAAACTGGAGAGGCAGTAAAAGCCTCCAGGCCTCATGTCTGTTCACAGATATCTGTGTACTTTTCAAACAGATGGGAGGGGATGTTTGAAGATCCTTGTAGGTTCACTCAAGATTTAAGTGACTACTTAGTGCAGAACTAATCAGAAAGTGTACTATCAGAATGGAATTCTTAAAAAAAAATCTTTGACTTTTTTGTAGAAGCCAGGTCTAAATGACCACATTGTCCACTGCCCTTAGGTAGAGACCTCAGACCTTCAGATGTTGAAGTCCTAAATGACTTCAGCCCAGCTCTTTCCCTTCCTGTGGTCCAACAGGCACTTCCAAGGCCCCTGTTTTTGGTCATGAACCAATATAACCCTTTCCCTTAAGGAATTATGTTTAGCTAGAATTCTGGTGCACCAGCTGGCTGAGTCTGAACAGGGGGAAGACCTTCAACCCTCTAGGTGCTGGGGGAGGCCAGGAAATGACTGCCTTGGCCATCTGGAATTTCTTGTTTGGTAGAGTAGTCTCAAATGTAAAGGGAGAGTTCTGTCAAAGACTTAGTTAGATGAACTCTTCCCATAAATATGGGTCTCTGCTGGGTGCCTCTCACTGCACTCTCAGCCAATGGTAACCCTAAGATGCAATAATATACCGACCTTCTACCATAATGGCATGCACTAGTGCTTTGCTAAGGAAAAGGCAGAAACTCTAAATGCTATGAAAAGGCAACTTTATTTAATCAAGAGTTTGTGTTTATATCAAAGGATCATAACAATTGAGGAATCACTAAAGAAAATAATCAACTAAATACATAGGAAAGAATGAAAATATATACACCAAAACAAGGGAAAGTCCAACATCAGGTCTCACAAGAGACTGGGAAGTCCCTTTTGACAGCCGGTCAGAGTCCCAATTGGAAAAATGGTTGCAGGCAGAGCTTCCTCTCCTGGGTAAAACTTCAAATGTCAGCTTGGGGACTATCCTTTTTTAATGGGTTGCAAACCTCAGAACTCTAATGAGTCTTGCAAATTGTGAGGAATGACCTCATTGAATGTAACCAAATCCATCCAGTGGGAGAGTGGCCATCCTTGCACAGGAGAGACAGTGTCTTGAAGGGCCTTTGTACAATTCTAATCATGGCACATTAAACAGGACCATAAAGGCTTCAGTACACATCACCTTTAACTTGATGTTACCTTTACAGGGGATACGTGCAAATATTATGTCTAGTGACTGGCTCCTTCTAAAAATTTATTTTTAGTTAATAAGTAGTGGAGTTGCCTGCATAGCAGCATTACAACATTCCAAAGGACAAAGGACAAATGAATCATTCACAATTCTACCCTGAAACCACAGAGACTATTGATTAGAAAGCTTAGGAATTCACAATTCTTAATAATAATAATTTTTGATAGTACATCAACTAGATTATTAAACCTTTCCACACACTTTCTCTGTTCTCAGGAACTTTCTGGCCATATGCATGAAACTTTCTGGACACCAGTGCATTCTTCAAGGCCCTGGGCTAGCCTTGCAACATGGCATTTGTCTTTAAAGGAAAACACATCCATACCTGTACGTCATTTAACAAAACACATCCCAGGACAGCTGTGTCATTTCAACAAGTGCCTGGGCTTTTTGAGCCAGTGTTTGTTCTCAACCTGTTGGCTGTCCTGCAAAGGCCAACATGGCAGAGTTGAGCCATGATGGGTGTCTGGGTGACACTTGGAGCCATTAAGAATGAGGGGAGTGGGGGATGGATGTGGCTCAAGTGGTTGGGCGTCCGTCTCCCATATGGAGGGACCTGGGTTCAATCCCTGGGACCTCCTGGTAAAAAAAAAAAAAAAAAAAAAAGGAATGAGGGGAGTATCTAAGAAGTACCCACAATTGGCAACTCATAAAATACACTATTGACACTGTAAGATTTCTTATTTCAATAACTGCTGAGAAAGACTGCATCTCATTTAAATTGATGCAGGATATGAAAGAAAAAGCACAGCTACCAGGGTATAACAAAAATGGGAATTTAATGTAATATTTAGGTCTAATGTTTGTCATTAACAATAAATACATATTACCCTTTTCATTGATAAAGTTTTCTTTTTGGCTTTTATACAGAAATTCAATTGACCCTCCCCTCAAGGTTTCCATGCCAATAAATTCTGTCATTTGTCTCTCAAAGCCCAGAAATCAATGACACATGCCACCTGGAGGAGACCGAGGGGGCCAGGAATAACCCTGCCACCCACCTGCTATCCCTGTTCTCACTACTCCAAGGGCATTGATTTCAAAGATGAAATCTCAAACCTCCTTTACAAATGTGAAAATAAGTGTTCCCATGGCCAAAAGGTCAGTGAGGTGGGAGTAAGAACACTTCTTCATAGAAGAGAGGAATATAATAAATATGAAAAACCACAGAACACCCAGCACTCCTTATTCCGAAGCCAGGAACAAGGAGAGAACTTTCCAAGAAGATATGTGAGTCTGCTGCTCAACACACCATGCTTTCTCCTTAAATGTTCACAGTAACCTCATGAGGTTTATCTGTAGAATGTGGGTTCCCATTTGCCAAGGTTGCAAGTTCTATTGTGCTATATCTGCAAAGAAATGATGTCACTTAATAGGGTCCCTTTATCTGTACCCTGTCTTTGGAAAAAACATGTCCTAAGTCCCCTTGGGCTGCTGAATCTTCATCCTCCTTTCCAATGTCATCTACTTGAGTCTATATTTACAAAAACACATTCTTCCCCACAGTCTCATAGGAATGCCTGGGAAAATTAGGACCCCATGATTCAGAAATAAGTGGGTTAAGACCCAACTCTACTTCTTCCTTTTCTGGGAGCCTGGTCAAGTCATTGTGCCCTTTGGCTTTTCCCAGTCTCCCCACCTGGACCATGGGTATCTTCTAGCACCTACCTCCAAGGGACTTTATCAGGTGTATATTAAAAAATACTATAAAACTCCAGAGCTGGTGTCCCCTGAACATAATGCATGAACTTAAAGTGGAAGGATTACCACAAATAAGGAAGATAACATGTAGTATCTTCCAAGGGCCCCACCTTGGAATATGTATCCTTGTGTAATCTCCTCTTTTTTTGATGTAACCTGGAATTATTCACACACTTCTAAGCAACATGATATGGCCAAAGTGACAGAATGTCACTCCCAATATTTACTAAAATTCTCATATTTCTCATTATCTGTTTCCTGATATATGTGAATACTTTCTCTGTATTTTCCTTCATCTACTTGAAAATTTTGAAAAAGGCATCACTTGATTTGTCCAGATTCTTGTTTTTTTCATTGGTGTTTTCTGGATTCTTATTCTCTTCCTTTTAATGGATCATGATTTCTGATATCTCTGATTGTCTTGTATTCTTTTTTGTGCACTTTTTATTTTGTTATTTTAAAACAGATGATTGATAAGCTTTTGTAATTTATGAGTGTGTGTTAAAATCTATATACCAATGAATCAACATAGGCTTGATAGGAGGGAAATACCCACAATAAATTTTTACCATGGCCTTTTGCCTGAAATACCAACAGCATTTCTGTTCTGAAATGTTTTCAGCATCTATGCAGTCTCTATAAGCTTGTTCAGAGTGGAAACCCTTATGTGCTCCCACTTTTGCAGAAGAGAATGAGAACTGCATTCCTCCTCAATATGAGGTGACAGCACATGGGGAAGGAAGTGTCCATGGGCCTTCACCAGGAACCCAGCTTCTGATATAGATGCATCCACCTGTCCCATCCTGCAGTCATTTTACTCACAGATTATATAACTGCAGAAACCGGGCAACACTTGGTTACTGTACTAGATTTTATATTCCCCAGGCAGTTTCTGAGCTTGGATGGAAGATGATCAAAGCAATTTATTGCAGATTCCAAGAAGAGGCTCTAACTGTGCTCTGATAGTTTCTTGTGCACCAGGAGGCTGATTGATCATTGGAAATGAACTCTCTTGCCTCTGTACCAAAATACATTGCTAGACATTAATCACACATTTAAAAAAAACCCAGATATCATTAAAGGTAGAAACTCCTATAACATTAGAGCTGGTGAGAGAGCCTCACACTTCTCTCAAATCTTCTTTTACCACCCTATCACTTGGCTGTAAGTTTAGAACTGCAGGGTATTGAAGAACCTTAGCAGTACTTCACTTCTCGTAACCAGAAAACAACAAGAAACTATTTGAGAATCATAGACAAGGAGGCAGTCATTTTCCTTTTTATCTTCCTTGGGGTTGGCCAAATTAAAGTATGCTAAAATGTCCTGATATCTTAGAGTTCATAGTTACAATGCAAGTCTGGAGAGACAAGACCCAAGGCCTTACAGAAGAATGTTTTCTCCCTTCAAACTCTAATTATGGGTCCAACAGGCTTCTATAAGACCACTCTGCAATAAATGACTGTGGCAGTTTTATGAATTCCAAAAGGAGAAATATTATGTTTTTAAGCTGATCTATTCTTCTGGGTGTGATTATATTAAATTCAGTTGAGTTTTCTTTGATTAGATTACCTGTTAAGATTGCTTTTTGGCCTTTTTGGTTTGACTATGTCAGTTAAGGCATGGCTCAGTTTGAGTCCTCACCCCATTGCTGGATCTGGTATAAATGGACACTCACAAAGACACACAGAAAGAGAAACCTCTGTCATTTTTTATCCTGCCATGTGATGGAAAGGAGAAGGCTCAAACACCTGAGGCCCCAGGGAGAGATGAGCCATTCACCTGACAGATTATAGATGACCCTGTGAAGAGAGCAGAATATCTGTGACTGATATAGAAACCCAGATAGAAACACATCCTACACAAGGACATAGAGAACTCCAGGATCACTTAAGTAAGAAGTCTCAAAAGACTGGATCTACAGAGCTCAAGAAGATGAAGGAGCCCAGAGCAGAGTAGAGACCAGGCTGGGATCACCCACCAACTTGCTTGAACACATGGCACCTGACTTTGTTGGGAAAGCACCCCTTATTTTGCCTTGAGTTAGACTTTCCACAGCCTTGGTATTGTAAACTTTTATCCCAGATAAATATCCTTTATAAAAGCCAACAGAATTCTGATATTTTGCATCTGCACCTCTGGCAGACTAATACAAAAACAGTATTTATCATTAAGGCTGCTGTTCCAAAGTCCCAGAAACTTGGATTTTTGAAACAATAGGCCAGCTCAAGTTGTTTTAAAAATTAGGCTAAAATTGGTAACAGCACAGGTATTACCCTGTGATCTTGACTTCGTTCCTGCACTTTCCACACAGGAGCCCCTGAATCAGGTTCGATCTTCCTCTTCCTCTTCTTTATGCATGTGTAAAAAGGGCAAAGATAGTTTAAGACACATACTGGCTAAAGACAGTGATGGCCAATGACAAGGGGAAACAAAAGTCAGGCAGTTCAGCTTCAAAGCAACTTGATGACAACTTGTTTTTTTTTTTTTTTTTACACTGAACACCCAATGAAATTTCTGTGAGAAATACAAGGATCTATGCAATCAGATGCCCATCCCCTATTTTTCTGGGAATAAACATCACTCTAAATTTGAAAAACAAATACATGACATAAGGGGGTATGGAATTTTTTCCTTTTGGAATATTGAAAGCCTTCTAAAGTTGACTGAGGTGATGACAGCACAACACTGTGATGAATTTGAGAGCCACCAAGTATATACATTGAATGGATTTTACAAAGCATGGGACTGTATAACACAATGAATCCTGTGGTGGAAGATGAACTGTGGTTAGCAGAACAAATATGAGATCATTCTGTCATGAACTATAACAAGTATATAATACTAATATAGGGTGTCATTAACTGGGTGGGTTGGGGGAACAATATGACAAATGTAAGATAATAGCTATAGTTAGTAGTAATGTTTTGATGATGCTTTTACATAGTTTGTAACAATTGCTTCATACATTGCAAGTTGTTGTTGGTGGGGTAATGTGTGGGAATGCTGGATGATGATATGCATGCTTGTTTTGTAAGTTCACAACTTATATTATACACTTATGTTTATTGATGTTCATGTATGAATGATAAACTTAAATTTTAAAAAAAGTTTTAAACAATATTACTTGGTGTTCAAATAATGGTCAAAAGCAGAAAATACCCACTGCATTTGGGGACTTAAAAGGACAAAGAGGAGGAAATATTTGTCATCCTTATGGATAATATGTTAAAAGAGGTTAATTGAGGGTTGTTTACTCTAACCATGGAAATCCCCACAGACTGCACAGGGCAGGGCTTCTGAGGGGTGTGTTATAAAGCAGTGAGTTGCATTAAATCTGTAGATTGAGGTTGGTGGGCCACACTGTGGGAGATGTTTGTGTGGGATGTGGTGGGAGGTGTGGGAGGTGGGCAACATGGGAATCCCAGTGGGTTCCGTGTAATATTTTAGGTAATCTAACCACCTCTTAAAATATATGTATATATATATATATATAAATAACATTTTTGTAAGCAAATACACATATATGCATATATATTTATATATCATTTTACAAATGTTTGTATGTATTGTGAGAATTTTGATTTTTACCCATCATAAAAAAAAAAAAAAATAAAGCAGTGAGTTGGAGCCCACAAATTCTCTGTGCCTAATCAGCCCAGTTAGGCCTCTACAAACCCTGCTGCTCTTTTCACCCTGACGTAGGGTCACTGAGTTCCAGGCCTTCTCTGCTTCTAGCTGATGTTGTGATCCTGAATGTTTCATCCTCTCTGACCCCCAATAAATTCACCAATAAAGTATGGACACCTAACAGGGAGAAAAGGAGTTGAGGTGGAAGAGGGAAGGATTCTGGGCCTCTGGGGACTCTGTGGAGTGAGTCAAGCAGAGTGGTCACATAGCTGGGCCATAAGGACATCATAGAGATCCCATTGTATTGCACTGAGAGCACAGTCATGGATTAGCCAGGTCTGTATACAGAGACAATGATAAAAAGCCCAGGCCCAGTACCTGATATGAACACAGGAGACTGGGAGCCAGAGGAGGCTCAATACTCTTGTTACTTCTGCTGGCATCTCCTCCCTTGACTTCTCAGCACTGATCCTGCTGGTGAGGCTTCTCTGGCCACAGCCTTACCTGGGTTTAAGTCACAGACCCATGTCTCCTAGTCCCCAAAAAAATCTTCCATCTCTAACCTTGGGACACCAAGCTGAGACCTGATGGGATAGGGATGGAAACATCAAAATTATGTTTAAATTTATTTTTTTTCATATACTGCAACAAATGAGGTTTTTTTTTTAGCCATTTAAAAGAAAGCTAGAAGCTATTCATCATGAGTGTGGGGTATATATGCCATTCTCAGCCACAGGGCTAGTAACCCATTATCTTTATTTTGCCTCTTTGTCTCTCTGTTTTTTCCCTACTGGATGATGTGCAGCACTTTCCTGGTCTGTGGATCCCCACAGCAGCTCCCTCAAAGAGATTTTGCCATTCATCCATGGTTTTTATGATAGAGTTGAGACTTTCCTACCTTGATATTATATATTGCCTAAGAGATACCTACCAAAAGCCTCCATGTTGCTCAAATGTGGCCTCTCTAAGCCAAACAGCATAAAAATGCACTACCTTTCACCTGGCATGGGACATGACCCCTGGGGATGAGTCTCCCTGGTACTGAGGGATCATTACTCAGTGCCAACTAGCAATGGATTCGGAAAAAGACCTTGACAAAAAGGGAGAAATATTAAATACAAATGAGTTTTTATGACTAAGCAATTTCAGGTGAGTCAGGAGGTCATTCCAGAAATTATGCTTATGTACGTCTCAGCAGGATTTCATTGATGGCCAAAGTAAACGGTGCCTTAAACGGTGGATCTCCTGAGGGTTCTAGAGATATCTAGACATTATAGGCAAGGCAGATAATCATTGGAATTCAGCACTCTGTCAGTGGACCTTACTTTGGAATATATGCTCCCCAATTTATCAGAGTTAGACTCATGATTTCCCTATAGATGTCTCTTCTGTACATTTTATTTGAATCTATATTTAGCACTATACTAAATAAATACATATCCCAGAGACTTAAATCGTTGGTCTGTTTGTATGCCAGTTGAGTCCTGAATATCAGCAGAGTTTCAACACTTACTCTCTACTACATTGGATTTACCCAGGACAACTAACAAAAGGGTGATGGTGGACAATGCCTATTACAAAAAACAGAGTATCCACAACTGTAAGCAAGATAGTTCCAACCGTCTGACCCATGGGATCTAAATCTCTTCTCAATCAGAAACAGAGTGGGCATAAGTATACCAAAATCCTCAAGATTCAGTAATGAACAAACATGGGGAGGATGCAGCTGTAGACTAAATAGACATAATTATCTTAGAAATGGAAGAATTTTTAATCACTGATATAACGACAGTGACCATCAGAGATTTTGAGGGGAGGGAGAGAGAAGAATAGGTGTAACATTAGGCATTTTGAGGAAATGAAATTGTACTGTATGACTTTGCAATGACAGATACAGACCATTATATACTTTGTCAAATCCTATAAAATTGTGTGGTGCAGAATGTAAACCACAATGTAAACTATAGACCATGGTTAGTAGCAATGTCTCAGTATGCATTCATCAATTTTAATGAATGTACCACACTAACAAAAGATACTGTTAATAGAGAAAAGTGATGGAAGGGGAAGGGTTGGGATAAATGGAGTACCCTTTTTTTTTTGTTTTTTCTTTTTTTTATTTTAACTTTTTTAAAAATAAAAAATTAATTATGAAGCATTTAACTATGGAAATTATGGTTGTAAAAAAAATTAAAATTCTCACTAAGATTTTTATTGTTAATTTTATGGTTATGGTTATTTATTGTCATTAACAATGTCTCCCTTTATTGACACAATTTCAGAAAATATTGGTACTCTGTCAGATTTTTGTTTCAGAGGAAAAATCTGAAAAACTTAAAATTATTATTATTAAAAAACATTTAATGTACATGCATATAGGTTCATTTGAAAGTGGAATGAACAGCCTTGATTTTCCACATGGGATATAGATATATATATTATAAAATAAACTCATACTTATTTATGGAAAAAAAAGAAAGAGACATCAGTAATATTTTCCCTAGTATTTCAGAATGCATTCAACTTGTGTATAAGACTTTTACACTTTATTTACTTTAGTTAAAATTTACATGCAAGAGAATTCACACATTTTAACTGAATTTTAACAGATGCATGCATATATGTAAGCCAATCCCCTATCAAGTTATTAAATATTAACCCATTAATCTTCACTTTACAAAGTTCCCTCATGTCCCCTCCCAGTAAATGTCCAAATTTAGACAGACAATGACACTTTCTAATAGTTTGCAACAATGGACGAATTATGCCTTCTCTGGAACTTCACAATATCAGGATCATACCCTATGTATACTTTTGGGTAAGGCTTATTCACTCAACATAAGGATTTTGCTTATTTCAGTAGTTCATTCTTATTTCTGACTGGTATTCAATTTTATGACATACCACAGATTTCCTATCCATTTGAATTTTCCTGAGTTTAGATTTTAACTTTGAACCCATTATGAAAAATGTTCTGTGATTGTTCTTGTACACATCTTTACATCATATTGGTGGAACTCTCATAGCTTTTGAAGACAGATACTTTCTTTTAGTTATGGGGAGTCTAAGTGCCAGAGTGGGAAATATTTCCATGGCCACACAAGTCTCATTAGGAATAACTCTAAAATCAGTGATTTGTGCCACTGATATTCTCCTACCCCTTGGTATGGTCTATTGTAATCAAGAATGGTTGGAATATCTCACCCCAAGTCCTCAAATTCTCCATGTAATTTTTCCAGCAGAAATTAGCTCCTAAATTTCCTTGGGATGGAGAAGGGGACTCATTCTTCTATTTTTCCTGGAATCAGGGTTTAGGCTATGTACAGGCATGAGATTAAACAGATCAAATTGCCGAATTTCTGTGTGGACATCGATATTCCCTTTTCTCTAAGAAACTCATTTCTCCATGTGTTAATAAAAGGGATTGCCTCCATTTTTCTGAAGTTCATTATAGAACTGTGAATGTTTGGGCAGGCACTGTACCCAGAGAATCAGTGTTTTCTTTAAAGTTAAGTTTGGACTTCTGTTATCTCCAGCCACAAATGTAGAATCTGGAAGTGAACACGCTCCATTTCCATTCCTTTCTAATTATTATACACACAGCCAGCATCTTCTCTACTTTATCACACATTCTATTTCCCACTAACCTACACTTCATGTTCCAGCTCCATAAGTCTGCTCATTGTATTTAGTTCATATCAGTGAGACCAGATAATATTCCTTCCTTTGTGTCTGGCTTATTTCATTCAACATAATATCCTCAAGGTTCTTCGATGTTCTCATGTGCTTCCTCAGTTGACTTATTACTACACCTGAGTGATTCTCCTGAGACATTCATACACATAACCTCCGGAAAGATCTCCCAACTCACTTTGAAATCAAAGCCATAAAAATTTATTTGTATTTAATCTTTCTTACTTTTGGTCTAGGTCTTTTTCCAAATGTATTGCTAGATGGCACTTGATAATAATCCCTTGGTGCCAGGGAAACTCATCTCTGGGAGTCATGTCCCACACCAAAGGGAAAGTAGTGAGATTATTTGCTGAGTTTGGCTTAAAGAGAGGCCACGTATGAGCAATTAAGAGGGTTTCAGGAAGTAACTTAGCAATATATATTACTAAGCTAAGTTTCAAATTCACAAGAAAGTTCATAAGTACACACTTCAATATCAAGGGTCTGGCCTATTGGTCAGTCCTCTTTTTTTGGAACTGTCCAAGTACTCTAGAAATTCTTGCCACTCTATTAGAAAATATAGCAGGACTTCCTAGGATGTTAATTCAAGGTTATTCTGTGGGTCTCCACCAATGGAGACATCACCCCAGTACCACATGAATACATTCATATTCCATTGAGGTAAGCCCCAGGTACACCCCTCCACACATCTCCCCACCACTGACATGCCACATCAGTAATTCTCCCCTGCCACAGTTGTACCACTTCTGCAATCAAAAACCTCTCCCAAAACAAAGCCAAAAATAATAAAATAAAAGATTATAAAATTAATTTTTTTTTGCATTGTGCCTTTCATTAACTTAAGATATCTTCTCTTTTATGTATTTTGACAAATTCTTCTGTGTGTTCTCCCAGTGTCTTATTTTTTTCACTTTATTTTCCAAGAAGTTTTAGGTTACAGAGAAGTCATGTAGAAAATATATGTGATTCCAATACACCCCACCCTCTACCTTTGCCACATTCTCACATACCAAAAACTTTCTATAAGAGTATGGTACATTTGTTACAAATGACGAAAAAATATCAAGGCATTGTTACTAACCATGGTCAATGTTTTACTTTATGGTTTACATTTTACACCGTACATTTACAAGTTCTGACAAAATGTCTAATGGTCTGTATCCATCAATATAAGATCATGGAGGACAATTCCAATGCCCTCAAAATGCCCTATATTAGCTCATTCTTTCTGCCACCTTCCTTCAGAACCTATGGCAACCACTAATTTTCAGTTTTGGAAGAATAAGGTTCACAATTACATGCATTAATATTGAGGGCATGACATACTGATCTGCTTTCATTTATTATGCACTGCCTATTTCCTTGAGAAATTCTTGTCCCTCTATTTGAGAATGTAGCAGGACTTCACAGGATAGGCATGTAATGTTTTCTTGTTTATTGTGTGTATCTCCACCCACTGAGATGACACCATATGAAAAGATGAACACATTCATATTACATAGAAGTATGCCCTAGGTGCACCTTTTTCCCAAATATACCCCATCACTGTTGCCCTGCACCAGTGATTCTTCCTTGCCATATTGGCCAATAGAACATTCTCACAATTGTAGTTTCAACCACTCACTGACAATTCCCCAGAGTTAATGTGTTTCTTTCTCCAGCCTTTCCCCTGTTCCATGGACAGTCCAAGCCAAAACCCCATCCTCCTCTCCCTCATAATCCAGCTCTATCAACCTCATTTACATCCTCCACCACCATCACAGCCACCTACTGTCAAACCACTGTTTTCCACCTTATTATGCCTTTTGTCTTTATTGAGCATTGGCTCCCCACATTCTACTACCTTTCTGTCTCCTGATAACCTATCTTCCAAACTCTATCTCTGTTACTTTGCTCAATATGCTTAGGTCATATCAGTGAGGTCATTCAATATTTCCCCT
>JAKSZT010053877.1:68685-88438 GCA_026826555.1 Tolypeutes matacus
TTTAAGGTGATGTTTATTCTCAGAAAAATAGGGGGTGATTATTTTTCGGTGTTCCTCACAGAAATTTCA
This sequence comes from Tolypeutes matacus, assembly GCA_026826555.1. Lineage (NCBI taxonomy): Eukaryota > Metazoa > Chordata > Mammalia > Cingulata > Chlamyphoridae > Tolypeutes > Tolypeutes matacus. The sequence goes on from JAKSZT010053877.1 coordinate 68,755, forward strand.
CCAGGTGTTCAGTGTAAAAAAAAGTTGTCATCAAGCTGAGTTAGAGCTGCATTCCCTGAGTTTCATTTCCTTTGTAACTGGTCATCATTAACTTTGCCTGGTATATGTCTTAAACTATCTATGCCTTTTATCACATACATAAAGAAAAGGAAGATGGAACCTGAATCAGAGGCTTCTGTGAGGAAAGTGCAGGAACAAAGTCAAGATCACAGAGTAATACCTGTGCTGTTACTACTTTTAGCCCAATTTTTTAAAAAACTTGAGCTGGCTTATTGTTTTACAACTCCAAGATTGTGGTAGTTTGTAACAGCAGCCCTAATGATAAAAACCATCATTGAATTAGTCTGCCAAAGTAGTGAGATGCAAAGTATCAGAAATCTGTTTGCTTTTATAAAGGGTATTTATTTGGGATAAAAGCTTACAATACCAAGGCCATTGAAAGTCTAACTCAAGGCAACATAAGAGTTGATTTCTTACTTAAGTCAGGTGCCATGTGTTCAAGCAAGTTGATAGTATATCCTTGCCTGGTCTCTACTCTGCTCTGGGCATTTTCATCTTCTTTTCCTTTATAGATCCAGTCTTTTGAGACTTCATACTTAAGTGATCCTGTATTTCACTTTCTCCTGTTGTAGGACTTGTTTCTTTCTGGGCCTTCTATATCAGTCTCAGATGTTCTGCTCTCTTCACAGTGTCAGCTATAATCTGTCAGGTGAATAGCTCATCTTTCCCTGGAGCCTCAGATGTTTGAGTCTTCTCCTTTCTGTCACATAGCAAGATCAAAAATGACAGGGATCTCTCATTCTGAATGTCCATATATTGCAGACCCAGCAAGGGGATGAAGAGTTAAACTGAGTCATTCCTTAACTGACATAATCAAATAAAAAAGATCTATAAGCAATCATAACAGGTAATCTAATCAAAGACACCTCAACTGCATTTAATATAATCACACACAGAGGAATTGATTAGTTTACATACACAATAGGTCTCCTTTTGGGATTCATAAAACTGCCACAGTCATTTATTGCAGAGTGGTCTTGTAGAGCCTGTTGGACCCATACTTAGAGTTTGAAGGGACAAAACATTTCTCTGTAAGGCCTTGGGCCTTATCTCTCCAGACTTGCACTGCAACTATGAACTGTAAGATATCATCACAGTTTAGCATACTTTAACTTGGCCAGTCCTGAGGAAGATAAAAAGGAAAATGCCTGCCTCCTTGTCTATGATTCTCAAATAGTTTCCTGCTGTTTTCTGGGTTAGGAGAATTTAAGGACTGTTGAGGTTATTCAATACCCTGCAGTTCTAAACTTATAGCCAAGTGATAGGGTAGTAGAAAAAGATTTGATAGAAGTCTGAGGCTCTCTCCCTAGCTCTAATGTTATAGGAGTTTCTAGCTTTAATAATATCTGTTTTTTAATGTAATGATTAAAGTCTAGTAGTGTATTTTTGGACAAAGGCAAGAGATTTCATTTCTTGTGGACAACCAGGCTCCTGGTGCCCAAGAAACTATCAGAGCACAGCTAGAGACTCTTCTGGGAATCTACTAAATTTCCTTGATTGCCTCTCATTCAAGCTCAGAAACAGCCTGGGGAATATCAAATCCTGTACATTAACCAAGTGTTTTCAGGTTTCTGCAGGTAAATAATCTGCATGTGAAATGGCTGCAGGATGGGATAGGTGGATGCATCTACATCAGAAGCTGTGTTACTGTTCTAGGAACCTGGACACTTTCCTCTCCATGTGCATTCACTTCCTATTGAGGAGGGCAGTTCTCATTCTCCTCTGCAAAAGTGGGATTACAGAAGGGCTTCCACCTGAGCAAGCTCATAGAGACTGTATAGATGCTGAAAATTTTCAGGAAAGCAAAGCTGTTGGAATTTCAGGAAAAAGGCTATGGTAGCAATTTTGGGGGGATTTCCTTCCCAATCAAGCCTGTGTTGATTCATGGTATTTAAATTTCAACACACACTCATAAATCACAAAAGCTTATCAATCATCTGTTTTAAAATAATAAAATATACAGTGCACAAAAAGGAATAAATGACAATCAGAGATATATGATATCATGACCCATCAAAAGGAAAAGGATAAAAACCCAGAAAACATCAATGAAAAAGACAAGAATCTGGGCAAATCAAATGAAGCCTTTTAAAAAAATGGTCAAGGAGATGTAGGAAAATCCAGAGAAAGAACTCAAATATATCAGGAAAACAGTTAATGAGCAGTATGAGAATTTTAGTAAATATTTTTAGTGACATTTTGTCACCATGGCCATATATTGATTATAAGTGTGTGGCTAAATCCAGGTTACATCCAGGAGGAAGGGATTACATAAGGATATGTAATCCAAGGTGGGGCTCCTTGAAAGATATCACATGTTCTATTCCTTACTTGTGATAACCCTTCCATTTATTTTTTCCAGGAGAGAGCATGAATGCAGTCGCACACTACCACAAATTATGCAGTCAAGTTTCTCACAAATGGGTAAATTGCAGGGGTCACCACATCCAGAGTGCAAAAGATAATCCTCACCTTAGGAAAACCACCTTCGTGATCATGGTACATCCCTTGCCAGGTAAGTATAAACCCTTCCATTTTAAGTTCATGCATTATATACAGGTGACCTCTGGACTTTTATAGATGTTTTTTAGTATACACCTGATAAAGTAACTGGAAGGAGGTGCTAGAATGTACCCATGGTTCTGCTGGGGAGACTCGGGAAACCCAAGAGGCACAATTACTTGACCAGGCTCACAGAAAATGTACAAGTAGAGCTGGGTCTTAATCCACTTCTTTCTCAATCATGGGGTCCTAAATTTCCCAGGCCTTCCTGTGAGACTGTTGGGAAGAATGTGTTTGTGTAAATATAGACTCAAGTAGATGACATAGGAAAGGAGGATGAAGATTCAGCAGACCAAGGGGACTTAGGACATGTTTTGTCTAAAGAAAGGGCACAGGTAAAGGGACCCTATGAAGTGACATCAATTCCTTGTAGATACAGCACAACAGAATTTGGGACCTTGGTAGCTGGGTACCCACATTATACAGATAAACCTCATGAGGTTACTGTGAACATTTAGGGGTAAAGCATGGTGTATTGAGCAGCAGACTCACAAATCTTCTTGGAAAGTTCTCTCCTGGTTCCTGACTTTGGGATAAGGATTGCTAGGTTTTCTGTGGTTTTTAATGTTTATTATTTTCCTCTCTTCAATAAAGAGGTGCTCTGACTCCCAACTCATTGACCTTGTGGCCACAGGGATGCTTATTTTCCCTTTTGTAAAGGAGGTTTGAGATTCCATTTATGAGATCAATGTCCTTGGAGTAGCTAGAAAAGGATTACTGGGCAGTGGCTGTTTTATTCCAGGCCCCCTCAGTCTCCTGTAAGTGGCATGTATCATTGATTACTGGGCTTTGAGAGACAAGCGTCAGAATTTACTGGTATGGAGGACTTGAGGGGAAGGTCAAATGAATTTCTGTATCAAAGAAAAAAATCTTTATCAATTGGTAATATGTATTTGTTGTTAATCACAAACATTAGACCTAAATATTGCATTAAATTCCCATTATTGTTATACCCTGGAAGTTGTGTTTTTCTCTTTTATTTCCTGCCTCAATTTAAATGAGATGCAGTCTGTCTCAGTAGTCACTGAAATAAGAAATCTTACAGGGTCACTAGTATATTTTATGTGGAAGAAATTTGAAGGATCAAAGTACCTTATCTGGCTTACTAAAGTAAGTAATCCTTTCACAGAGTAGACATGCACTTTAGGATCATTCAACTGGAAAAAGAGCTGAGACATCCCGTCAGCTCTCCTGTGACTTAGGGTTGAAGGTATTTTCACAGGACATTGCAACAACCTCTAAAATGTGGGTGTCTTTATTATATTTACAAGGACCCATTCCTGACCTAGCACAGTTGCTTCCTTTCCCCAAATTTAGACAAAGAGGAAATAATTTTACTTCTCATGCTGAGGTTTCTTTTTTTTTTTTAAGATTTTATTTATTTATTCATTTATCCCCCCCTTGCTGCTTGTGCTCACTGGGTCAGCTAACCATGCCATGCGGGCGGGCTTGCCTTCACCAGGAGGCCCTGGGAACCGAACCCGGGGCCTCCCATATGGTAAAGGGGAGCCCTACTGATTGAGCCACAGCCGCTTCCCCTAAGGTTTCTTTTGACTACCAATTAGGTACTTGTAGTTTTCCAGGTGAAACTATGGAATTGCATAAGCACTAAAGTAGGGAAACTTATAAAAACTTCAATACTGGCCAAGTTGGAGACTGAAGTTGTGTGATTCTGAAGTCCACTGACTTGGATGATCACTTTATAGATTCAGCCATGATTCTACCAATGTATCCTGAGAGATTATCTGGTAACTGAGACAATCTTAAGTGTTTAGATCATCACATCTTGGGTACACCTATAAAGGTGAGAGCCAGATCAATTGCGAAGTGATTCTGAGTTGCCAATTGTGGGTGCTGTGCTTCTTAGTTATTCCCCTCTTTCCTGATGGCTCCAAATGTCACTCAGACACTCAGCAGGGCTCAACTAGGTTGGCCTTTTTAGGACAGTCAACACATTGAGTATGAACCCAGGCTCAAAAACCCAGGCCCTTTTTGACATGGCACAGCTGTCCTGGAATGTGTTTTGTTAATTGAAGCACAGGTATGACTGTGCTTTTCTTTCAAAGACAAATGCCAGATTGCTAGTCCAGGGCCTGGAAGAATGCACTGGCATACAAGAAAATTCATCCACATGACCAGGGAGTTCCTGAGAACAGAGAAAGTATGTGGAAAGATTTTATAGTCTAGTTGATGTACTATAAAAAAAATTATTAAGAATTGTGAATTCCTTAGCTTTCTTATCAATAGTCTCTGCTGTTTCAGTGTAGAAATGTGAATGATTAACTTGTCCTTTGGAATATTGTAATGCTGCTATGCAGGCAACACTGCTACCTATTAAATAAAAACAAATGTTTAGAAGGAGCAAGTCACCAGATATAGTAGTTGCATGTATCCCCTGTAAAGTTAACATCAAGTTAAAGCTGATGTGTATTGAAACCTTTATGTTCCTGTTTAGTGTACCAAAATAGAATAGAACAAATACACCTCAAGACATATGTCTCTGTTGAATAAGGATGACCACTCTCCCACTGGATGGATTTGGTTACTTTCATTTAGGTCATTCCTCATGAGTTGCAAGACTCATTGGAGTTTTGAGGTTTAGAACCACTTAAAAGAGGATAGTCCCCACTCTTCTACTTGAAGTCTCACTCAGGAGAGAAAGCTCTGCCTGGGACCATTTTTTCCTATTGGGACTCTTGCTGGCTGTCAAAAGGCACTTCCAAGACTCATGAGAGAACAGATGTTGCTTTTCCCTGATTTGGTGAGTTGTTGTATGTATTTTCATTCTTTCCTGTGTCTTGAATTGGTCGTTTTCTTTAATGATTGCTTAATTGTTATAACATTTGATATGACCACAAACTCATTTGATTAAATAAAGTTGCCTTTGCATAGCATTTAGAGTTTATGCCTCTTCCTTAGCAAAACACTAGTGCATGATATTATGGTAGAGGATGGATATGTTATTGCATCTTAGGGCTACCATTGGCTGAGATGGCAGTGAGGCACCCAGCAGAAACCCATATTTATGGGGATACTTCATCTAACTTAGCCTTTGACAGAAATCTCCCTTTACTCCTGAGACTACTTGACCAAATAAGAAATCACAGATGTCCAAGGCAGTCATGTGCTGGCCTGTGGCTCCACCTGTTCCTGCAGAGGTGAAGGTCCCCCTGTTCAGGCTCTCCTAAGTGGTACACCAGGATCCCAGCTGAACCTGATTCCTGACGAGAAGGGTTTATCTGGGTTCATGGAAAAAGCAGAGGCCTGGAAAGTGACTATTGGACCATAAGAAGGGAAACAGCTGGGCTGACATCCCCTAGAGCTCCAACATCTGCTGGTCTGAGGTCTCTATCTAAGGGCAGTGGACAATGTAGTTATTTAAGCCTGGCTTCTACAAAAGATTCAGTGATTTTTCTTAAAGAATTCCATTCTGAAAGCACACTTTCTTACTAGTTCTGGACTAATTAGTCAGTGAAGGCATGGGTGAATTTACAAGGCTTTTTAAACATCCCTTCCTAACTGTTTAAAAATGCACAGCTATCCATGAACAGACATGAGGCCTGGAGGCCCTTTCTGCCTGTCCATTTTTAACTGATGGCTTCTGTGTCTCCCTGTCACATGTTCTTGTTCCCCATCCTGAAAGTCTCACTTGTTCCCTGAAGAGTTGCATGATCTGCACTTGTGTCAAATCAACCTGAAAGTTGAAGACTCCATAGAGGAGGGCCAGCTCCTTTTCAGCTTCTGTGCCCACTGAGGACCTGGCCAGCATGGAAGGGTTTGGAACATCCCAATTAGGCTGAGTGAATCCTTGGATGCTCTCTTTATTCATGTGTGCCTTTCCATGGAGGATAAAAGCAAAGGAGGGAACAAATCTCTATACCTATCTAAAAAGTCACAAAATCATTTATATATTTTAATGAGACATACCTTGAAACACTGTTAAAAATATCTTCTCAGGTACTCATGTATCTTTCTCCAGGAGAGGCCATATGTTGCATCATAAATCAAATCTCAATAAATTCAAAAAGAATGAAGCTATCAAAGCAATTTTCTGCATATAATGAAATGAAGTTGGAAATAAACAATAGAAAATGGGAAAATTAAAAAAATATATATATGGAGATTAAAATCCACTCAAATAATAAGTGGGTCAAAGATAGAATTGCAAGAGAAATAAGTAAATATCTCAAAATAAATGAAAACAATAACATAACATATCAAAACATATGGAATACAGTGAAGGCAGTCCTGAAATTTATAGCCTTAATGCTTATATTAAAAAAGAAGAAAAAGGGACTTCCAAGAAGACGGTATCTGAATAGTTAAGCAGAGCTCACCTCTCTCACAAAAACAACAAAGGAATAGCAAAAACTGTCCAAGGGTCCTGCTTTAGGACTCTGCAGGCCAGGAGAGTGCTGCACAACCCAAAAGAGGGTGAGGGACAGATAGGTGAAGAAGGCAAAAGAAAAACTGTGAGTGAGTTACTAACGCCCTGGGCCTGGGATTGGCACCCATGCCCAACTCTCATGGCAATCAACCTGGATAAAACCTGTGGCATACTGCAGCCAACAGAGAGGAGAACAGAGGTCTTCCTCCATGTGAAGAGGTAAAGTGGGTCAGAAGTGTGTCAGAGAATGGTTTCCTTTCAGCTAATTTGACCAGAAGCACCCACTTTGATTCTTGACACTGACCAGAAAAGTATCACCTGAAAGTGGATGTTGAAAGAGTCACCTCCTTGGAAATATTTGCTGATGAGCATCATCTGCCAGCCTGCCAGGAAATTGCAAGGAAAGAAAAACTGCTTATAGGTGTCTCTTGTACAAAATTCCTGAGGAAGGATCTGCTTTGCAGTTGTGAGTCCCTGGATCTATTTTGATAACATTAGCTGGGAACATTTAAAGACTTAGAATAAGTTGAACCAAAAATCAAAAAGAGCTGTGAAACGAAACCCCTAGGCAAGAGAGAGAGAAATTGAATATCAGACGAGATCGGGCGCGTTCAGGGTGGTATGGCCGTAGACGAGAAATTGAATATCAGAGTAAATTCACTAACATATTCAGATGCCTAGACATCAGCAGAAATTGCAAGTCAACATAAGAAACAGGAAGATATGGTTCAACTAAAAGAACAAACCAAAAATCCTGATGAGATCCAGGATTAAAGATGACTAATCAATGATAATCACACAAATATCCTAAATCAACTCAAGGAGTTGAAACAAATATGACTAAAGAAATAAAGGCTATTAAGAAAAAACTAGGTGAACATAAAGAACAATATGAAAGCCTGCAATAAAAGTCACACCACTTAAGGGATGAAAGACACAATGGATGAGATTAAATAAAATCAAGTGTTATAAGAACTACTTCATTTTTAAATTAGAATTTATTGTGTTACAATTCTAGAGGCCATAAGTCCAAATTGATCTGGTGTGAGATCAGTATTTTAGTAAACAGGAAAACACTCCATGTGGAGACTATAATGGACAATCTAGTTTCTTGTCTATTCCAGCCTGTAAACTTCATTCTTTAGCATTTTTCAGCTTCTGGTAGCTTTCAGCATCCCTTGGCTCTTGGTTCTTTCCACCATATTCAAGGTCTAATGTATCTACTCTTACTAGGGATATTCCCAGAATCCTAAGTCATGATTGAATCTCACACATTTTATTTTCTTATTTATTTTTGTTTCATTTCTGCTAGGGCATAAGACCAGTGAATGTGGAAAGCTTGTATATTTTATCAAATAATCCCCAGAAAATTCTGGTTCTGGGACATTTGAAAGCCTTAATAAATATGTGATATTGAAATAAATGATCTGAAGAGGATCCAGTACCTGTTATACAGTTTCTGCCATTAACCTAGCCCATCCTCCTGCAGGTATACTTTCAAGATGGGCCTACTTCTTGTTGCACTGTTTTTCCTCTGAGGCATTTAAATATTAGTACCATTTATTCTGAACAAAGAGTGAGTATTTGGAGGGAAATAAGCCAAATTATTCAAAAAATATTATTAATAATTGAATTAATTAATGAATGATGGTATGTATACATTATCAATTCTAACGCATTTTGAGGGTGAGAACTACTTCATATCTGTAGTGATGTTCCACCTCCTTATGCCCTGAGATTTCTCTGCATTTTTTGCCACAAATCACTTGGAAACTAATTTTAATTGTAGTAAATATCACATTTCCTCACTAAGAATTGAATGAAATTTTCATTCCCAGATACCAATAATATTCCAAGTCTGGCAACATTATTTTCCTTCTCATATTTACATTAATTTACATCCTATATTACTTAAAATAGCAAAAATGACATTTAAATGTGAAAATTTATGCATCACCAGACATTATTAATGTATTTATTTTTTCAAGTTCCACTAATTAATGCTATGCACATACATATTAAGCATATATAATAGTTGCATCATTTTGTATTGTCCATCATTTAGTTAACATTCAATGTTATTTTTAGATTCACCCCAGTCATTATAATTTAGTTTAGTGTTGCATAAAAAATAGAATTTGAATCATATTAGACAAAGTACAGCAACAGCTCTTACTTAATATAATTTTGCAAGTATTGATTTGGAGAAAAGTTCCATATTCTTCCTATTAATTGTTATAAAATTTTGTATGCAACATAACCAGATCTCTTCATTATCTTACATTATTATCTGAATTATTTTTCAATAAAAAGTAATTAGGCAATATTCTGAATAGCATGCGACAGCATGTTTTGTTAATGTTTTTCCCCTTTCTGATATTTCTGATGTCAACAGTAGCTGAATATTTATTCACTTTGATTTATGGTTGTCTTTTCTTCAGTATGAAAATATTCATGTTGATGAAGAAATTTGAAATCAGTAAAGACTTTCCTCCATTCATTACAATGAGATATAAGTAAAGTATTTTTCATCCTTGTTTCATTGAATATTTAATTCAGCAAGAATAATCTGCAATTCTTCTAAAGTCTCCTGCTCTTTTTAAAGATTTTCCTGTCTGATTTTCTCTTGTAGGAGTTATTACTAACCTGTGTTTCTCTTTGGTGCACTTAGGCTGAAGCTCAGGATAAATGTATGTCCTCCAGGTCAATACAGACATAGATTTCTTCTGAGTGTAATTCATTCATACCTAAATTAAAAATAAAGGTATTTATCATAGACTACATTGGCATAGAAATATACTCCTGCATGGGTTTTCTCATTTGTTTAAACAATAGTCTATGGATAAAGCCTATTCTGTATTCATGGCATTTATATTGTGAGTTCTCTCATGTTTTCTAAGGTTAGAAATCTGAAGGAAGGCTCTACTACATATATGGCATCCAAAAGGTTTCTCTCCAGTGTGAACCATCTCATGTTGTCTGAGGGTAAGCTGTTGACTAAAGGATTTCCCATGTAGTCAGTATTCATAAGGTTTTTCTCCTGTGTGAGTGTTTGCATGTTGCCTAAGCTTAGATTTATTGGAGACTTTCTCACATATATGACATTTGTTTGGTTAGCAGTTTGGCAGTATGATATAGTTATGAATTCCAAAAACATATATTGAATTATGCTTGTAAGCTGGTCTGTTCATCTGGCCATGATTAAATTATGACATGGGCCACCTCAGTAGGGCATTGAGCCCCAACTCTTGGTGTGTGGGGCATCAATGTTAAAGACATGGCAAAGGACAGAGTTGGAGTTTTTGACTTGGAGTTCTGATGCAGAGTCTTGGTTGCATCAGAGGAGCTTGGTTGTGAAGAGGGAGGGAAGACCCCAGGAAAAGAGATCAGCCATTTGCCTGACATTTCACAGCTGGCCTTGTGAAGAGAGGCAATGGCTAGAGAGCCTCTCGATCTACAGCTGACCTTGATGAGGAAAAGGAGGAGCTGAGCCCAGGGAGAAATGGAGCCCCTGGAGGAGAGGAACCCAAGAAGCCTGGACACTGGCAAATGACAGCAGTTGTCTTGCTCCAACACGTGGCAATAGACTTTGTGAAGGAAGAAACTTATGCTTTATGGCCTGGTAACTGTAAGCTTCTACCCCAAATAAATACCCTTTATAAAGGCCAACAGATTATTGGTATTTTGCATCAGCAGCCCTTTGGCTGACTAATACACATGGCTTATCTCCAGTGTGAATTTTTTACGTTTTCTATGATTAGAAATCTCACTGAAGATGGCCTTCAGTAGGCTTCCCTCAAGTGTGTGTTCTCATATTGTCTAAGCACAGAAGATTTACTGAAGGCTACCCTACATACATGATATTTGTATGGTTTCTTTCCAATGTGCGTGTTCTCATGTTATCTAAGGGAAGAAACTTTTCTAAATACTTTTGCACATACATGAAATTTGTATTGTTTCTCTACAGTGTGAGTTTTCTAATGTTGTCTAAGGGAAGACCTTTGTCTAAAGGCTTTACCATATGCACAGAATTTGTGTGGATTATCTCCAGTGTGAATTTTCTCATCTTATCTAATGTAAGATTTCCTGAAAGTTTTCCCACATATTTGACATCTGTATTTTTTCCTTCAGTGTGAGTTCTCACATGTGGTCAAAGTTCAGAAATTTTTCTGAAGGCTTTCCCACATTGATGAGACTTATATAATTTATTTAAAGTGTGGATTTGATTACACTAATTAAAAGATAACTGGTCACTGGGGACTTCTTGAAATTATTCTCTGATATAGGTTTTCTTTCTCATATGAGATAACACATATTGAATTATTGAGGGGCTATGAATGAAATCTTCTTCCAATTCATTACATTCTAGTAGATCCTCCAGAGTGTGAGGACTTCTTGGTTGGAACATGATGTGTTATTTTCTTGAACAGATTCTATTTTTTGTGTCATCTCATCTTCATAGCTATTTAATTACTTTGGAAGACTTTGTTGTATTTCAAAGATCAATGATATGGCCATGATTTTTCAACTACCCTTTTATAAGCTCTCATTTTATAATTTTGAGGACAAATTAATTTTTATCTAAAATTAAAATTTCCAAAATTTTTGCTGGGAAAGTGTTTAATCACACCTTTAGTTTCACCCTCGTGATTAATTTGAATGCATGACTTATTCCATTCCCAAGACTTTATTTGTCTGACCTGGGTTGATACACATGAAATTTACCATTGATATGATGTTGAATAAGGTCCACCTGCAGATATGTTGCATGGATATAATTTCTTATTTTCAAGGTCATATCCTTGCCTGAAATGATTGGGGATCATGGAGGCTAGAAAGCAAAGCTATAACATATTTAGGATGTTAAAAGAAAATAAAAAACTGCCAACCAATAAATCTGAATCCAGCAAATCTGATTTTCAAAAATGAAAGAGAGTTCAAAATATTCACAAAGAGAAATTATCTGAGTTTGTCAACAAGAGACTTGACCTTAAAGAAATATTAAAGTGAGAGTTTCAAGATAAAAGAAGAAAACAAAACAAAACAGGAGAGATGGCATTGGAGGAGAGTGTAGGAAGGAAGATTGTTAGTAACAATAACAAAAAGGATAAAAGGATAAATAAAAACAAAATGGCATAAATAAACTTAAATAAAAGATGGCTAATACAAGTACTGCCTTGACAGTAACAACATTAAATATTAATGTATTTAACACTCCAATAAAAACCACAGTTAGGAAGAATGGATATGGAAATATAACCCATCTCTATGTTGTCTAAAAGAAACTCATCTTAGATCCAGGTATGCAAGGAAGTTAGTAGTGAAAGGTTGGAAAATGATTTTACATGCAAAAAATAACCAGACAAGGGTGGGAGTTGCTATACTAATATCAGACAAAATATACTTAAAATGGAAAACTATTGGAAGACACAAAGAAGGACACTATTTATTAATCAAAGGGGTAATGTATCAACAAAAAAGAACAATCATAAATATTTATGCAACCCACCAAAATACAATGGACAATCAATGAAAAAACTAAGAGAAGAAATAGATGCCTCTACAATTATAGTGATGGACACTCATACACAATTATCAATATTATACAGAACATCTTGAAGAGGGTTAATAAAGAATCAGAGACTTTGAAAAATACATTAGAGGATATGGACCTAAGAGACATATGCAGAACATTACATCCAAGTTCAGGATACACATTCTTCTTGAACACACGTGAATCTTTCTCCAGAATAGGCCACATTCTAAGTCACAGAAAATGTCGCAAGAAATTTAGAAAGATTGAAATTTTGTGATTAATTTATCTGACCACAATGCAATGAAGCTGGAAATCAGTAAGGGGCAGAAAAGCAGATTAGGCAAAAAGATATTGAAATTAAACAACTCATTCTTAAACAATAAGTGGGTAAAGGAGGAAATTGCAAAAGAAATGAGTAATTACCTAGAAATAAATGAAAATGAGAGCACAACCTATGAAAACCAATGGGATGCAGCTAAAGATGTGCTGAAGAGGAAATTTATAGCCATAAATGCCTATATTACAAAAGAAGAAAGAGCTAAAATCAGAGACCTAAATGTAACTATTGAGGAACTAGAAAAAGTAAAATGAACTAAACCTAAAGCAAGCAGAAAGAAAACTATAACAAAGATCAGAGCAGAACTAAATGAAATTGTAAATAAATAAAAACACTAGAAAATTTAACAAAACCAAAAGTTGATTCTTTAAAAAGATAAATCAAATTAACAAACCTTTAGCTAGACTAACAAAGAAAAAAAGAGAGAATATGCAAATATATAAAAAGGAGAAAGGGGATATCACCACTGATTCCATAGAAATAAAGTGTTTCATAAGTGGAAACTTTGAAAAACTGTATCCCAATAAGATGAATAATTTAGATGAATTGGACAAATTTCTAGAAACACACAAGTAATCTGCATTAACAAAAAAAGAAACTGATGAATTCAACATATCCATCACAAGCAAGAGATAGAATTAGTTATGAAAATCATCTCAACCCCCCACCCCCCCATTAATGCATATAAATATGAAACTTATTCTTCAATAATTTAAACTTAGTAGTTGACATACTTTCTGAGGGAAAGGAGATGGAAAAAATGATTGGAATATAAGGTATTTGAGGGGCATTGGAATTGCTCTGCATGATCTTGCATTGAGAGATACAGGTCATTATACATTTTGTCAGAATTTATAAAATATACTTTGCAAAGTATATTTTAATTTATGTTATGTAATTTTTAACTTTTGGCTTTGTTTTTTGGGAGGTGTTGGATTGCAAAAGGGTTGCGACTGTGGCAGGTTAGGGTCACTGCAGGTCATCAGTGGTGGGGGAATTTGTTGGGAGGGGTACACCTGTGGCATGCCTCTATGGAACATGAATGTGTTCATGTAGTCATGGGGTTTTGTCTCAGTGGGTGGAGACCCACAAAATAACTGACAGAATATTGAATTCTCACCCTGGAAAGTACTGCTTTGTTCTCTAATAGAGTGTATGAATCTCTAGAGCACATGAGCAGTGCTTAGCAAAGGAGGACAGACCAATATGCCAGGCCCTTGATATTCATGCCTGTACTTATGAACATTGTTATTGTGAAATTGAAACTTAGCCTAGTAATATATATTTCCTGAGTTACCTTCTGAAAGCCTCCTTGACATTCAATTGTGGCCTCTCTCTAAGCTATACTCAGCATATAAACTCACTACTTTCTGCCCAGCATGTGATATGACTCCCAGGGATGAGCCTCCCTGGCACCAAGTGATTATTTCCAAGTGCCAACTAGTGGTGCATTTAGAAAAAGACCAAGACTGAAAAGGGGAAATATTAAATACAAATGAATTTTTATGGCTAAGAGAATTCAAAGTGAGATGGGAGGTCATTCCAGACTTTAGACTTATGCAAATCTCAAAAGGATCACACTGAGTGCAACAGTAACAGAGCCTCAAATAGGGGTGCTCTTGAAGGATCTATAGACATCTAGACACTATAGGCAGGGCAGACAACCCCAGGAAATGGCACCCCTTTGGTGAGCCTTCCTTCGGAATATATGATAACCTATCTTCCCAATGTATCAGAGTTAGACTTATTTATAATTATCCCACACATGGTTCTGCTGTCTCTTTTATTCATCCCAGAGAATTATATCTTCTTGCTGTTCATATGCTTGATGAGCCCTGTATCTCAGCAAAGTTGCAGGCAACATCTAGTCTCCAGTTCATTTGACTCACCTATGACAACTAACAAAAGCACCATGATGGAAAATGTCCATTTCAAAAAAATAGAGTATCTACAGTTGCAAGGAAGACAGGTCCATCGACCTGCCCTGCTGTAATCTAAAACCCCTCTCAATCCAATCAAGAGAGGGGATCACCATCCCAAATCCTCAAGATTGAGTAATGAACAAACATTAGGTAGGGTTGTGAGTATGGAATAAATTAGATTTATTATTATTTTAGTAATGTAAGAATGTGCAACATCGATGGAAACTCAGAGGTCACCAGAGTTTCTGAGGGGAGTGAGAGGGAGAAAGAGTTGTAACATGGGGCAATTTTGTGACACTGAAATTATTCTGCATGATAGTGCAATGACAGATACAAGCCATTAAACATTTTTTCAAAATCTATAAAATTGTGCAGTGCCAGGTGTAAAGCATAATGAAAACTATAGACCATGCTTAGTTGCAATGTTGCAATATGATTTCATCAATTGTAACAAATGTACCACACTAATGGAAGATGTTGTTAATAGGGGAAATTCTGGGGGAGGGATGGGTGTGTTATATGGGAATTCCCTATATTTTTTATGTAACATTTATGCAGTCTAAAGCTTCTTAAAAATTAATGAAAAAAGTCAGATTCCTTGCCTGAAATGATTGGGGGTAAAAAAAATCAATATTATTAGAGTGCCATTAACCGAATTACAAAAACTGAGAAAACCAAATGGTACTGTGATATATTTCAATATTGTCAATTATAGATAGGGACTGGTGAAAGGATGTCACAATAAGTTATACCATAAGGATTAGAATCTCTTTTTATAAAATTGAGAAGTAAAGTATTTTCAGGAGTAAAATAAGGGGGAAATTAAATGAAGGTTAAATATTTGGAGGTAAAGTGTGGATAAACCTCAAAGAGGAGGACCATGGAAATGGATATTATATGAAAGTTTAACTGCAATAACTATATTAATATTCCTTTGCCTAAAGCCAAAGACAATGGCAAATGGGTACTTGAATAGAAATGACTACTTGTGAGATATAATGACATCATTACAGGATTTCTTGCTCTTTTTCCATGTCAACGTTTAAGAGAATATCACTCACTTAAAGACACTTTTGATGATATTTCCAAGCATCTACTAATTTATTGAGCATGCCCCTTCTTGTGTGAATGTACAGGTTCCTGGAGCTCACCTGGTTTCTGGACTTAGAGAAATTCTAATAATTATTTCCACAGTTCCTCTCCTTGCTACAACTGAGAAATCAAATCTGATTTGTGGAGTTGATACACTGTTTATGTGAAAGAGATACAATGGATTTTGAATTATCTCCTAATAACACTGCATTATCTGTAAGTCCAGGGCAAGCAACGGTGAAGAATACGGTAAACACTGAAGGTCAAAACAGGGAAGCACACCTTTAACACAGCATGTTGTCAATCCTTCAATGGAAGAGTATGCTTGACCATATATCACAAAATCTTAAGGCTCCGTGGTCATTGAGGCCTATGCCCAGGTTGAGAGACTGCAGCAACTTTTTCTTTGCATAAAGGGAAAATTGTTTCCACAGTAGTTGAATAGCATTTTTTAAAAGAATCCAATAATCATAAGGTCTACAAATACAAATATTTATATATGGAAAGTGTATCCTGATTATTTTTCAACTGTGTCATGAAATACCAACATAGTCCCTAAAGCATAATAATTATTAGATAAAATTTAATCAATTTATATATCCATTTAAATAAAGTTCATTCAGTTGTGAAATCAGTACAGGGTACTGGAGATTGCAAAGCAAGAAAGAAATGAAACTTTAGTCTGGAAGATTATGTTTAAGTGTGTGAAAAAAGATATCAGTTAATAAGTGAAGAATCAAATTTCTTCCAGATACTTTTAGGTTTTATGAAAGGATAAGGGCAGAGCTTGGAATGTCATATGAGTAAGCTCTTGCAGATACTTGTTGAATAGTTAAAGGATAAATTGGATACATTTGACAAAGTGTTAGATAGATGATAATGATGGATAGATGGTAGGTAGGTAGATAGATAGATAGATAGATGATAGATAGATAGATAGATAGATAGATAGATAGATAGATAGATAGATAGATAATAGATAGATAGAATTTCAGAGGTTCATCAATAGAAACCTGATGATTGTAAGGTTCCAGTGTCCCTTCTCTGAACAGATTTCTCTGGATTTTGTCCATCAAGTCCCACTCTTTCTGAGCGAAGTCTATAGCTACATGTTTGAAAGTCACTGATTCCTTAAACAACAGAGGCATTGAAATTCGGACAGAACTTGACAGTAAAATCAAAGTAAGATGAGTTAGATGGCATCCTAGGAATGGAGGGGCTATGTGGAGAGAAAGTTCAAATTATGTTTGAATTTCCAGTCAGAACAATAGGAATGATGATCTAGTATCTGTATATTAGATATACTTACAGAGACAATCACATGCTGCATACATAATATTCCATTAAACAGCAATATCACATGAATTGTGGTGTGATTATAAGATAAGTTTAGGCAGTCTAATAGCAGAAGTCAGGGACCCTGGAAAAATACTACACACTATTAAAATCCTGGCCTGACTCTTCCTGACTCTAAGAGGCCATACTCAATTTTACTTTGGACCTCCAAATCCTGATTATCATTTTTTTATCTTATCTTCTCCTTGATTCTCAGATAAAAGACAGAGTTACCCTCTTAATGTGTTCTGGTCTGACCAGTTCTTGAACAATTCACCGAATCTAAAATTCTGCTGTAACTACTGAACTTCTTTTCCTCTTTGAACAGCCAAAATCAAGTGAAAAATATTCCCATATTCATTGCTTCCACTTATCAAATTTGCACAAATATTATTTACAAAGAGGAAAATGGTTGATTAGGGGAAAGGTGGTGATAAATTCAAATATCTTTCCAAAATTAAAAAAAATATCTATATACACTTTAATATATTCACCTTTAGAGAAAATAAATTATTTCTCATGGCATACCTTGCATAACCTCTCTTGTGCTCCCTGAACACTATGCAACACTTAGCACAGCACCTTTAACAATGAATTGATTGAACACACCTGCTCAAATATCTACCTCTCATTTGGACTGTCAAGCTGTGCTCTTACTCATCTCTATCACATGTTGTCACCAGAATCCTAAAACCACTAATACCACTTACAAGGTTAATGATGAAATATTTCCCCACCAAAGCCATGGGTTCCTTCTCTTCTCTGAGAACACAGCCTTAATGGAACCTGGAACAAATTAGTGCAAATATTGGAAGGATATTATTTCTTAATCTGTTGCTGACCCATCATAATTATTCCAGAGTAATGGACACACTTGAGTCATTCTCAGATCCTTGAATGTCTACTGAGTGCACTTAGAATAGACAGTGTAATAGGAGAAATCTGTCCGTGTTCTAGCAATAGAGATATAATTTCAGTAGAAAAGGCAATTCCTTACTCACCCGGATATGTATTGTCAATTCTTTGCTGATCAGCTGTGTTCCTATGATTTTTCACTCTCAGGAACAGGCAGAGGACAAAGCAGGCAATGCTGACTATGGAGTAAGAAGCCATGAAACTCAAGACGTTTCTACAATTTCCAGGACCACAAGTTATAAATACACTAAATTTCACCTGGAAGTATACCTGCACACAACCAACAGAAATACACAGTGTGCTTCAGAAAAACAGTGGGAAGACTGTCATCTCCCAATGTAATAAGAGATGACTATGGCTCTAGTTGCTAATAAATAAGATATTTCTACTGATATATTATAGATATGAATATGAAAACCATTGTTTTATATGTTAATTAGCACACAGTGTTCTGAATTTTACATTTTCTCCCTGATTAAAAAGCAAAGGTATCCCTAACTCAGGCCACATGTGGATTTTGGTCACCACATATGGACAAACACTATGGAATTTTTCAGATTTAAGGAATTTTGGTTTATGAGCAAGCTGTTTATCAGTCTCCTGGACACTCAATCCCTTCCTGCTCTGCCCAACTCCTGCCCTTTTGTATATACTTCTCCCAAATCATTTTGGTTTCCCCACATGGTATTTCTAGAAATATCACTCCCTGAAACCTGACTTTTACATATGTCCCCAAAATACTTTGATCCTATTCATGAAAATTAAAAATGCAATTCATGATAGAGTTAATAAATTAAGAACTTAGATCATTTGATGTATCAATATCATCCATCTTCCATGTCTAGTCCTTAAACTCCCTTCATCAGAAAGTAACAGATTATAAGGGTTGTAATGTTCTGCCATGTGCCACAAAACTCATAAGATAAAGATGCTCAGACAATGAAGACTGGGTGGGTACAGAAAGGTACCTATTTCCTCTATTTGATATTTTAGGAAAATGGTTGCTGCAGTCCTATCCAATATTAATGATCTTTAATTGTAACATTCTTGCATTAATCATTTATAAAATCTAAGCTCCCCCTTAACACTTTGTTAATAATTTTATTTCATTGGCAAAATGCTAATGTATTATAAACAGAAGAAAACACCTCCTTGTATCTGAAATTTAGAAAAACGGGGAAAATGATGTATTAAATGTAATAGGTTCACTTACATTATTCTCAAAAAAATCTTATTGATTAGGTTTATTTATGAAAAAATATTTATGGTTTATTTATGAAAAAAGAACATGATCAAATGTTTAGAAAATTTTAGTAGCATGAAAAAGTTGCATGTCTATAAAATGACAAAGCTGGAAATTGAATTTTACTTTGCCTATATGCCATGCTTCAATTTCTGGAGCTTTACATACCATACCTAGGTTTACCCTGGAGTGTAACTTGTCACATCAATAACAGGGGTCACAGCTTGTGGTTAGAGCCCTTTTTTTTTTTTTTTTTTTTTTTTTTACTTCTTTACATGATTGCTCCTCATGCCCA
>JAKSZT010053877.1:88538-98917 GCA_026826555.1 Tolypeutes matacus
TTTGCCTATATGCCATGCTTCAATTTCTGGAGCTTTACATACCATACCTAGGTTTACCCTGGAGTGTAACTTGTCACATCAATAACAGGGGTCACAGCTTGTGGTTAGAGCCCTTTTTTTTTTTTTTTTTTTTTTGCTTCTTTACCTGATTGCTCTTCATGCCCAGATTTATCTACCATAATGAAACTTCCAGAGCATTGACTCCCATTGACAAATATCAGTCACTATACTGGCTCTATCCTCATTATTTCAGTATAATTTAATCCATATCTAATCATTTCAATAGATACTTACCAAGACTAATATTTTGATTTTTCTCATGTCCATCCTTATATTCCTATGTCTACCAATACACACTCCACATACTTAAAATTTTCTATGATGTCATCTGACAGAGCACATGACTAGGATATGGTTCCTGGTACAGTGCCACATTAATGGCTATAAATTATCTGGTAACTCTGCTGTATTAATTGATAATTAAATATTCTGCTATTCTCCATAAACACTTCAAATTTTTTCCATGTCTTTTGAATTTTACACATTCTCACATTGCCCCTCACTTTGAAAAGATTGAATCAACTCCTAATAAGCAGATGGTTCATAAAATTTGGCCACTTACCATTTAATACCATAATATTTTTTAATAATCCTTGCATTCACACATATTGGCTACTATTCCTTGCCTATTGAAAAGTCAGGGTACTACTGGCTGAATTCAATGTATCCAATTGAACTCTTACTCTCCTGTTTTGTTGGTATATATAAACTGATCATTAATTTAATATCTTACCAGAATCCTCTCCCTTTCTTCACAATCCATCTTATCATGTAAGCTTATATAATTAATTCATGGCCTACTTTCGGGACCTTTGGTTTTTCTTTCTCTGACATCTTAATTTCCTGTTTTCAAACTACTATACTAACTCCTTCCACTTTTCCTCTGCAAATAAGAGTGCAATACATTATTGGAATATCTTTAAACTAAATCCTAGCCCATCTTTTCTCCTTTTATCCACTATCCTTACATGCCCTCATATTTAATGGATTTTAATTTCTTCCACCACTATCTCTGTATTGAAAGTAACAAACCATTTCTCTGGAATGCTTCTCTGAGCTATCATCATTACATGCTTAATTACACACACCTAAAATGATTTTTATTTCAGAACATTACCTCTCTCCCAAAATTTGATCATTACATCTTCTTTAGTCTTCAATATTATTTAAGGTTGTCACTAGACATCCAGAGATTGATCCTTTACATTACTTCACAAAACTACAAAAGACAATTAAACTATTTTTGTATGTATACTAAAAACATTTTCACCATTCATTTCCACCTCAATCCACAAACATACCTTCTCACTCTATACTCATTTTCTTTCATTTGTAGTTTAAATATGAATCCCTGAGGGATCTTGTCACTGAACACCACCAATATTAGCATTTACATTAGCTGTATATTTGGTCTGTCTCTCCCATTGATGTGGACACTGAAAAATCAATCCATTAAAGTTAAGATGAGATAAATTTCCCAATGACCATTATGTATGTATTTAAATAAGGAGAAATATGTTCACAATTACATCACCTACCCTCAGAAGACTACCTATCTGAAAAATCTGTAGTCATATTAAATGATTATCTTCTGATGAAAAATTGATTGAAAATTAAAGACATCATGTTGAATCCTTTCTGCATTACTCACTAGAACCAAATTAGGTTGGAAAAATGAGAAAAGCCAATACTTTATTGAAGAAGCTGTGATGAGGAAAAGAGAAACAAAGTTTTGATGGTGAGCCTCTGTTTATAGACTTGATGATTTCATGAATCATACAATTAAAACAATGCATCCTGACTAACTTGGATGTCAATCAAGATAAGTCTAAGGAGTGGATGTGGTTCAATGGGTTGAGTGACTGCTTCCCATATGAGAGGTCCCGGGTCCATCCCTGGTGCCTCCTAAAAAACAAACAAAAACAAACAAACAAGCAAAGAAATGAAAAAAATGACTCAGGAGAGTGGATGTGGCTCAGGGTTTGAGTGCAGGCTACCCACACACAAAGTCCCAGGTCAATCCCTGGCCCAGGTGCTCAAAAAAAATTCTAATCAATATCTGGCCCTTTTAAAATATATATTTTCCTTTAATTTGGTACATCCAGAGATGCAACTAAGAAAAATGGATTATGTATTTTAGTTCAGTCATCCTTCTAAATAACTCAAAAGCAACCCACATGTGCCTTACTCCAGATGCATTTCTCTTTTGTGAATTTTGGTGGTTCTAGGCTTTACTCTAGAGAACATGCAGCAAGTAAAGTCTTAAAACTATGTATTTCTGAGAGGTCTTGTGATTTACCAACATTCTGTCTGGTTATGGGTATCAATTTGAATCTAAATAAATATAAGTATATATCCTGAAATTTTATATTCAAAATATTAGGGATTCACAGAAAAATGCTAGTAGAAACCCATTGAAATATTTAAAGCAGCAAATTATATGATTATATTTGTGCTTGTAAATTATTATTTTACTGAAGAATGGAATGAAGTAATTTAGAGGGAATTGGTGACTTTTAAGAATTAGATGGTTGCTTGGCTTCGGAGCTTGGAAGTGAAAATATGAGGGGGCAGTATGGTAGGTTATAGGATATAATAGAGAATAAGCAAATCTCTATCATTTATTTAATTTGTCAGATATAATTGAGTTCAAATGATGCAGTAGGGTTTGTGTTAAAGACTGAGCATGCAGTTTTGAAAAAGGTTTTTAGAGTGAAAGAGAGCAATAACTGTTGGTAAAGAGAACAATCTGTCATGTATTATTTATGGAGGAAAGCAAGATACAGTGTAGCATATAAAAATGAGCCCATTTTGTCAGAACAATAACAAATACATGAATGTATTTGAATACATGTATATGCCTATGTATATATGTGTGCATAATAGAAGATATATATTTGTATAACTTGGTATAATTATTTAGGTATGAATAATAATAGACAACTTACCAGATAGTAAGTACAAATTACCTTGGGTTCACTTCCAGGACATGTACAGGGAGTCAAGAATTAGAACATGCTCGAAAGATGGTTAGGAAGATGGGAAATTAGGAAGCTCCAGGAATCAGTCCTTCCACCAAAACAACCATTGAGCTGGCAAAAACTGTCTAGATCAAAAATTTTGAAATTCTGTAGACTAGTGGAACACTATGCAGCATCCAGGAAAGAGCAGGAGAAAGAGGCTTGTAAATTGAAATAAATGCTACTAAGTTTCAGCCTCCCTCCAGTGATTAGTGTCCCTCTTCCTCTAATCTAGTCATGGGCACCAGTGGGGAATAATTTATGGTACAGTCACACTATACCCTAATGTTATGTAGTCATTGGAATGAAGGAGTTATAGCAGTTAAGGAACAGAAAGCTCTGTGAATTATATTTAAGGAGGAAAGCAAGGTACAGAATAGTACATATAAAATGAACCCATTTGGGTGAAACAACAACACACCTGAATATATTGAACAAATGTAGGTGTATTTATTGATGCATAAAAGAGGAGATATGTATATCTGAATATTGGGTATGATAGTTTACACACAAAAAAGACAAACTACTTACCAGATTGTTAATATGAATTGCTTTAGATTCACTTGTGAGATAGGTACAAGTAGAACATGTAGAAAGATGGAAATTAAAGAAAAAAACATAAATAACATGTGCTCCCATGTAGAATTATTTGTGAGTGTGTGCAATGTGTATTGTAATGGGTCCCATTTATATAATTTATGTGTCAATATGAATTAAAAATTAGAATATTCAAAATTGTAGTGTTTCTGCCATAGCTACTGAACTACAGGGAACTATGATAGTCTGTTAAATGGTAAAGGGTGAATAGAAATGGGGGACAGTGTGACCTATTTTCCAAAATACAAACAGATCTACATGTACAACTCTACTTGTATGTGTGTATGTAAAAAGACAGCATTTAAGGCATTTAAGGATGCACATGTGTACTTAACATTGAGTGTGTTGATGGAAGAGGTGTAATTTACATGAGGGAGTGGCTCTGCTTATTTATTTATTTATACAAGATTGTAATGCTTAAAATAGAAAATAAGATCTTTGTAAGTTAAAAATTAATAGGCATATATAGATATAAATAATTCATTGGATATTTTCTAAATAGACTATTTTTAAAGAAGTTTTAGATTATAGAAATGTTACATTGAAAATAGGGAGGATACCCAATATATCTCACCACATTCCCTGCTCACCTTTCCCCCTATTAATAACATCTTACATTAGTGTTGTACATTTGTTACAATTGATGAACAAATATTGAAACATTGCTACTAACCATGGTGTAAAGTTTACATTATGGTTTACACTTTGAACTGTACTATTTTATAGGTTTTAACAAATGTATAAGGCCCTGTATCTGTCATTGCAATATCATGCAGAAAAATTCCAATGTACTAAAACTGCTCAATGTTCCACTTAGTCTTTCTTCCCCCTTCCTTACAATCTCTGGTAACCACTATTTTTACATCAATGTTGAAGTAACTATTGAGTGTGCATTTATAGAAATAGGGAGAAGTTGTAGAGGATGTGCAATTCAATAGGCAATATATGGGCCACTACAAGTTTCTTTTTCTCATATAATGCTCTCACCTTTCCCAATGTGCTCTTTTGAAGACACTCCATTGTTCTCCCAAGTCCTTCTCAGAAGACTGAATAAAAGGGAAGTTAACTGAGAAGATAAAACTTACAAGAAAAAACAAGATTTAGGCAAAAGGTCTTCAAGAAGTTGGAAACCATGAGCCAGCCTCTGCCCAACCTCTACACACCTACTGGATACATCTGTGCTTCACAGGCTTCTCTTTTTCATGGTGTTAATGTACAGATTAATCTCTTCTTAAAGCCCTCAATTACCTACTGCCTCAAAGCTATGGTTCATTGGAACTGTCACTATCTCTCTGGGATGGATGCGATTGTCCTGGAGGCCCTGACCACCTTTCCAGTATCTCTGAAAGCTTCTCTGTGCCACTCTGGGTCTCATATCTCAGGGAGATGGACATGCCTCTAGTACCTCTACGTGTTCCCAGGCCCTGGGGCTTGATGCTTGGCTATGAGTTACACTCTGCCAGCCATTAGAGAATTTGGGTCTGAATTTGGCTATCCCATCCTCACTTCTGATTATATAGGTTGCTCTTCTTCAGTTCAGGTTTAGGATAACTTTACCTCTCTTTTTTGCCTTTACTATGATCTGTGTTTTGGCTATGTGGTGATCTCAAACTAAGTCAGTTTATAGAACAGAAAAATAAAAGCCAACAAGACTCAATGATATGTATACAATCACAGAGGAAAATCTATGTAAAAGTTCTCATACATTTAAAGAAATCTTTGCAGCAGTATATCTATGATCTACTGGTTCTTCTCTTATCCAGAAAAGTAAAGCAGTCTGAAGAATTTTTCTACCTCAACTGCCACTTCCAATAAACTAAGAGGAGACAATGTATCATAAACCCAATTTCAATTTTTACCTGTGAGGAAACTGCTAGTGTCATGAACTCCCTATCTAAAAATTCCCTTCCATCCTCCTGCAATGCCCTCCTCCTCTTCCTGCTTGTAGGTTGGCCCATTGTTCCCATGCAGGCACTATTCCCACAGTTTGCACTGCTTCTATTGCTTCTACTATAAAAAATGTCTGTTACATCATCCTTCAGAAACACACTTACCTTGGAGCTGGCTAATCTGATATCCTCTTCAGCATCATATGTCCCAATTATTTCCCATTACTCCTTCCTGACAAACAGTATGGCTCATATTCAGGTTTTTCTAGAACTCATTGTTCAGATAAGGATTCTATATTTTCCTGGCCTGGGTGAAGCTCTGAGCCTGAATTGATGTTCAGTTCCTCCTAGGGCAGGTGATACCCTTGATGCTGGGATAAGCTAGGGGCTGTAGTGGATACAATGCTGCTTCTTAAAGAGCAGATGTATTGAAGTACCCTGAAGAGAGGTCTTCACAGCAAGGTTCCCATTTCTCAGCCCAAGAACCCTGCTCTTTCCAATTCAGGGTGTCCTCCAGAAGGTCTTTAAGTGATTTAACCTCTGTCCTTGAGAAAGTGCTGCTCTTAGTTTCTTCTGCCAGGCCTCCTGCCTCTGCAACTTTTGACAGATCTTGCTGCGGTGTGATAAGCTCTTGTTTCTGTATTTCTGAATTCTCCTGTAAGCAGCGGCAGATTTCTTTCTTCTCTTTCATTTCCTTTTTCATGTTGGCCATCAGGATTCACTGGGCCAGTTGGTGGCACCATTTGTGATGGTGCTGTTCTCAGTAGGACCTCCACCTCTCCAGAATCTCATCAAAGAGGATACAGCAGATGAATCACTACTTCACTTCATGCTCTACATGTGCCAGTAATGCCTCCATGTAGGGGAACATGTGGCAACAAGCCACACAATGAAACCCATGGAGCCTGTTGACCAGCCAGCTGGTGTCACAGCATGGAGTCTCTCATTCTTCTCCATGTTTACAGTGGGCTCAGGTTCACAAGTCTCAGGTTCATCTTGGAAGGGCTTTCAGGAGATGAGCAAGGACTCGGTGTTGATTGGACTGGGGAGAAAGCTGATGGTGCTCTTTTTGGAAACTTCAACCTCAAGGATCTGGGATGTTTTACGCATTGGTGAATATGTGGTTTGGGTTTGCCCCTCACCAGCTGCACCCTGTACACAGCACGCTCTGGCAAAATATTTACACCTGATCATTGATGCTCTGATGCAGATGGGTAGGTCTATGAAGTAATGGTCTTCTCAGTGGAAGTTGAAGAAGACATCTCTGTTACCCTTGGAATCTTGCTGAGCCTGGGGCTTGGAGCCCTTGATAAGGTATCACTTTATAGGAAACATTTTTATTCTTTGAAAACACTATAATAAATATTGGGATTTTATGTTTACAACTATAGATTCATATATATATATATATATATATATTTGCATCTATTTTTGAATTCTAAATTAAATTTTCATTTGTAACATTGAAATCCCTTCATATGACTGAACCTTCCTAATAGTATGCTACTACTTTAAAGAAGTATTTCATGAAAGTATTTTTCTTAGCAAATTCAGAATGCAAACACTGAAATAGAAGAAATGATTACTTCTTTTTAACATTTTCAAACTTCTTTTAAGGGAAAGCTTATGGAAAATAAATTATGTTTAGAAGAAAGATAGCAACTTGTATAATGTGCATTAGTTCTCACTGTTATACCACTTCTTTTTAGCATTTTTATCCAAGCAACATTTTAATGTAAAAATTGCATTTCCTGAAAATAATGTCTTATTACCATGCCTTTATTAGATGATTTCAAATGTATTGCTTTCTTAAATTCCTCAAAAAATACAATCCCATTAGAAAATGTAATAACAATTACACTGAAGTGAAAATCTTTCTAAACACCCTATTCCCCTGTCCCACACTCCTCTGCCCCAATTGCCCATTTCTTCTTCTTTTTACCTACTTAAAACATTTAGATCTTGGAATGCATAATTGGATAAATTTTCTGAGCAAATCTGGAAAACCCTCAGACTAAGAATTTTTGTATTTGCTCACTCATTTATTCATTTATATTAAGATGTTTTGTTAATTTTATACTAAGTAACAAAAAGTACTTTCTCAGCAAAAGCTTCAGTGAGCTTTACTACTTACCTCAGATCCATCATTTTTGTTCTGGCCCAGGATAAATCAGGTCCCAGAGAAATCATGGGAACCTTGGACAGAGAGAATCAGACCCCTCATTTTCCAGCTCCCATCAGTCAGACAATTTTCCTATCATCCTTACCTAAAGTTTTAGAGAAAGGTCTCTTCTCAGATTGTTGTTTCATATTACCTTGGTGAATGTGAACCTAAAAAAAACAGTTTCTGCAAGATTTTATCACTTGTCTTAGTTGTAAGTGCTCTCCCAACTTTTCCTGAAGTATGGACTCTGATGTAGTCCTAAATAGCTGTCAATTTATGACCAAAATAATTCTCCCACAGGGAGATCTGAGATTAACAACCTCACAGAGGAGCAGGTGGGAGCTGACTGAGCACCCAGGCTTCTAGTAACCCTTGTGTGACATCATCACTGACATAGCTCAGTTCTGTGGGCTCAGTTTGAATCTAAATGTGACAACAAGAAAAACATGGCATCAATCAAAGAAGCATATTTTGGTGAGAGGAGTGAGATTATAAAATAAAAATGAATTGAAACCTTTCCCTGTCCTTAAAAAAGGTGCTGTCAGTTGTGGGAGAGATAAAAATGTACAGAGATTGAAAATTAAATGTGATGGGATATTTCTTTCTCCCAAACCTCTCATCTGCCTGTAGTAGTTATGCTTCATCTTAAAATGGAGGCTTAGCATACTCCCTGGCTAAAACTGTTCAGAGACAGTTTTGGTAGGTGCTGTAAGGGGGAGAGGAAACAGTAACATATCTCATGCCACAGCAAACTTCTTATGACTAAACATGAAGAGGTGGGCATTTTAACAAAAGTGAAGTAGAAACTTCTAAAAATGTCTACAAACCAATAAGGGAGTGTCTACTCTGAAAAGTGGGTTAGTATGTGGCTGTTTCAAGGGGGTTGGTAAGTGACAGTTTGCTGAGTCCTGCCTAGGTCCTGTGTTTGAGTCCCAGCTTCACCCTTCACTGACCCTATGCTCTTGTATGTTTCATTTGACCTCTCCATGGTTCACTTTATTCATCTGTAAAATATATAGGACACTATCCCTAACATAGATTTCTCATTACTATGAAGTAATCTAACACATGTAGACATAGAGCAATGAAAGGCTGGTAGATATTAAGACCATGTTAGCTATTACTGTTATGCTTTATATCACAGTAAGCTTAGTATGTCCAAACTAGGTGATTTCCCTAATTTATGGATTCAGAATGCCGAAAATTTGAATTTAATCCTAGTCCTGCTTGTTGATTCTAAGAATGGTCATTTAAAAATATCTCATTAATCTTTTTAATAATATCTTATTAATGATTATACTTATGAACCTTAGTCTTATAAAATTGAAACTTAGCCTAGTCATATATTTTGCTTAATAGTTACCTCCTGAAAATTTCCTTGTTACACATACGTAGCCTCTGTCTAAACCAAACTCAGCATATAAGCTCACTGCCCTTTCCCTGGCATGGGACATGATACCTAGGGATGGGCCTATCTGGCACAGACTGATAAATACACTTCATATATAAGAATAGGAGGAAACTACCTCAACATGATAAAGGGCATATATGAAAAGGAGACAACTGACATCATAATCAATGGTGAATTGCTAAAGGCTTTCCCTCTAAGATTTGGAACAACACAAGGATGACCACTGTTATCTCTCTTATTTAACATTGTGTTAGAAATACTTGCTCATACAGTTAAACAAGAAAAACAAATAAGTCATCCAAATTAGAAAGGAAGAAGTAAAATATTCACTGTTTTCAGGTGACATTATCATATATGTAGATAGCCCTGAAAATGACAACAAAGCTTCTAGAGTTGATAAATGAGTTAAATAAAGTGGCAACATATAAGAAAACCATGGAAAAATCAGTAGCATTTCCATACACTACTAGTGAGCCATTTGAGGAGGAAATTGAGAAAAAATTCCATTTCCAATATCAAATAAAAAGAAATATCTAGGAATAAGCTTAACTAAAGATATAAAGGACTTGTACACAGAAATCTTTACAACATGGTTGAAGGAAATCAATGATGACTTTATAAATATAAGAATATTTCATGTTCATGGATTAGAAGACTAAACATCATTAAGTACCTACCTAAATATACCTAATTTGATTTACAGTTTTAAAGCAATCCCAATAAAACTTGAAACAGCTTTTTTTTTTTTTTACCTAATTGGAAAAGTGAATTATGAAATTTATTCGGAAGCCAAGGGGCCTGGAATAGCCAAAAACATATTGAAAAAGAAAAATGAAATTGGAAAAATCACACTACCTGATGTTAAAGCATACTACAAATCTATAAAGCCCAAAACTCCATGGTATTGACACAAGTTTAGGTATAGTGAACAATGGAATGAAATTTAATGTTCTGATTTTGAACCTCACATATACAGTCAAATGATATTTGGAAAAGCCACTGAGCCCACTTAAATGGGACAGAATGGCCTCTTCAGGAAATGGTAGCAGCAGAATTGGATATGCATGTCCAAAAGAAGGAGAGAGGATCAACATCCAATGTCCTCTATAAAAATTAACTGCAGATGGATCAAAGACCTAAATATATGGTCCAAGACTATAAAACACTTAGAAGATAAGGTAGGAAAGTATATATGAGATCTTGTATTAGGAAATGTTTTCATAAACTTACATCCAAAG
>JAKSZT010053877.1:118917-159577 GCA_026826555.1 Tolypeutes matacus
GAGTTAGATAGATGATGAAAATAAAGATGATAGATGGTAAATAGATAGATGATAGATAAATAGATGATAGATAGATAGATAGATAGATAGATAGATAGATAGATAGATAGATAGATAGATGATAGATAGATAGATAGATAGATAGATAGATAGATAGATAGATAGATAGATGAGAGATGATAGATAGATAAAATTTTGGAAGTTCATCAATAGAAATCTGATGATTGATAGTTTTCAGTGTCCCTTCTCTAAACAGCTTTCTCTGGACTGTGTCTATCTTGCTCTACTCTTCCTGTGTGAAATCTATGGATACAAATTTGAAGGTCACTGATTCCTAAAACAACAGAGGCATTTAAATTCTGACAGGACTCTCCACATTAATAACACAGTCAGATCAGTTAGATGACATCATGAGGAATGGAGGGGCTATGTGGAGAGAAAGCTCAAATTATGTTTGAAATTTTAGTCAGAACACTATGAATGAAAACCTAGTATTTGTATATTAGATATACTTAAAGAGACATTCACATGCTGAACATATAATGTTTCATTATAAAGCAATATCACAAGGGTTGTGGTGTGATTATAAGAGATAAAGTTAGGCAGTCTAATAGCACAAGTCAGGGAACCTTGAAAACTGCTATATTCTCTTGCAATCCTGGCCTGACTTTTCCTGACTCTAAGAAGCCATACTCAATTTCACCTTGGACCTCCAAATCCTCATTATCATTTTCTATCTTATCTTCTCCTTGATTCTCAGATAAAAGATAATGTGTTCTTAATGTGTTCTGGTCTCTCCATTTCTTAAACAGTTTTCACCAAATCTAAAATTTTGCTCTAACTACTGAACTCTTTTTCCTCTATAAACAGCTGGAATCAAGGGGAAAATATTCTCTTATTTATTGATTCCACTTATCAAAATTGCACAAACAATATTTACAAAGGGAAATGCTTGAATAGGGACTAGGGGATGATAAGAAATTCAAACATATTTTCAAATTACAAAAATATCTATATACACTTTAATATATTTATTATTAGAAAAAATAAATTATTTCTCATGGCATACATTGTTTAACCTCTCTTGTGTTCCCTGAACACTATGCAACACTTACCACAGCACCTGTAATGCTGGATTGATTGAACACATCTGCTCAAATATCTACCTCTCATTTGGAGTGTTACGTTGTGTCCTTACTCATCTCTATCACATGTTGTTACCACAATCCAAAAACCATTACTACCAATTACAAGGTTAATGGGGAAATTATTTCTCCACCAAGGCCATGGGCTCCCTCTCTTCTCTGAGAACACAGCTTTAATGGAATCTGGAACAAATTAGTGCAAATATTGGAAGGAGATTATTTCTCATTTTGTTGTTGACCCATCATATTATCCCAGAGTAATGGACACACTTGGGTCATTCTCAGATCCTTGAATATCTACTGAGTGCACTCATAATAGACAGTGTAATAGGAGAAATCTGTCCGTGTTCTGGCAATAGAGATGTAATTTCAGTAGAAAAAGCAATTCCTCTCTCACCAGGACATGCATTGTCAACTGTTTGGCCATCAGCTGTATTCCTCTGATATTTCAATCTTAGGAACAGGCAGAGGACAAAGCAGGCAATGATGACTGTGGAGAAAGAAGCCATGAGATTCAAGACTTGTCCACAATTTCTAGAGCCACTGGTTTTAAATACTCTAACTTTCACCTGGATTTATACCTGCATCCAACATACAGAAATACAAAGTGTGCTTCAGAAAACTACTGGGAAGACTGTCATCTCCCTATATAATAAGAGATGATGATGGCCCTTTTTAATAAATGAAATATTTATACAGATATTATAGATATGAATATGAAAACTATTGTTTAATATGTTAACTAGCCCATAGTGTTCTGAATTTTACATTTTCTCCCTGATTAAAAAACATAGGTATTTCTAACAGTGGCCACATGTGGATTTTGGTGAACACATAAAGACAAACACTATGAAATTTCTCAGATTTAAGGAATTTTGGTTTATGAACTAGCTGTTTATCAGTCCCCTGGACACTTACTCCCTTCCTGCTCTACCAAACTCCTGCCCTTTTGTATATACTTCTCCCAAATCATTTTGATTTCCTCACATGGGATTTCTAGAAATATTACTCCCAGAACCCTGGCTTTTAGATATATCCTCAAGATTTTGAGCCCATTCATGAAAATTAAAAATGCAGTTCATGATGGTGTTAATCAATTAAAGACTTAGATCATTTGAGCTATCAATATCATAAATCCTCATTGTCTAGCCCTTAAACTCCCTTCATCAGAAAGTAACAGATTATATGGGTTGTAATGTACTGTCCCATGCCACAAAATTTATATGATAAAGAGGCTCAGAAAACAGAGACTGGGTGGGCACAGGAAAGGACCTATTTCCACTATCTGATATTTTAGGAAAATTATTACTGAAATCCTGTCCAATATTAATCATCTTTAGTTGTAAAATCCTTGCATTAATCATTTATATACTATAAGTTCCCCTTAACAATTTGTGAATAATGTTATTTCATGTGCAAAATGATAATGTGTTATAAACAGAAGAAATCTGAAATCTAGAAAAAAAGGAAAAATGATGTATTAAATGTAACAGATTCACTTACATTATTCTCAAAATAATTTATAGATTATGATTTATTTGTGAAAAAATATTTATGGATTATTTACGAAAAAGGAAATGATCAGAAGTTGAGAAAATTTTTGTAGCATGACAAAATTACATGGCTATAAAATGACAAAGCTAGAAAATGAGTTTTGCTTTGCATATATGCCATGCTTAAATTTCTGGAACTTTACATACCATACTTAGGTTTACCCTGGAATGTACCTTTCCACATCAATAACCATGGGTCACAGCTTGTGGTTACAGCCATTTTTTTTGGCTTGGTTACATGATTGCTTCTCATGACCAGATTTCTCTACCACATGGAAACTTTCAGTGCATTGATCCCCCTTGCCAAATATCAGTCACTATAATGTCTCTATCTTCATTATTTCAGTATACTTTAATCCACATTTACTCATTTGAACAGATATTTACCAAGACCAACATTTTGATTTTTCTTATGTCCAATGCACTGTTCCTATGTGTATCAATAAACACTCCACATATTTACAATTTTCTATGAGGGCATTGACACAGAACATGACTAGGGTATTGTTCCTGGTACAAACAGAGTCACATTAGTGGTTATCAAGTATGTGGTAACTCTGCTGTATTAATACTGTATTGATAATTAAATAGTTGTGCTATTCTCCATAAACACTTTGAATCTTCTCCATGTCTTTTGAATTTCACACATTCTCACACTTCCCTTCAATTTCAAAAGATTGACTCATCTTCTGCCAAGCAGATGGATCATAAAATTTGGCTACTTACCCTTTAATACCATAATATTTTTTTAATATTCATTGCCTGCACACATATTGTCTATTATTTATCTCCTGTTAAACTGAAAAGTCATGGTATCACTGGCTGAGTTCAATATATTCAATTGAACTCTTACTCTCTTGTTTTGTTGGCAACTATAAACTGATCATAAATTCAATCTCTTTTGCCAGAAACCTCTCCCTCTCTTCAAAATCCATCTTATCATGTAAACTTATATAACTGATGCATGACCTAATTTGGGGGACTTTATTTTTTCTTTCTCTGACATCTTAGTCTCCTGTTTTCGAACTACTGTAGTTACTCCTTCCACTTATCCACTGTAAAGAAGAGTTCAATGCATTATTGGAACATCTTAAAACTAAATCCTAGCCTCGCTTCTCTCCTTTTATCCACTATTCTGACATGCTCACATATTTAATTGATTTTAATTTCTTCCATCCCTATCTCTGAATTGATAGTAACAAACTGTTTCTCTAGGCTGCTTCTCTGAGCTATCATCATTAGATGCTTAATTGCATACACCTAAAATGGATTATATTTCAGAACATTACCTGTCTCCCTAAATAAAAACATCTCTTTTTGTCTTCAATATCAAGGTTCCCACTAGATATTCAGGGATTGATCCTTTACATTCCTTCACAAAACTACAAAAGACAATGAAGCAGGGTTTTTATATCTATACTAAGCACATTTTCACAATTAATTTCCACCTTAATCCACAAACATACCTCCTCACTCCATACTCATTTTCTCTCATTCCTAGTTTGAATATGAATTCTTCAGGGATCCTATCACTGAACTCCACCAATGTTAGCATTTACATACGCTCTATGTTTGGTCTGTCTCTCCCATTGATGTGGACACAGAAAAATCAATCCATGAATGTTGATGAGACAAATTTCCCATTGACCAATATATATACATTTTAAACCAGGAAAAATATGTTTACAATAACCTCACCTACCCTCAGAAGACCAACTACCTGAAATATCTACAGTCATATTAAACGATTATCCTCTGATGAAAAATTCATTGAAAAATAAAGAAGTCATGTTGAACATTTTCTCCATTACTCAGTAGGACCAAATCAGATTGGAAAAATGAGAGAAGCCAATACTTTATTGAAGCTGTGATGAGAAAATAAGAAATAAAATTTTGATGGTGAGCACTCATTTTATAGAGTTGATGATTTCATGAATCATCCAATTCAAACAATGCATCCTGATTAATTTTCATGTCAATCAAGATAAGTGTAGGGAGTGGATGTGGCTCAAGAGTTTGTGTGAATGTTTCCCATGTAGGAGGTCCCATGTTCAATCACTGGCCCATGACCTTAAAAGAAGAGCCTAATCAAGATCTGGCCCTTTATACAAAATAGTTTCCATTTAATTTGGTAAATCTAGAGATGCAACTAAGTAGAACAGATTATGTCCTTTAATTCAGTCATCCTTCTACATATCTCAAAAGCAACCCACACACGCCTTACTCCAGATGCCTCTTTCTTTTGTGGATTTTGGTGGTTCTAGGCTATACTATAGAGAATATGCAGCAAGTGAATCCTTAAAGCTATTTATTTCTGAGATGCCTTGTGATTTACCAACATTCTGTCTGGTTATGGGTATCAATTTGACTCTAAGTAAATATAAGTATTCATCCTGAAATGTTATATTCAAAATATTAGGGATTCACAGAAAAATGCTAGTAGAAACCCATTGAAATATTTAAAGCAGCAAAATTATATGATCATATTTGTGTTTGCAAATTAGTCTTTTACTGAATCATAGAATGAAGTAACTTAGAGGCAATTGGTGACATTTAAGAATTAGATGATTGCTTTGCATATGGGCTTGAAAGTGAAAATATGATGGGCAGGATTGAAGGTTATAAGATATAATAAAGAATAAGCAAATCTCTATCATTTCTTTATTTTGTCAGATATAATTGAGCTCCAATGATGTTAGACTTTGTGTTAAAGACTGAGCATGAAGGTTTGAAAAAGTTTTTAGAGTGAAAAAGAGCAATAGCAGTTGAGAATGAGAACACTCTGTTAAGTATTATATATGGAGGAAAGCAAGATACAGAGAAGCATATTTTAATAAAATGAGCCCATTTTCTCAGAACAATAACAAATACATGAATGTATTAGAATACAAGTATATGCATATTTATATGTGTGTACATAATAGAGTACATATATTTGTATAACTTGGTATAATTATTTTGGTATGAATAATAATAGACAAGTTACCAGATAGTAAGTATGAATTACCATGGGTTCACATTCAGTACATGAACAAGAGTCAAGAATTAAGACATGCTTAAAAGATGGTGGGGAAAATGGCAAAGTAAGAAGCTCCAAGAATAGTCCTTCCACCAAAACAACCACTGAAGTGGCAGGAGCTGTCTGAATCAACAATTTTGAAATTCCGGTGACTAGTGGAATTGTGTGCAACCTCCAGAAAGGAGCAGGAGAAAGAGGCTTGTAAATTGAAATAAATGCTACTGAGTTTCAGCCTCGCTGCAGCGATTACTGCCCCCCATTCCCTAATCTTGTAGTGGGCACCAGTGGGGAATAAATTATGGTACAGTCACATGATACCATAATATTATATAGTCATTGGAATGAAAGAGTTATAACTGTTGAGTAACAGAAAGCTCTGTGAATTGTTATTTGAGAAGGAAAGCAAGATGCAGAAGATTACATATGAAATGATCCATTTGGGTAAAACAACAAATACATGAATATGTTGGGTATATGTAGGGGTATTTATGAATTCATTAAAGAGTAGATATGTATATCTGAATATAGGGTGTGATTGTTTAGGCACAGATAAGGCAGACTACTTACTAGATTGTTAATATGAATTGCCTTGGATTCACTTGTGAGATAGGTAGAGGTAGAACATGCAGAAAAGATGGAAATTAGAGAAAAGAACATAGATATCATGTGCTCCTGTGTAGAATTATTTATGAGTGTGTGCAATGTGTAGTGTAAAGTGTCCCATTTATATGATTCATGTGTCAATATGAATAAAAAATTAGAATATCCAAAATTGTAGTTACTGAATTACATGGAACCATGATAGTTTATTAAATGTAAAAGGTGAATAGAAATAGGGGACAGTGTGACCTATTTTCTAAAAGGCAAATAGATCTACATGAATATCTGTACCTGTATGTATGGCCACCAGAAAAGAAGACAGCATTTAAGAATACACATGTGTCATTAACATTGGGCACCTTGAGGGAAGAGGTATAATTTACATGAGGAAATGGCTCTACTTATTTATTTATACAAGTTTATAATGTTTATAAGTTTAAAAAATTAATAGCTATATAAATATAAATATTTCATTGGATATTTTCTAAATTATTTTATTCATTGGATGAAGAGCATGACTACAGATTGTACCAAAGCCAGACACAGCAGATCTGTTTCCTATTTGAAAACAATGACCTCATCTTATCTCTATACCTAGAAATAACCAAAAAGTATTTTATGAGAGTTAATGTGCTTATTCTTGATGTAACTATTCTTTTTAACTTTAATTTAAAGAAGTTTTAGATTACAGAAAAGTTACATTGAAAATATAGGGGATTCCCATATACCCCACCCCATTCCCTTCTCACCTTTCCCCCTATTAATAACATCTCACATTAGTGTTATACATTTTTTACAATTGATGAACAAATATTGAAACATTGCTACTAACCATGGTGTATAGTTTACATTATGGTTTACACTTTGCAAAGCATAATTTTATAGGTTTTGAGAAAATGTATATGGCTCTGTATCCATCATTGCAATATCAAGCAGAACAAAATGCACTATGTTCTACCTAGCCTTTCTTCCCCCTCCCCTCAGAACCTCGGGTAATCTCTATCTTTATACCAATGTTAAAGTAACTATAAAGAGTGCATTTCTAGAAATATAGAGTAGTTGGACAAGAGTGCAGTTCAATAGGCAACATATCGACCACTACAAGATTCCTTTCACATATGATGCTCTCACATTTTCCCCCAATGTTCTCTACTTTAAAACTCACCATTGTACACTCTAGGCCTTCTCAGAAGACTGAAAAAATGGGGAGTTAACTGAGAAGATGTAATTTATAAGGAAAAAGATTTTAGGCAAAAGGTCTTCAAGGAGTTGGAAGCCATGAGCCAGTCTCTGCCCAGCCTCTACCCAGCTCCTACTGTGGTACACCTGTGCTTCACAGGCCTTTATTTTTCATGGTGGTAGTATAGACATTAACCACCTCTTAAAGTCCTCAATTACCTCTGCCTCAGAAGCTAATGATCATTGGAGCTGTCACAATCTATCTGCAAAATTAGGACACAATGGGGATGGATGTGATTGTGCTGAAGGCCCTGACCACCTTTCTGGTATTTCTGAAAGCTTCTCTGTGCCACTCTAGGTCTCATAGCTCAGGGAGATGGATATGTCTCTGGTACCTCCATGAGTTCCCAGGCCCTGGGGCTTGATGCTTGACTATGAGTTACGCTCTGCTGCCCACTAGAGAATTTGGGTCTGAATTTGCCCACTAGAGAATTTGGGTCTGAATTTGGCTCTCCCATCTTCACTTCTGATTATATAGGTTGCTCTAGTTCAGTTCAGGTTTAGGATAACTTTACTTCTCTATTTTGCCTTTACTATGATCTGTGCTTTTGTCTATGTGATGATCTCAGGATAGGTCAGGTCATAGAACAGAAAAAAATAAAAGCCAACAAGACTCAATGATATGTGTAAAATCACAGGAGAAAATCTATTTAAAAGTTCTCATACATTTAAGGAGAGCTTTGCAGCAGTATATCCATGATATACCGGTTCTACTCTTACCCAGAAAAGTAAAGTGCTCAGCAGAATTCTTCTACCTCAACTGTCACTTCAACTGAACTAAGAGGAAGCAATATATCATAAACCCAAATTCAGTTTCTTCCTGTGAGGAAACTGCTGGTGTCATGAACTCACTTTATCTCACAATTCCCTCCAATCCTCTTGCTATGCCCGCCTTCTTTTCACGGCCTGTAGGTTGGCCCATTTTTTCATGCAGTCATTATTCCCCACAGCTTTGCACTGATTCTGTTCCTTCAACTATGAAAAAAAAATGTTACATCATTCTTCAGAAATACATTTACCATGGAGCTGGCATGTCTGAGACCCTCTTCTGCATCACATGCCCCAATAATATTCCATTTCTCCTTCCTGGCATACAGGATGGCTCATATTCAGGGTCTTCTAGAACTCTTGTTCTGATAAGGCTTCTATATTCTCCTGACCTGTGTGAGGTTCTGAGCCTGAACTGATGTTCAGTTCCTCCTAGGGTAGGTGATACCCATGAGGCTGGGGTAAGCTAGGAGCTGTAGTGGATGGAATGCTGCTTCTTAAAGAGCAGATGTATTGAAGTAGCCTGAAGGGAGGTCTTCACAGCAAGGTTCCCATTTCTCAGCCCAAGCATCCTGATCTTTCCAAGTCAGGGTGTCTTCCAGAAGGTCTTTAATCACTTCACCCTCTGTCCTTGAGAATGTGCTGCTCTCAGTTTCTTCTGACTTCTGTAAGCAGAAACAGATTTCTTCCCTCTTTTTCACTTCCTTTCTCCTGTTGGCCTTCAGGATTCACTGAGCCAGTTGGTAGCACTCTGGAATGGGGCTGTTCTCAGTGGGAACTCCACCTCTCCAGCATCTCCTCAAAGAGGACATGACAGCTGAATCCCTCTTCACCTCATGCTCTACATGTGCCAAGTAATGTCTCCATTTAGGGGAACACATGTCAACAAGCCATGCAATGAAAACCATGCTGCCTGGTGACCAGCCAGACTGGGGTCACAGCACGTGGCCTCTCATCCTTCTCCATCTTTACAGTGCACTCAGGGATGCAAGTCTCAGGTTCCTCCTGGAAGGGCTTTTGGGAGATGAGCAAGGACTCAGTGTTGATTAGACTGGGGAGAAAGCTGATAGTGTTCTCTTTGAAGAGTTCAAACTCAGAGATCCGGGGCTTTTCTCCCACTGGTGAATATGTGGGTTTGGTTTGCCCCTCAACAGCTAGACCCTTTACTCTGTGCACTCTGCTAGAATATTTGCACCTGACCTTTGACAATCTGAAGCAGACCCATAGGTGAATGAAGTAATGGTCTTCTCAGTGGAAGTTGAAGAAGACATCTCTGATACTCTTTGAATCGTGCTGGGCCTGGACATAGGAGCCTGTGATAAGGCAGCCTCTTATAGCAAACATCTTTCCTCTTTGAAAACAGTATAATAAATATTGGAATTTTATGTTTACAACTACAGATTCATATATACATATATGAAATTTGGTATTTATTTTTGAATTCCAAATGATTTTCTCATTTGTAACATTGAAATCATTTCATATGCCTGAACCTTCCTATTAGTATGTTACTTCTTTAAAGAAGTATTTTATGAAAATTATTTTCTTAGGAAATTCAGAATGCAAGCACTGAAATAGGAGAAATGGTCACATCTTTTAATGTGTTTCCAAACTTCTTTTAAGGGAAGGCTTATGGAAAATAAATTATGTTTAAAGAAAGATTTTAACTCATATAATGTGCATTAGTTCTCACTGTTATACCACTTCTTTTTAGCATTTTTTAACCAAGGACAGTTTAATGTTAAAATTGCTTTTTCCTGAAAAGAAGGTCCTGTTACCATGCCTTTATTAAATGATCTCAATTATATTGCTTCCTTAAATTCCTCAAAAAATACAATCTCATTAGAAAATGTAATAACAATTAAACTGAAGTAAAAATCTTTCTGAACATCCTGTTCCCCTGTCCCCCACTCCTCTGCCCCACTTGCCATTTCTTCCCTTTATATCTACAAAAAAACATTTAGATCTTTGAATACATAATTGGATAAATTTTCTGAGCCAATTCTGGAAACCCCTCAGACTAAAAATTCTTGTATTTGCTCACTCATTTATTCATTTATTCATTCATATTAAGATTTTTGTTAATTTTCCACTAAGTAACAAAAAGTACTTTCTCAGCAAAAGCTTCAGTGAGCTTTACTCCTTACTTCAGATCCATCAGTTTTGTTCTGGCCCAGGATAAATCAGGTCCCAGAGAAATCATGGGAACCCTGGACAGGGAGAATCAGACCCCTCATTTTCCAGCTCCCATCAGTCAGACAATTTTCCTTCCATCCTTACCTAAAGTTTTAGAGAAAGATCTCTTCTTCCCAGATTGTTGTATTACCTCGGTGAATGTGAACCTAAAAGAACATTTCTGCAAGATTTTATCACTTGTCCTAGATGTAGTGCTGTCCCAAATTTTCCTGAGGTTTGGATTCTGATTTATTCCTGTTTATAGCCAAAGTACCCTCCCACAGGGAGGTCTCAGATTAACAATCTCACAGAGGAGCTGTTGGTAAATGAGTGAGCACCAAGGCTTCCAGTAACCCTTGTGTGACATAATCACTGGCATAGCTCAGTTCTGTGGGCTCAGTTTGAATCTAAATGTGGCAACAGGAAAAACATGGCATCAGTCAAAGAAGCATATTTTGGTGAGAGAAGTGAGATTATATAATATAAATGAATTGAAACCTTTCCCTTTCCTCAAAAAAGGTGCTGTCAGTTGTAGGAGAGAAAAAAAATACAGAGATTGATAACTAAATATGATGGGATATTTCTTTCTCCCAAACCTCTCATGGACTGTGGTAATTATGCTTCATTTTAAAATGGAGGCCTAGCCTGCTCCCTGGCTAGCACTGTTCAGAGCCAGCTTTGGTAGGTGCTGCAAGGGGGAGAAGAATCAGTAACATATCTCATGATGCAGCAAGCCTCTTATGAATAAACATGATGAGGTGGACATTTGAAGAAAAGTGAAGTAGAAACTTCTAAAGATTTCTACAAACTAGTTAAGGTAGTGTCTACTCTGAAAAGTCGATTAGTATGTGGTAGTTTCAAGGGGGTTGGTAAGTGGCAGTTTAACTGACTCCAGCCTAGTTCCTATGTTTAAGACTCACCTTCATCCTTTACTGACCATGTGTTCTTGGATGTTTCATTTGACCTCTCCATGCTTCAATTTACTAATCTGAAAATAGAGAGGAATCTATCCCTCACTAAGTTTTCTTATTAATATAAAATAATCTAACACATGTAGACACACAACAATGAAAGGCTTGTAGATATTAAGACCATGTTAATGCTAGCTATTACTATTATGCTTTAGGCCACAGTTTCCTTAGTATGTCCAGACTAGGTGATTTCCATGATTTATGGTTTCAGAATGCCTAAAATTCAAATTTCATCCTACCCCTGCTTATGAATCTTAAGAATGGTATTTAAAAATATCTTATTACTCTTATTAATAATGTCTTACTAATGCTCGTACTTACGAACCTTATTCTTATAAAATTGAAACTTAGCCTAGTCATATATTTTGCTTAAGAGTTATTTCCTGAAAATCTCTTTGTTAGTTATATGTGACCTCTGTCTAAGCCAAACTCTGCATAGAAGCTCACTGCCTTTCCCCTGGCATGGGACGTGATACCTGGGAATGGGCCTCTCTGACACAGAGTGATTATTACCAAATGCCAGTTAGCAATGCATTTAGAAAAAGACCTTGACTAAATGGGGAAGTAGTAAACACAAATCAGTTTTTTTTTTTTTTCCTTTTTTTTTTTTTTATTATGGGTAAAAATCAAAATTCTCACAATACATACAAACATTTGTAAAATGATATATAAATATATATGCATATATGTGTATTTGCTTACAAAAATGTTATTTTTTATATATATATATACATATATTTTAAGAGGTGCTTAGATTACCTAAAATATTATACGGACCCACTCGGATTCCCATGTTGCCCACCTCCCACACCTCCCACCACATCCAACACAAACATCTCCCATAGTGTGGCCCACCAACCTCAATGAACTTACACCTCCTGGAGCCTTGCCACCAACCATAGACCACAGTTCACACTGTAGACCACACTCTCTCCCACTCAGTTCTGAGTGGTGTGTGCTGACACAAATCAGTTTTTATGGCTAAGAGATTTCAAACATGAGTCAGGATTTCATTCCAGTGGTTACATGTATGCATGTCTTTGGAAGATCTCTCTGACTTCCATAGAAAACAATGCCTCCAGCCTGAAATCTCTAGAATTGTCTGCACAGTATAAGCAGGGCATTCAACCCCAGCAAATCAACACCCAGTCAGTAGGCCTTTCCTTGGAATATATATAACTTATCTCCCCAATGTAGCAGAGTTAGACTCATGCATAATTTCCCTACACATGGTTCTTTTGTCCATTTTATTTGAACCTATAACTAGCATGGTACCAGGTAAATATATGTCCCAGAGACTTAAATCTTTGGGTTATCCATGTACTAGTTAAACCTTGAATCTCAGCAGAGTTGCAGCCAACACCTACTTTCCAGTT
Source organism: Tolypeutes matacus (assembly GCA_026826555.1). Classification (NCBI taxonomy): domain Eukaryota; kingdom Metazoa; phylum Chordata; class Mammalia; order Cingulata; family Chlamyphoridae; genus Tolypeutes; species Tolypeutes matacus. The sequence continues at coordinate 131,764 of JAKSZT010053877.1, forward strand.
CATCAGACTTGCCCAGGACAACTGCCAAAAGGATGATAATGGACAACACCCATTCCGGTGGGAAAACAGCCTGAACTTGCAATGCTTCCCTGAAGCAAACACAGCATCCTTGATGCTGATTAGAAACATTCCAGTTTTGTGCAGAATATTCTGGGAGGGTAGAACAGCAATGACTAAAGAACTTACTATGTTGCAAAGAGATAAGTGGAAGTTCTCTGCATTATGTTTCTCCTTTTGCAGACTCCCAATAAATAGAGCGGTGAAATCAGAATATGGGCTTTCAGGCCTTGAGACTGTTAGTCCCCTGGTCTCATCTTTTCTCTATAGTGTGTTTGTCTTTTCCTTAAGGTCTGCAGTGCCTTACTTTCTGACTGTTCATTGTTCAGCTGGTCTCAACAAGTGGCTCCTGAACAGGATTAGATTGGAAGAAGAATCACTTTGAGTGAAATTAGAATGGTGGTGTAACACTGCAGAGCCCCTGAGAAGGTGAAGAGGCTTCTGGAGTCCCTGGTAAGATAGGGACAACTCTCGGGCATAGTTCAGGGTTACTATATGAAACAGACAGCTTGGCAAATTACCAGCACTATGCTTGTCTCCTAAAGCAGTTTCTTAAAGCTGGAAGTACCAAAGTTAGTGAGGATTGTATTTTAGAGCTCTTACAAGATATTGAGAAATACTGCACTTGGTTTCCTGCATTAGGTAGTTTAGAATTAGAAGATTGGGGGTGTCCCAGCCCACGCGACAGTCAATTGGTGCTCCAGCTCCTATGAGGGAAGAATGGTATGGGACAGGAGACACGAAGAACGACAGCAAGACAGGATTCTGATCAAGCTGCAAAAGTTTATTGAAGAGGCAGGGTATATATACTCTAAAGGAAGAGGGGGTGGCTAATAAGGATGGGTGGCGGTTTAGGATTGGTGGATGCTGTTGCTAGGGTAGGTGGCTGCTGCAGAGGTTAGTGCTTTTGGCGCGAACTTTGGGCGCGAACTATTCTTTTTGGCGTGAACTACCGAAGAAGAAGGCTAATTATAGCTTAAGCTGTTGTTTCAACCCTGGCAGCCATGTTGCATTTTACCGGCATCGCTGAAGGTGAATAGACATGCCACCTTCGTTGTCCCCAACAGGGGGAAAGGAGGAAGAGAATTAAAGAAATTACATGTTCAAGGGGCGCAGATCTCGACTACTATTTGGCCTACTTGGTCTATTGTTAAATCAGTACTGGAACCTTTACAAACAGAGAATGAAGAGTAAATAGATGAGGAGAAAGAGAAATTTGTAGATAGTTACCATCAGGATTTTCTTTAAAATTCTTTCCCTGAAAGCATTCTCCCTTACTTCCCATGGTGCTGTAAGGAAAAGCATTGGGCAGATAAATATAGATCTAAATTTGATAAAGATAAGAATCCACAGCCTGGAAATGGGTAATGGGACACTCCCTCTGGTGCCCCAAAATCTTTCCAGAAGGCATTGCTCAATTATACCCAATCTAAACAGAGCCATTCGGCTCTGTGCCCACAGCTTTCAGATCCTTGGCAAACTTATGTGCCACCACCTAAGGAAGTGCCAGCCTGAACCTTGCCACTACTGAAAAATTAATACTTAAGAAACAAAATAAAGTCTGTCTAGCCAATTCAGGAGTGAAAGGGCGTATTCCAGAAGATTTAGTGAGATTAATATTGGGAAGATCTAGTATTAGTTGCAGGGGCATCACTATGGGGAAAAACAGATAAATTCACCTTTCCATTGGAACACTTAAACTCATTTATCAAATATTGATAAGGCAAGTAAAAGTAAGAAATGAAAGATAAAAGAACACAATTCAAAACTGCAGTCATATTTGGACAAATATAAAATTTTACATCCAACAATGAATGAATGCATATTCCTACATACAGAGATATAATATTTCTAAAATACTTATTAGAGTGTTAAAAAATGACTCATTAAACTTTAAACAAGATACATTGTACAGAACTGTGAATTCAAGGAAGAAGTTAATAATAATTGATTTTTTATATTTTTGGAAATTTAGAGGATACCATCCTAAATGTTTTTAAAGACTCAACAATCTTAGAAGAAAATTTAAAGAGCTTTAATTGAATATTGAACTGGTTGCACTTTGGACATGTAAATAGCTTGTATAGTCTTCACTCCCAGCCTCTAAATAAGAAAAATTATGAAAAACTGACTGTCAGCAAATAGTAGACCTCTTAGACAATTGAGGTTCCTTGGAAAAAATCTCCTCAAACACTGAAGAGAAGGGCAGATACAAACAATCACATTCCTAGCACAGAAACCACAGAAGCTGCAACCTGCCTGGGGAATGATCTATGGACTAAAATAGACTTATTGATTTTCTACTAAGGACTTATTTTGATTATAGCAATGGAATAAATTATATCATTGGTGTGGAGGCAGTGGCTGCTGGAGGTTCTGAAGACAGGGAGAGGGAAAAACAGGTATAATATGGGAGCATTTTTAGGACTAGGGAATTGCCCTGAATGACAATGCAATGACAGATACAGGACATTGCATATCTTGTCATAACAAAATTGTGTGGGAAATTGTGTAAACTAAAATGTAAACTATAATCCATGGTTACTGGCAATGCTCCAAAATGTTTTCATCAATTGTAACAAATATAACCCACAAATGAAGGATGTTGTTAATGTGGGAAAATGTGGGAGATATAGGGAGTGGGTCATATGAGAATTCCCTATATATTTAGTAACATTTATGTAATCTAAATATCACTTTGTTTTTTTTATTTTTTATTTTTTAAAAGATACTTAGATTACATAAATGTTACACAAAAGATATAAGGATTTCCATATGCCCCACTCCCCACACCTCCCACACCCTCTGATATGACATCCTTCATTAGTGTGGAACATTCATTGCAATTATAAAAGCATCCTGATGTTTCACCATTAAGCATGGACCATAGTTCACATTCTCCCACACAGTTCTGCATGTTAGGTGATGATATAAAATAGCCTTAAACTGTCATTGCAACATCACTCAGGACAATTCCCTATCCCCAAAAAGCCCCCATATTACAACTGTTTTTCCCTCTCCTTGCTCCAAGAGCCTCCAGTGGCCACTGGTCCACATCAATGTTGTAATTTCTTACATTACTAGAATCACAATATGTCTATAGTGGAAATCCTGTAAGTCCACTGTAGTCCATAGCTCTTCCTCCAATCCCAAGGATTCTGGGATGGTGATAACCACTCCAACTCCAATCAAGAGGGAGCTTATGTCCCATGGGGAAGATGGATGGGACTATCCTGCCTGCAGCTGCAGACTTTCTCCATTCCCTGAGATGACCACTGTCCATCATCATCTCCCCACCAGTTGTCCTAGGTGAGTCCAATGAGCTGTAGAATAAGTGTTGCAACTCCACAGAAGTTCCAGGCTCAGCACAGGGACAGCCCAAAAACTTGAGTCTCTGTATGTACACCTACAAACTCCAGCACCAAGTATAGGTTTTAATAGAAGGGATAGATGAGTCATGTTCAGGAAAGACATAATTGAGTCCAAATCTGTCACTCACAGGAGCACAAACTTCAAAGTAGGGCCCACTGCCAAGGCACCAAACTCTGGAGATATCCACCCTTCACTGTAGGACCTGGGTGTCTCCAGAGCCTTCAGGAGCCCTCATATTTGGGATAGTATCCACTTTGGAGGTCTATGAGATCCTGTTGTGATGTGTATAAGTGTTACCTCTGGGATTAATGTCTTGACTCACTTTGAAGTCTCTTAGCCATACCAACTCATTTGTCTTTTCCTTTTTCCCCTTTTTCTTGAGGACTTTTTTCAGTTGCATTGCTTGTTGGTGCTTGGTAGCAATCCCTCAGTGCCAGGAAGGCTCATTCCTGGGAGTCATGCCCCTTTCAGGGTGGTGGTGAGGGGAGATAATGCTTTCATATGCTGAGTTTGGTTTGGAGAAAGGATGCATTTGAGCCACAAGGAGGCTCTCAGGAGGTAACCCTTAGCCACCCAATAACAATAGGCTAAGTTTCAATGTCAAAAGTAAAGATTCATAAGCCTAGTAGTCAATATCAAAAGCCCATCAGTGGATCATTCTCCTTCACCAGTCACTGCCCCTGCATTTGGGATACTGTTGCTGCTCCCTTAGAGAATGTGGCAGAGCCCTCCAGAATGGGATTTCAGTATTCTCTTGGTTACTGTGTGAGTCTCCACCCACTGTGACAATGTCCCATGAATATTTAAACATTTTTACAGATGTTATATGTATGCTCAGGTGAACTTTCTCCCAAGCATCCCCCATCACTGACACCCCACCCCAGCCATCTTCCCCCACCCCATGGAATTGTTCTGAATGACATTACAATGGCATACACAGGACATTACATATCTTGCCATAACCTACAAAATTGTGTGGGAAAGAGTGTAAACTACAATGTAAACTATAATCCATGCTTAGTGGCAATGCTCCAAAATGTTTTCATCCATTTTAACAAATATACCCCATTAATGAAGGATGTTGTTAATGTGGGAAAATGACAGAGATGTAGGGAGTGGGGCATATGGGCATCCCTTTTATTTTTATGTAACATTTATGTAATATAAGTATCTTTTTTAAAATAATATATATATATATATATATTAAAAAATAAAGACTCTTAGAAACCCCCCCCCCAAAAAAAAAAGTGAGGGGTTAAATAAATGAGGAATTACTGGAGTGCAAGTATGGGCTAGCTTGAGAGACAAAATTTCCTCTGGTTAAATTTTAGGGGCACCCACATTGCTTGGGTCTTATCTACAGAAATCCAATCAGATTGCCACTATGAATTTCAGAGAACAATATTCTTATGTTTTCAGGAGTGGAGGGAAAAAAATGACAATTTTGAAATAAAACAAAAGCAGCCCATTCTCATTAATGATTTCCTGCCCTATTTTACCACAGCCTACCCAAAGAGGGTTTTTCCAGATTAACCTGATTGGGGAAATAGAAATATAAGATTTCTCTTATTCCATCTCCACACAAACACTTTCTGTGGTCAGTCTTTAATTTTAGGCATTCAAGTGGTATTTGCATTTATATAATGACTAATGATGTTTAGTATCTATTCATCTATTGTTTGTGAAATTTATTTCACCCTTGATGAATAACTTGTTGAAAACATTGATTCATTTTTAATTGGGTTGTACAATTTTTTATTGTGCTTATTTTTATTGGGTTGTTCATTTTTTCTTTTTCTTATGTAATACATGTCTATATAATCTAAATAGTATTTCTTTCATGACGATGTGGTTTTAAATATATTCTTCTAGGCCATAACATATTTTTTCCTTCTATTTACAATCTCATTCTTATAAGAACATTTTTCACCTTTTAAAAATTCATTTATCATGCTTTTTCTTTCTCTTGATTATAGTTTTGTATTAACTATAACATTTCCTTTTCTAATCCAAGGACCTAATGATTTTCTTCAATGTTTTATTGTAAATATTGCATATTTTATATTTTATGTAGAAATCTATGATCCATTTTGAATTAATGTAGGTATAGTGTGTGTGATACAGGCCAATGTTAATTTGCTGTGTATATGTATGTCTAAATAGATATTACAAGTGACATCTGAAAAACGGTTGAGTTGTTTCAAAGATGAGGGAGTATAGGGAAGCAACTGTACTCATGCTTCAGAAGTAGAGGGATGACTGGTAGGCTTATTAAGCATAGGGGAACTCTAATGGCTTTGGTGCAAACAGAGTGGATAGCTAGTCAGGGATTTGCCTAGTTAGACCCCTAAGGAGTGGTAAGACCACAGGGTGGCAAGAGTGGGCACATAGCATGAAGGGGCTTACCTGTATGCCTGTGGCCTGAGAAGAAAGTACATGGATTTTGTTTAGTATTTTATTTTATTTGTTTCTTTCCTCTTTAAGGTACCCATGGAGTTAGGGCACCAAACAGCAATTGGCTTGTGCGGATTGTTAACATGCAGGAACCTAACCAGATACCAGTGGCTTGAGGGGCAAGTCCAGAATTTTTTTTCTCTCTCTCTCTCTCTTTCCAGGTACTCAGGGAACACCAGGGCCATGGAGCAATAGGTGGGCATGTGCAAATGAGAAGGATGATCCTAGCTGGACACTAGTTGCCTAAGAGTGTTACCTGGACTTTTCTTCCTCCCTCCCTCCCTCCCTCCCTCCCTCCCTCCCTCCCTTCCTTATTTCCTTCATTCCTTCTTTCCTTCCTCCCTCCCTCCCTTCCTTCCTTCCTTCCATCTTTTTATTTTCTTTTTTCTCTTCCTTTTCTCCCTTTATCCCCTTTGCATTTCCTTTTTTCCTCTTTTATCTTTTTTTTCCTTTATTTTATTCAGTTTAAGACAGGCAAGTTTAAATATTTGGAATAACTGGAACTGAGTGTCAAAGAAGAATCTAACATAAATAAAAATAAAACACTAAGCAAGAAGAAGCTATCCAACAAATTAAACTCATCAAGATGAAAAGATGCTTGATATCAGAAAAAAATACAAACCATTCTAAGTAATAGAAGGTATGGTGTTGTAATTCAACATGGAGTTAGACAGTGCTGAGAATTATCCAGAGAAATGCTGGGACCAGGGGACCTCACTTCATGTGGAATGTAGGCAAATTTATTTAGGCTGAAGCTGCTTTTTACACTACAAAGCTGATAAAAAAAAGTAGGGCATCCTATGCTAGTTCCTCTGCATGGCACATAAGAGCACTGCTGGTTCCTGTATTTCTAGATAATCTTTCTTAGGAATTTATACAATAACTTCTTAATGGTGGGTTCATTCTGCTCTGCTTCCTCCCATTGATATTTGCAGTGTGCAGAGTCCTTGAGACATTTACTAATGTTTCTTTTCCAGCAAGCATGCTTTTTAAATGCTTAACCCTTTATTCTCTGACTCTCAGCATCTTTTCCAACAGTATGGCACAGTCAAAGTAACAACCTAAAAAGGCAAAGGAGATGTAGAATCTCAAACAACTAATCAAAGATCTCCACAGAAATCTTCAAAAAAAAGGAGATGAAGGAAAAAATCAAGGATATTAAGAAGAACTTGGTGAGCATACAGAAGAAATTGTAAACATATAATAAAAAAAGAAATCTTATGTTAATGAAAGATACAATAAAAGAAATTAAAAATACAGTTGAATCAAACAACAGCAGATTCAAACAGGAAGAAAAAACAATCAGTGAATTAGGAGATAGAATATAAGTAAATTCACAGATAGAACAGATGCAGAAAAACATGGAAAAAATGAACAGGTAATCAGGGAATTGAATGAAAACATGAAAAGTGCTAACATACACATTATGGGTATCTCAGAGTGAGACTAGAAGGTCAAGGGTATAGAGGAAGTGTTTGAGGAAATAATGGCTGAAATTTTTCCAATTTTATGAGGAACATGGTTGTACACATCCACAAAGGTCACCTTACTCAAAACAGAAAAAATACTAATAGATCTCTTTTAAGAAACATAGTAATCAGATTGTCAAATTCCAAAGATAAAGATAAAGAGAGAATCCTGAAAGCACTAAGAGAAAGGAGATAAATCACATATAAAGGATGCTGTATAAGATTAAGTGCTGATTTCTCATCTGAAACTTTGGAGGCAAAAAGGCAGTGGTATGACATTATAACAGTCCTGAAAGAGGAAAAAAATGACAGCTAATATTCTGTATTCAACAAAATTGTCTTACAAAAGTGAGGGAGAGGGGGTCGGATGTGGCTCAACTGGTTGGGCATCCGTCTCCCATATGGAGGGACCTGGGTTCGATCCCCGGGACCTCCCGGTAAAAAAAAAAAAAAAAAAAAAAAAAGTGAGGGAGATATGAAAATATTCACAAATAAACAGAAATTGCCAGTTGGTCAACAATAAACCTGCCCTTCAAAAAATACTAAAGAAGATCTGCAGGTTGAAAGGAAAAGACAGGAGAAGGATGCTTAGTTTAGAGTTTATAAAAGAAGATTATTATAAAGTATAACAAAAAAGTGTCAAAAGATAAGCAAAAATAAGATATAACATACATAAGCTTAATGGCTGAGTTAAGTACTTAATTTACTGTAATGACATTGAATGTTAAGGGATTACAGACCACAGTTAAGAGAAAGTTGGTCAAAATGTATAAAAATATGGTCTATATGCTATGCACAACAGATTCACATTCAACCAAAGGACACAAATAGGTGCAAGTGAAGGTTTTAAAACAATTGTTCTATACAAAGCATAAACAAACAACAACAAAAAAAAGACCTGGGGTAGCTATAATATTTGACATAATAGACTTTAAATGTCAATTGTTGTAAAAGTCAATGAAGGACTCTATATTCTAAAAAAAGTGGCAATCTAAAAAGAAGAAAGAACAATATTTATGCAACTAACCAGGATGTCACAAAATACATGAGGCAATAACTAGCAAAATTGATGGAAGAAATAGACACCCCGACAATCATATTCAGGCACTTCAATACACCACTTTCAGCAATAGATAGAACATCTAGACAGAAAATCAATAAAGAAACAGAGATCAAGAATAAAACATTAAAGGAACTAGACTTAATGATACATACATAACATTGCATCTTCAAACTGCAGGATATACACCCTTCAAGAGCATTTATGGATCATTCTCCAGGATAGATCATATGTTAGTTCATAGAATAAGTCTCAATGAATTTAGAAAGATTGAAATTACACAAAGCACTTTCTCTGACCACAAGGGAATAAAGCTAGAAATCAATAATGGGCAGAGAACTAGAAAATTCACAAATATATGGAATTTAAACAATAGGCTATAACAATCAGTGGGTCAAGGAGTAAATTCCATGAGAAATTAGTAAATATTTTTAGGAAAATGAAAATAAGAATACAACATATCAAAATTTATGGGAAGTAATTAAGTCGGTACAGAGAAGAAAATTTATAGCCCTCAATGCCTACATTAAAAAAGAAGAAAGAGCTAAAATCAAAGACCGTAACTGCACATCTGGAGGAACAAGGAAAAGAACAGCAAACTAGTTCCAAAACAAGAAGAAGGAAATAAATAACAAGAAGTAGAGCAGAATTAAATGAAATTGAGAAAAATGAGAAAGAATTAACAAAACCAAAAACTGTTTTTGAGAAGATTCATAAAATTGACAAACCCTTGGTCAGACTAAGAAAAAAAAAAGAGAGAACATACAAATAAAATCAGAAATGCGAGCGGGGACATCATTAGTGACCCCACAGAAATAAAAAGGATAATAAGAGTATACTCTGAAAAATTGTATGCCAACATGTTGGACAAATTAGGTAAAATAGACATACTTCTAGAAACACACAAACAACCTACCTAGATGAAAAATGTAATAGAATATATTCACAGATTAACTATAAGTAATAAGATTGAATCAGTCATCAAAAGCTTCCAAATAAATAAAGGCCCAGGATCAGATGGCTACACAGATGAATTCTACATATCATTTCAAAAAAAAGAAGTACTACCATTCTACTCAAACTCTTCAAACAATTTGAAGAGGCGTGGAAATTACCTAACTCATTCTGTGAAGTCAACATCATCCTAGTACGAAAGCAACGTAAAGATGCCACAAGAAAAGAACATTATCAACCAATCTGCAATAAAATTAGATGAAAAAAATTCTCAAAAATATTTGCAAATTGAATCCAACAACATATAAAATGAATTATGCAACAAGATCAAGTGGGTTTTATCCCACATATGCAAAGATATTTCACTATAAGAGGAGCAATTATTATAATACACCACATTAACATATTGAGGGAGAAAAATCACATGAACATCTCTAGCAATGCAGAAAAGGTATCTGACAAAATTCAGTATCCATTCTTGATAAAAACACATCAAATGATAGAAATAGAAGGAATCTTTCTCAACATGGCCCATTTAACAAAAATATCAGGACACAGAGTAAGATATTATTTTTCACACTATTAGATGAAAGAGATAGTCTAAGAGACATTTAGTAAAATCAAAATGTTATAGAAAAGTTGTTAATTAAGATACAATGAACTATTTATAATTATGATTGATTTTAAATATCTAGGATTATTGTCATAATTAATCCAAGGTTCTCTCAGGCCTTTAAGAATATTAAAATAGTCTAGAAGTGTCTAAATGTTCCCTATCAATGGATAAATAGGGACAGCTATAGGCTTCAGGAAATAAGAAAAAGGATAAAATTGGAAGTTTGACCAAGACAAAAATTCATAAAGGACTGGTTCACTTACAGCTTATTTTGGCCTCCATTTTTTTGCTTTAGCCACCTCCACCTGCCCCAAAACTTCTTTCTTTTTTCTTTTTTTTTAAGTTTTAAAGAAGCTTTAGAGTACATAAATTTTACATAAAAAATATAGTGGATTCCCATATACCCCATTCCCTCCCCCTCCCACATTTCCCATATTAACCATATCCTTCACTAGTGTGGTACTTTTGTTACAGTTGATGAAAACATATTGCAGCACTGATACTAACCATGGACTATTTTTTCCATTATACTTTACACACTGTCTCACACAATTTTGTAGGTTATAACAAATTATATAATGTCTTGTATCCATCATTGCAATGTCATGCAAGGCAATTTCAACACCCTGAAAATACCCCCACATTACACCTATTCTCCCCTCTCCCATCTCTCAGAACCTCTGGTGGCCACCACATTTTTAACAATGATAAGAGTTCTTCCATTGCTAGAATAATAAATCTATAGTAGAATAATAATAAGTCTACTTTAGTCCATTGTTCATTCCCCAATCTTTAGGATTTAGGGATGGTGATGCCACTCTGCTTCTCACTGACAGAATGCTTAGAACCCATGCGGCAGATGGAATGAACTATCTTGCTGGCAGTTGCAGACCCTCTCTGTACCTTGGGATAGGTGTTGTCCATCATCATCTCCTTGTTAGTTGTCCTGGGTGAGTCCAACTAACTGGAAAGTAGGTTGCAAGTCTGCTGAAATTCAGGGCTCAACTGGCACATGGATGGACCAAAGATTTAAGTCTCTGTAACATATATTTATCAAATATAGTGTTAATTATGGGTTCAAATAAATGGGACAGAAGAGCCATGTGTAAGGAACCTATAAATGAGTCTAACTCTGTTATAATGGGGAGCATAAATTCCAAAGTAAGGCGCATTAACAGGGTGCTGAATTCCTGAGCTGTCTGTCCTGCTTATAGTTTCTGGATATCTCTAGAGCCCTCAAGAGTCTGCTGTTTGAGGCACTGTTTACTGTGGCAGTCAATGAGATCCTGCTAAGACTTGCATAAGTTTAATCCCTGAAATGACCTCCAGACTCACTTTGAAATCTGGCTTTTAGTCTACTGTCAGCCTGATGATTTCTGACCATGTAGCAGCTTAAATAATATGCTTGAGTAATATGAGAGTTTTCAAGCTAAGTTATGGTATTCTTGTAAAAAATTATTATGGTGTACTTCAAATTTCTAAAAAATATATATATTAAATGATAGAATATTGTAAATTACATATTTATGACCTAAAATTGTTCTTAAATTTCCTATGCTTACACATATGCTTAGCAAGTCAATTAATCAAGTTCATCATACATTGATTTGCCATTTTGTTCAACACCATTGAGTTACAGGTTGGAAAATGAATTCTAGAAAGGACTACTAGGAAATAGATGATTTCAGTTCAAAAGATTTTGGATCTGGGCCTAATAAATAGTTTCATCAAATTATCAACCATTAAAATGTATGGGACCTTTAAATACAAATGAAAACTAATTATAATAAAATATTGAATAACACAAAGCATTCTCTCTGATGGATAGTTCTTTTCCTGTATGCTCCTCAAAACTCAGAGTCTACATGTTAAATGGTGAAATTAATTGATAAATATTTTATGTGTTCTAACTGCTCCACCAACCATCAATTCAATTCTTATCTCTCTCCCTGCCCTGAAGCCTCACTATTACTATAATAGCCACTAAGTGTTCAAGTGAAAAAAAGAGCTGCATGTCTCTCACTTTAACTAAAAAATCTAGAAATGATTAAGCTTACTAAGGAAGGCATATTGAAAGCTGAAATGGACCAAAATCTTATACCAAAGACTTTTGAATGCAAAGGAAAAGTTTTTGATAGACATTAATAGTGCTATTCCAGTGAACACATGAATGATAAGAAAATAAAACAGTCTTATTGCTGATATAAAGAAAATGTTAATGTTCTGGATAGACAATCAAAGCAGCCACAACATTCACTGATTCTGAAGGCTAATCCATAGAAAGGCCATAACTTTCTCAATTCTATGAAGGCTGAGACAAGTGAGGAAGCTGCAGAAAAATTGTTTGAAGCTAGCAGATATTGGTTCATGAGATTTAAAGAAAGAAGCCATGTCCATAACATAAAAAGTACAAGATGAAGCAGCCTTATATTGGAAGAAGATATCATGGAGGACTTTGATGGAGAGAGAATAGTCATTGCTTGGATTCAAAACTTCAAAGGACAGCTTGATACTCATATTAGGGGCTAATGTACCTGGTGACTTTAAGATTAACCAATGTTCATTTACCATTCTGTAAATCCTAGCCCTTAAGAATTAAGCGAAATCTACTCTTCCTGTGCTTTATAATTGGAAGAACAAAGTCTGGGTGACAGCACATGTGTTTACAATATGACTTACTGAATATTTCAAGCCATTATTGAGACATACTCTTCAGAAGGAGAATCCTTTTTAATGTTAGTGCTTATTGGCAATGGAATTGGTAATCCAGTAGATCTTATGGGTATGTACAATGAAATTAATGTTGTTTTCATGCCTGGAAATACAGTAACCATTATACATCCCTTGGATTAAGAGTAATTTTTACTTTACAGGGTTATCATTTAACAAATACATTTTGGATGGCTCTAGCTGCCACAGTGATTCCTCTGATGGATCAGGGCAATGAAAATTGAAAACCTTCTGGAAAAGATTCACAATTCTAGGAAAGTAATCACATTTGTGTCATGGGAGGAGGTCATATATCAATATTCACAGCATTTTGGAAGAAGTTGATTCCTATCCTCATGGATTATCTTGAGGGATTCAAGACTTCAGTGGAAGAAATAACTGCACATGTAGTGAAAATAGGAAGTGAAATCAAATTAGAAATGTAGCACAAAACATGAATGTTTTTCTGCAAACTCATGATAATACTTCAATGGAATAGATGAGGAGTTGCTTCTTAGGGATGAGCAAACAATGTGGTTTCTTGAGATAGAAACTACTCTTGGTGAAGATATTGTGAATATTGTTGAAATGACATCAAAGGATTTAGAACATTACATAAACTCCGTTTATAAAGCAGTGGCAACACAAAATGCACAAACATATGCATTATAGGCATCCCAAAGGGAGAAGAGAATGGAAAGGGAAGAGAAGGAGTGTTGAAGGAAATAATGGCTGAAAACATCCCAACCCTTTTGAGGAAGATGAATGTACATGTCTAGGAAGCACAACACACACCAAACAGTATAAATCCAAACAGGCTTACTCCAAGCCATATACTTGTCAAAATGTCCAATGCTCAAGACATAGAGAAAATACTCAAGTTAGCAAGAAAAAATAGAACTATCATATACAAGGGAAGCTCAGTAAGATTAAGTGCTGATTTCTCATCTGAAACCATGGAGGCAAGAAGACAATTGTTATGACATAGTCAAGGTACTCAAAGAAAAAACTTCCAGCAACAAATTCTCTACCCAGCAAATCTGGCAATCAAAAATGATGGAGAGTTCAAAATATTCACAGATAAGCAGATTAAGAGAGTATGCCAATAAGAAACCTACCCTTCAAGAAATGCTAAAGGAATTTCTACAGTTTGAAAAAAAAAAAAACAGGAGAGAAAGAGGTGGAGGAGAGTGTAAGAACAACTAAAAAGGCAAAAAGAGAAATAAAATCAAGATATGACGTGCATAACCCCAAAGAAAATATGGCCGATGTAAGAAATTCTTGAGAGTAATAACACTGAATTTTAATAGATTAAATGCACCAATCAAGAGACACAGATTGGCAGAATGGATAAGGAAATATGACCCATCCTTATGTTGTCTACAAGAAACCCACCTTAGACACAGGTATGGAAGGAGGCTGAAATTGAATGGCTGGAAAACAATTTTACAAGCAAATAATAACCAAAAAAGGGAGGGAGTAGCTATCCTAATATCAAACAAAATAGACTTTAAATGAAAAACTATTGTAAGAGACAAAGATGGACACTATAAAATAGTAAAAGGGGTAATCTTTCAAGAAGCAAGAAAAATCATAAACATTTATGCACCTAATCAGGGTGCCTCAAAATACATGAGGCAAACACTGGAAAGACTAAGTGGAGACATAAATGCCTCTACAATTAGAGTGGGGGACTTTAATACACCATTATCACCATTAAACAGAACATCTAGTCAGAGAATCAATAAAGAAACAAAGACTCTGAATAATACATTAGAGGGGCTGGACCTAACAGACATATACAGAACGTGACACCCAAATACAGAGTGATATATATTTTTCTTGAGAGCACATGTATCATACTTCAAGGTAGACCACATGTTAAGCCACAGAACAACTCTCAATGAATTCAGAAAGCTGAGATTATACAAGGTAATTTCATTTATTCAGTGGAATGAAATTGAAAATCACTAAGGGCCAGAGAAACAGATTAGGCACAAACATATAGAAATTAAACAACACACTCTTAGACAAAAAGTGGGTCAAGGAGGAAATCTCAAAAGAACTCAGTAACTACTTTGAAATGAATGAAAATGACAACACAACATATCAAAGCCTATGGGATGCAGCCAAAGCTGTACTGAGAAGGAAATTCAGAACCATGAAATGTATATATCAAAAAAGAAGGAAGGAATAGAATTGAGGACCTAACTGCACGTCTGGAGGAATTGGAAAAACAACAGTAAATTAACCCCAAAGAAATTAGAAAGAAGGAAATAACAAAGATTAGAGCAGAACTAAATGAAATACAAAATAAGAAAGCACTAGAAAAATTAAACAAAACCAAAAGCTGATTCTTCAAGAATATCAATAAAAGTAACAAACTCTTAGTCAGACTAACAAAGAAAAAGAGAGAACAGATTCAAATACACAATATAAAGAATGAGGAAGGGGATATAACTACTGACCCCACACACAAAAAAAAGAGTATCATAAGAGGATACTTTGAAAAATTATATGCAAACAAGAATGATAATTTAGAGGAAATGGCCAAATTCCTAGAAACTCACAAGCAGCCTACATTGTTGGAAGAAGAAATTGATTAACTCAACAGTCAAATTACAAGTAAAGAGATAGACTCTGTAATAAAAAACTTCTTAACTTAGAAGAGCCCAGGACCAGATGGCTTCACAGGTGAATTCTACCAAACATTCTGGAAAGAGCTAACACCAATCCTGCTTAAGCTCTTCCAAAAAATAGAAATAGAAGGAACATTGGCCAACTCATTCTATGATGCCAACATTACCCTAATACCAAAGCCAAACAAAGATGCCATAAGAAAGGAAAATTACAGACCAATCTCTCTGCTGAACCTAGATGATAAAATGCACAACAAAATACTTGCTAATCACATTCAACAACATATCAAAAGAATTATACACCAGGAACAAGTGGGTTTCATCCAGAGTATGCAAGGATGCTTCAATATAAGAAAATCAATCGATGTAATACACCACGTAAACTGATTGAAAGAATAAAAACATATGATCATCTCTATAGATGCAGAAAAAGCATTCATCAAAATACAGCACTCTTTCTGGATAAAACCACTGCAAAAGATAGGTATAGAAGGAAACTTTCTGAACATGATAAAGGGTATATATGAAAAACCCAAAACTAACATCAACTCAAATGGTGAAATCCTAAAAGCCTTCCTTCTGAAATAGGGAAAAATACAAGGATGCCCACTATCACCACTCTTATTTAACATTGTCTTAGAAGCAGCTGCTCAAGCACTAGGCAGGAAAAAGTTATAAAAGGCATCCACATTGGAAAGTAAGAAGTAAGAATTTCACTATTTGCAGATGACCTGGTCCTATATATAGAAATCCCTTGGAAATCTACAACAAAGCTTCTAGAACTTATACAGGAGTTCAGTAAAGTCAGAGGCTATAAGATCAATGCTCAGACATCAGTAGCATTTTTGTACACCAATAATGAGCAATCTGAGGAGGAAATCAAGAAAAAAAATACCATTTACAATAATGAATAAAAGAATCAAATACCTAGGAATAAATTTAACTAATGATATAATGATGTAAAGGACTTATATACAGAAAACTACACAAAACTGTTAAAGGATATCAAGGAAGACTTAAATTAATGGAAGAATATTCCCTGTTCATGGATAAGAAGAATAAAGATTGTCAAGATGTTTATTCTTCCCAAACTAATCTATAGATTTAATGCAATTCCAATAAAAATCAACACTGTATTTTTTTAAGGAATTTGAAAAACTAAATACAAAATTTATTTGGAAGGGTAAGGGGCCCTGAATCATCAAAGACATTGAAAAAGAAAAATGAAGGTGGAGGTATCACATACCTGACTTTAAAACATACTACAAAGCAACTTTGGTCAAAACTGCATGGAATTGGCACAAGGGTAGACATACTGACTACTGGTACCAAATTGAGAGTTCCAATATAGATCCTCACATATATAGTTATCTGATATTCGACAAGTCTACCAAGCCCACTATGTTGGGAGAGAATTGCCTCTTCAACAAATGGTGCTTGGAGAACTGGATATCCATATCCGAAAGAATGAGAGAGAAAAACTATCTCTCAATTTATACAAAAATCAACTCAAGATGGATCAAAGATGTAAATATAAGATTTAAGACTATAAAGACCTTGAAAGATAATGTAGGGAAGCAACTAAAGAACCTTGTAATAGGAAATGGTTTCATGAACTTCACACCCAAAGCACAAGCAGCAAAAAAAAAATAGATAAATTTGATTTCTTCAAAATTAAAAAATTTGCATCTCAAAGGACATTATCAAGAAAATAAAAAAATCAGCCTACCCAATTGGAGAAAATACTTGGCAACCATATATATGATAGGAGCCTAATATCCTGAATATATAAAGAATTCCTACACCTCGAAAATCAAAAAAACAACAGCCATTTAAAAAATGGGCAAGTGACCTGAAAAGACACTTCTCCAAGGAAGAAATACAAATGGTTAAAAAGCACATTAAAAAAATGCTTGAAAACACTAGCTATTAGGGAAATGCAAATCAAAATTACAATGAGATACCATTGTACACCCATTAGAATGGTGGCTGTTAAAAAATAGCTACTATAAGTGTTGGAGAGGATGTGGATGAACCCTCATCTATGGCCTGTGGGATTGTGGAATGGTCCAGCCATAGTGAAGGACAGTATGATGGTTTCTCAAAAATCAAACTATAGATCTTCTGTATGATCCAGTGATTCCGCTACTGGGTATACACTCACAAGAATTGAAAGCAAAGACACAAATAGATATATGCAAACCTATGTTCATAATGGCATTGTCCTCTATTGTCAAAAGTTGGAATCAACTGAGGTGTCCATCAATAGATGTATGGATAAACAAAATGTGGTACATACATACAATGGAATATTACTCAGCTGTAAGAAGGAATAAATTGCTAACACATGGGATAACATGGATGAATCTTGAATACCTTATGTTGAGTGACGCAAGCCAGTACATGATCTCACTGATATAAATTAAGGATATTGAGCAGTCTCAGAGAGCTATTGTCTGAAACATATGTTTACAAGAAAAGAAAGAGAAGTTTTCGATCCATTATCCATATGGACATAATCTATGGTAAAGTGATAGAATGTAGTTGTGTATTGAAGGGATAGGACAGGTTGGTAGTGATATTATTGAGTTTGTTGGTGCATGGTTGACAGGTGGGAAGATTGGGAAGCATGAGTTAGAATACCCAGGATACTGAGGGGAGAGATGGGAGAGGGACCAGGAGAACAGTTGGGATTTGTGGGTTTGAGATTGAAAGTACAATCTTATTACAGTATGACAAGGAAGGGTCACTGGTTTAGGGTCTTGGTTGAGGGTGGGGATTAAGGACAGGGTGCACCTGGAGCAAGCTTCTAAGGAGTGTGTGAGTGTTCATCCTGTCATAATGTGTTCTATCAGTGGGTGGAAACCCACATAATGAGCAGGAAGGACTTGGACTCCCATCTTTGGGAGGACCAATTTGTTCAGAAATAGATAGGTGGGAGTCTCTCAATAGCAAGGGAGATTCCTAATAGAGGAGGACAAACCAGTGTGTCAAGACCTCTTATTGCATGTAACTATGAATCTCATCATCCAATGAATCAAAGCAGTGGGTTTTCGTGGTCCCTGAGGAGATGGGGAGGGTGCAACAGAATAGATTAAACAGAGGATATTTAGTATTCAGTGGAAATGTTCTTCATTACTTTATAGTGATGGACACAGGACATGGTAAATATCATCAAAATGTACAAAAATGTATGTTCTAAAATGTAAACCATTCTTTAAACCATTGATAATGTTTAGTAGCTATGTATCATTA
Organism: Tolypeutes matacus; assembly: GCA_026826555.1. Taxonomy (NCBI): domain Eukaryota; kingdom Metazoa; phylum Chordata; class Mammalia; order Cingulata; family Chlamyphoridae; genus Tolypeutes; species Tolypeutes matacus. The sequence continues at coordinate 150,349 of JAKSZT010053877.1, forward strand.
TTTGTATATCAGTTATAACAATGCTACCATCCACATATAAAAAGGTTTTTAAATGGTGTGAGGAAAGGAGGAGGAGTTTGGTTATATGAGAGTCTCTTGTATTCTCTGTGTGACTTTGCTCTGACCTAAAACTTCTTTGAAAACAAAATGTAAAATAACGAGACACTGGAGACTGAGAGTGGGAAAGTGCCATGGTACAGACTGGACACGAGATATTGCAGTGATAAAAAGCAAAATGTCAAAAAATGATATATTAATTTTTTTTTTCATTTTTAAATATCCCAATCTTTTAATTTTATTTTATGTTTATTTTTTTTTAATTTTTTGTATTTTATCTCTTACATTTTAATTTATTATTATTGTTTCATTTTCCTACTAATTGTATTTGGCTATTGTATTGGCTTCATCTTTGTAGTAACTTTATATCACAGAAGGGTTACAACTGGGATGGGAAAGTATTGTTGGAGGTGGTGTCAAAGATGGGGGTAGCATGGGAGGAAGTTCACCTGAACATACATACAAGGTATATAAAATTGTTCAAATGTTCAGAGGGCATGGTCATAGTGGGTGGAGAATCACTCAAATAATGAGAGAATACTGAATTCCCATCCTGGAGAGCTCTGCCACATTCTCCAAGGGAGCAGCAACAGTCTCCCAAGTGTAGGGACAGTGTCTGGCAAAAGAGGATTATCCACTGACAGGCCCTTGTTATTGATGACTAGCCTCATGAGTCTTTGCTCTTGAAATTGAAATTTAGCCTACTGTTATGTGTTGACTAAGGGTTGCCTCCTGAGAGCCTCCTTGTGGCTCAAATTTGGCCTCACTCTAGGCCAAACTCAGCATATGAATGCATTACCTTCCTCCCAGCAAGGGACATGAGTCTCAGGGATGAGCCTCCCTGGCACCAAGGGATTACTATCAAGTGCCAACTGGCAATGTGACTGGAAAAAAGACTTTGAATAAAAGGGGGAAAAGGTAAAGACAAATGAGTTCATATGGCTAAGAGACTTCAAAGCAAGTTGAGAGGTCATCCAGAGGTAGCACTTACGCTCATCACAGTAGGACTTCATAGGCTTCCAAAGTGGATAACACCCAAAATAGGGTGGCTCTTGAGGGCTCTGGAGACACTCAGGTTCTATGTGAGGGGAGACAACTCTGGAGGTTGGTGCCTTACCAATGGGTCCTTCTTTGGAATTTGCACTCTTGAGAGTGACAGAGTTGGATTCATATATGCCTTCCCTGCACATGGTTCATCTGTTCCTTCTATTCAAACCTATACATGGTGCTGGAGCTTGGAGGTTTGCATCCAGAGACTGAAGTGTTTGGGCTGTCCATATGCCAACTGGTCCTGAAATCTCGGGGAGCTGCAACTTCTACTCTACAGTTCAATGGACTCATCCAGGACACCTGGTGGGGAGATGATGATGCACAACGACCATTCCAGGGAATGGAGAGAGTCTGCAGCTGCAGGCAGGATAATCCCATCCAACTTATCCATGGGATATAAGCCACCTCTCAATTGGAGTTGGAGTGGACATCACCATCCCACACTCCATAGGATTGGGGAAGAGCTATGGACTAGAATGGACTTACTGGTATTTGGTCATAGATATACTGTGATTCAAGCAATGGAAGAAATTAAAACATTAATGTGGAGCCAGTGGCAACTGGATGCTCTGGGGACAGGGAGAGGGAAAATCAGCTGTAATACAGGGGCTTTTTCGGGACTTGGGAATTGTCCTGAGTGACATTGCAACACAGATATAGGTCATTTTATATCATCATATAACATGCAGAACTGTGTGGGAGAAAGTGTGGTCTACAATGTGAACTATGGTCCATGCTTAGTGGCAAAGCCACAGGATGTGTTTATCCATTGCAGGTGATGTGCCACACTAATGGATGATTTTGTGGGAGGTTGTGGGAGGTGTGGGGGGTAGGGTCTATGGGAATCCCAGTATTTTTGTGTAACATTTATGTAATCTAAGTATCTTTCTTTTAAAATGTATTTTAAAAAAATAAAGCAGTTACAGGATTTGAGACTAAAGACTTCAATTTTGAAAGAAGGCCTACTGTGGGCAAAATGTTATCAAACAGCATCACATACAACAGAGAAAACCATCATGAAAGAAAGAGTTAATCCATGCAGCAAATTTCACAGTTATTTTATTTTAAGAAATTGGCACTGCCACACCAACTTCAGGTACCCCCACCCTGATAAATGAGCTGCCATCAACATCAAGGCAAGACCCAACACCAGCAAACAGTTTAGGATTTCTAGAGGCTTAGATGTTAGTTAGCATTTTTAGTAATAAAGTATTTTTCATTAATGTATGTATGTTATGTTTTTTCAGACATAGAGTTATCTCACAGTTAATAGACTACAGTAGTGTGTAAACATAACTTTATATACACTTGGAAACCAAAAAAAGTGTGACTTGCTTTTCTGTGATATTTGCTTTTTTGCAGTAGTCTGAAAAAAAAACCCTGAATATCTCCATAGCATGCTTGTAGTTCTGGTCTATTGATGAGTATGCAAAATTATTCTGGATCATATAATATAAGAATTAGTGTGAATTATGCATAGGTCATGATCCTCAAATATGGGGGAAGGGGCATCCTAAGTAGAGAAGATAGCAGAAAAGAAAACCTAGAAGTGGGAGATCACTCTGTTTGGAGAATATGGAGGAGTATAGTATATTTGCTTAAATCATCTAAACAACAGAAAACAAAAGAAAAAGGTAGGGGAAAAGAAAAGACATCATACAGGTGTCCTTGACATGAAAAATCTATTATATTTTGCAACATTGTATTTTTCCAATGCAGTAATCTCTATGATGAGCAAACTGAACGTGAGCCAATTTGGGGAGATTTCTCATTATCAGGAGAGGAGATTCTAAATTATTCCAAGAAAAATAGCCTTTCTTGTAAATTTCTGAAGAGGGGGCATGTCAGGATTAAAGATACCATTTAGAGAGATAATTCTTGTGTTCCTCAAATACAAGTGTTCACACCTGGAACAATTTAGACCCTTTAAAGTGAATTTTCCTACCTGAATAATTATAATATGTTCTTTAGGCTTTTGTAATGCCAGAAGTTATTTACTCCAACTCCCAAGGAAAGCTTAACTTCATTCTACAATGATGCGAATAATAGCTACACTAAGGGCACCACATGGGAATCACAATGAATATCACCTTATTAACTTTAATTCTCATGGTAGAATTTGAGACCATAACTTTTGCAGGGCAATTTTTATCTCCACATTTCTCAGTGTATAGATGAAAGGATTCAGCATAGGGGAAATCACAGTACAAAACACAGAGATTTCCTTATCCTTGTTATCACTGCCAGCAGGTAGAATATATATATATAGATAGATACAGGGCACAAAAAACAAAATTACAGCAATTATGTGAGAGCTACAGATTTGACTAAGCTTTGTGTCATGCTGCAGAGGTGTGTATCTGAATATTGTACAATATGCTTATGTAAGTTGCCACCAGGACAGGGAAAATTAAAACCCCTAAAATCCCTGAATTGATAATAACTAAGACACTAACAACCTGTATATCTTTGCAGACCAGTTTCAAAAGAGGCTTCACATCACACATGTAATGATTGATTTGATTAGGGCCTCAAAAAGGTAAACTGAGGACCATGAGCTTGAGAGTAATAGAATGACAAAAGCCTGCACTACAGGCCTTGATAATCAGCATGTTACATCTCTGCCCATTCATGAAGACCATGTAGTGCAGGGGCTTGACAATGGCTACATAGTGATCAAAAGCCATAGACACCAAGATGAATATTTTCACAGCTGCCAGTAAGTGCATAGTGAAGAGCTGGGTCATACAGTTGTTATAGGAAATGATTTTTCTCTCTGTTGCTAGGTCTCTGATTAGCCGGGTAATTACAGCATCACATACTGTAATGTGAAGGAGAGGTCCATGAGTGATAGTTGGCAGAGAAAATAGTACATTGGCTGTTAAGTTAGATGGCTGCAGGTAATTGTGTGTAAGATGATGAAGTTCCCCATTAAGACCACCAAGAAACAGGCAGGAACAAGAAACAGAACAATAGCTTTATCTGCTTGTCCTCCCATAACCCCAAGATGACAAATTCACTGACATTGTTCTGATTTTCCATGAGGTAATGTGAGTCCAGAGTAGACAATAGAAATTTAATTTATCTGAAATAATACAGAACATTAAACATGTAATAGCACATTTAAACTTGGTGTGAATTATTAATTGAAAAACAATGCAGGTCAAGGTAGTTTTAATACAGGTTTTATCATTTAAAATCTTTTTAAGTTAGGGCAGTTTCGTCATCTTAAATGATTTTTAAATGCGAACATATTTTAATCCTCATATTTTATAAATATTTTACATGTATTAATTCCCATAAGAACCCATACCTAAGTAGGCAATATTCTGATTCTCATTTTGTATAAGGGGCACTTAAAGCATATGAGGGCTCAATTAATTATATCACATCATTAAGATATATAGTAGCAGATCTAAGATATGAAACTTTACCCTATGTCAGATTCCATGCTCTTCAAGGCTATGCTGTGTTAGCCATAGGCCAAATGGAACCAGCTATATTCCATCTTTGCAAAATAAATGAGGTGTTTCTCCATGTATACCACTAACTACTTGCATAATTGTAAGCAACTCCCTCCCTTTTTCTATCCTACTAATATTTTCTGTGGAGACCCAAATCACCCTATAATTCTATACCTCCACTGAAACTAAATATTTATTCTTAAAATTAAAAATACTCAAAGATCTTAATCATATCATAGAAATAACCTAATTTAGTTGTTAATATTTCCAGTGACTTTATTTATTCTCATGTGTGGTTGACATTCAGCATATTCGTTTGCTAGAAATATGACATTGGTTTGTTAGATACAGCAATTGCTAGGTCTCTGAATATATGAATATGGGACTTTATTAAAGACTCAACTTTTTCCTAATTATGTTAAATATAATTTGAGAATGCTATTAGAAAAAACTTTAGAAAGGTAAGTGTTCTCTCTTGGCATGTTGAATGAAGTAATAAGATGAAAGAATTATCTGCTCATTTGAACATACCTTTAGAAATGTGCACTCAGATGCAGTGTATTTGGGAGGAGGGAGCAAATATGTTGAAAGCATCACCTTTAGCTTGTATCAAAAGGCCTTCCTCATGTAAGTCATCTGTAGCCCAGAAAAAAACTATTATTTTCAATGGGCTGCTGTTTGGATTTTATTATATAGTATTGTAATAATTTGATGAATTGTACTGATCCCTAGTCTAAGGAACATGAATATTAGCATACAGTTTTGAATATTCTAATATTTCTACAATGCTAGGGCTAATCACCTCATTCTGTTGAGATTTCTTATCCAACTGGCAAGTGGAACCAAAGATATTGGGTCCATTTACCATCTGCCAAGAGCAAAAGAAATGAAGCCCATCATATCAGAATGGCTTAAGATTCTAACACAAACCATGTCCTCAGAACACATCCCTGAAAATGTTTTACTGAGGATGAACAATTATGGAATAAAATGGAATTACATCATAGTCATGAATTAATTTGTCTGTCACTTGTTTTACTTTTGTTAGACAAATACTAAATATGAGAAAAACATGAATATTGGTGTAAGTATTCTGCACTCAAAATTCAACTTAACATAGCACATATTCACAAATTGAGAATATCGAAACCTGCCCTCTGTGTATGACATTTAATCTAATAATTTAAAGAACAAAATATATCTAGGAATAAATTTGTAGTAGAACTATAGAAAATATTCTAGAATAACTAGAAAATTGAAACTATAAAAAGCCAAACTCTTGGTTTACAATATTTCAATAATTTTGCTGCAAACCTCAAGATCTCTGAACATTTGGTTTCAGTTTCCTGTACCTACAATGATTCCACTTCAATTGGGAAAAGATACACTTAAGCAGGAAAAGATCCTTAAAAGTACTGCCCAGAAACTAGTTACTGGGAATCCTCTTAAAAAGCAAAATCATGCTGAAATATTTCCTGGAACTATCCTCATATCATTTCATTTCTGGTCTTATTCTAATGCTTAAAATCTCCCTCACTATATGCAAATCAATTCTCTCTCTTCCTCTTCCTCCTACCCTCCCTCCCTCCCTCTCTCTCTTTCTTTCTCTTTTTGTCTTTTGTCACTCCCTCTTGCTTTCCTTCTCCTGCCCCCTTCCACTCTGTCACAAATCCACACACACAAACACACACACACACACACTCATGCATCTGTACATAATCACATGCAAATAAATGCAGTGTTTTGGGGATAATTTCAAGTGCTCATTTTTCCTAACTAACCCTCAGTCTCTACCAAAAGTCCCTTTTGCCTTACAAATTAAATACCTAGAGAAAAATTATTCTAGGAAATATGTGCTTTCTACATTTTGAAATAAAAAAAGATTGAAATAAAAGAATAAGAAAATTGAAGAAAAAGGAGAAATCTGAAGAAGGAAAAACCTGTTGAGTTATATGAATTATGTCTAAGTAGACAAGAGAATATGGATAGTATGAAATCCTAACAATGGCTAATATAACTGTTTTTTTTTTTTTTTACAGATTCTTTAACTACTTTTCATATTTATTATAAAGAAAATATTGCGAAAGTGAAATTCATATGCTTAATTCTTTCATGGATTTACAGTAAAATATTTAAATAGCATAAATTATATGTAATATATTCCAGGCACTTATTAAATATTTTACATATACCCATTAATTTATCTTCAATATGTGCTAGTGAGGGTTTATTGCTACCCAGTAGTTTATTGGAGAATATATTTACATTATTGGTGTGTGTGTGTATGTTTATTACAACCAAAGCCCAAGTTTACACAAATGCTAAAGGAAAGCCTCAATCTGGGCTTTTTGAATGATTCTAAAACCCAAACATTTTTCACTATGCTTAAATACTTTTTCTCAAATACAAATACAATTTGTTTCCAAATTGTCATCCATATTTACTGAATGGCCTTTCATGAAAATAGCTAACAGGAATGTATTCCAGAGGAATATAAACTTGCATATTTGGAAATACTAAGGTCAAATTTTATGTAAAACAAAGAACATTTGAGGTCACAAGGATTTAATCTCAAAATGTTTTTAAAATTGGTGAATACTAACCATTATGTTCAATACTTCTGCAGCAATTTAATTTTCTTTGTCAAGATGGTCCTTCAGACTGGGTTCTTGTCTAATTCTGGATTGTGCTATGGACTAGCATATAGATGTGGAAAGATGTGGACTCTTACACAAATCTGCCATCAAAAAGCATCTTTTGAGGAACCCTTGCTCAGAACACTTTAAATTAAAAGGCACAAGAAGTACCAGAGGAAAAAGCTCCCAAGTGCTTTTTGCAGCAGCCAAATATACATACTTACAATTAAAGAGTTAAAGCAAATACTATTATAGTTGTCATATAGACTGCTTTAAGGCTTGTTTCTTTTGCATTCATTTCTTCAGGGTCATCATAGAAAAGGTTCAGGAATATTGTTATGTATGGCACTGATGAAATATTATAGATATTTGTTTTTCTATCTGTCCTTTATCTTAGAATTATCTTCTCAAAGGTTATATTCACTAATTATTTTTTACTGTGGTATGTTATACATACTTAAGAAGTATTGAATTCTTCTTTACCACCTAACTGCATTAATGTGATGATAGAGTTTCAAAAGAGCATTACAATTTTCCTTAGTAACACAAAATTGTTGCTATTATGATGGAGATTGGAAGACATTTCTAGAAATTTAATTATACCCATTTGAAAGTCCATAGTAAATTACACTTTTGAGTTACTAGGTACCTATGAGAATTAAGGTAGTTAGAATTAGGAAAATCCACAATTATTAATCAATTTTTATTGCATTAGCTTTTGTTCTTGATGTTTGTCTTACTTTCCCCCTGGGTTGAGAGAGAGAGAGAGTGCCAGTAGAATATAAATGTAACAGAGTAGAATTAAGCTTACCGCTTTGTTTAGAGCAGACCATACACATGGATCCATGCCAGGTTTCTAATGCTTATTTTATTTTACATGATTTTTGCTTTATTCATGCATTTCTCCTGTTCCTCACCTGGCAACCCACTGTACTCTATGTGTTAGACAAGGTTCTCCAGGGGAAAAAAAAATACAGGATATGTGTGTGTGTGTGTGTGTGTGTGTATAAATATATGAGTGTATATACATATATGTGTATGTATATGTAAATAACTTTTAAATTAGGGAAAAAGATAATGATAAATGATTATATATATATTTAAGAATTAAAAGTATATTCTGCTAAATATATTATTTAATAAACAATATTAGAAAAGTTTATATATATCTAAAATTGAATGATAGTGAATTGTTTTCCATTCTAACCATTTTTTAAAACATCTTTCATTGTGCCTTTCTTTTCTTTTCTTTTTTTAAATATAGGGGTGAGGGATTGAACCCTGGATCTCATATATCAGAAGCTGGCACTCAACCACTGAGCCACATGGGCCAGATCATGGTTTTATACTGTATCTATCAACTCTTTGCCTATCCATGGACTAGAAGATATTCATCTAGGTTTCATTCTTTAAAAATACTTTTAAATTTTGAATAGGCATCTATGATCCATTTTGAATTAATATTTGTAAAATGGGTGAGGTTTCATTATCTGATATGGATGTCCAATTTTTCCCACCAATGTTTGTTGAAAACAGTATACTTTCTCTACAGAATTGCCTACAGTCTTTTTTTTTTTTTCAATGTCAATTAAGCTTTATTGTATCTGAAGCAAAATTGCTTCGGTTTTACTTTGTCCAATTGACTGCCATAATTTGTTCAATTCAATATTTGATTATTAAATTTGATTAATATTTCAATTTAACCAGCATGGAAATATGAAAGCCTTTTTTCATAAGTGTAAATTATCCCACCTGGAATGAGACCATTTAACTGTACATAAATTAAGCAGTACATAGACAATTATTGTGCAACCAGTTTTAAATGACATTAAGAGAATATTCTACTTTCTCTCAGGTGGGAATCATGGATAACCTTTGTGTTTTTTGTCCTACCTGCCTCATCACCAGCTTCTGTTGTACCAGACAATTGGATTCCCTTTAATTCACCCATTGTAATTATCTCTTTCTTTCTTTCTTTCTTTCTTTCTTTCTTTCTTTCTTTCTTTCTTTCTTTCTTTCTTT
>JAKSZT010053877.1:159587-212026 GCA_026826555.1 Tolypeutes matacus
TTTCTTTCTTTCTTTCTTTCTTTCTTTCTTTCTTTCTTTCTTTCTTTATTTATTTTTATTGTGGGTAAAAATCAAAATTCTCACAATACATACCTACAGTCTTTTGCTTGGATCCAGTTGACCAAATAGGTGTGGATCTAATTCTGGTTTCTAAGTCCAATACAAAGATTGTTTAGCTTTGTGAAAATACCATACTACTTTGTTTACTGTAGATTTATGATATGCCTTCAAATTAGGAAATATGATTTCTCCAAATTTATTCCTTTATAAACTCATGTGGGCTGATCTAGATGAATTGCATTTCCATATAAATGTTAAAATTATATTCTAAATTTCTAATAAGAAAAGAAAGTTTGTATTTTTTTGGAGACAATAGCAGTGAATCAAGGAATTAATTTTGTGGGTGGTAAAAAGTGATATTTTAAAAATGTTGAGGTGTTTCACTTATGAGAACAGAATCTTTCTCTATTTATTAAGGTGTTTAATTTCCCTCTTCAAAGTTATGTAGTTTTTTCTGTAGATGCCTTACATATATTATGTCAACTATCATTAACTACTGAGTCTTAATTCATAAATATTAATGTTCTAAGTATTTTAAGGATTTTATAATATAATTTTAAAAATTCAATTTCTGATAACTTGTTACAAATAGTCTCTGCAATCAATTTTTTTATATTGCTCTCACATTTTTCAAACCTGCCAAGCTCACTTATTAATAAAAAAGTTACATTATCCAGATTATATAGGAAGAAGGAAAACTGTCTGTATTTTCTGGGGATATGGTTGTCAAAGTAGTAGTAAATTTTAAATTCTGTAAAGAAATTCTATTATATTTTATGAATATGAGAGTTTGCTGGCCTAATATAGTGAGTTCAAATACTGTTCATTCACTTCTGTTCCTTTTTCTGGAAGTGTTTGAATATAATTGGAAATATTTTTATCTTAATGTTTGATAGAATTCATAAATGTAGCTATTTTGATTTGGGGATTCTTTGAGGGAAGCATTGAAAAAAAAACAAATTCTATTTCTTTAAGATATATAGGACTATTGAAATTATCTGTTATTTGTTTTAATGTGCTTTTTAAATATATAGTATTCAAGCAATTTGCCAATTCTGAGTTGTTGAATTTATTGACCTTAATGTGTTTATAATAACCCCTTATTTTCCTTTTAAAATCTTTACAATGTATAATGTTAACACTTGTGTCACTAAGAAATAAAATGTTTAGTAATAAGTGATCTAAGTGCCCTAAGTATCAAAATGTAAAAGCAAATTAAAGCCAAACAATATAGAGACAAGGATATAATAAAAACAAGGAAAGAATTCCTGAGGACCTACCTAACATTTCTAAATAGAGAATATCAGCAAAGACAAAAAGTTGCTTTCTATGAAAGGGTTCATATAAGTCTGAAGAATTTACCTTGATCAATGAAAAGAGAGAAAAAACACAAAAAGCCAATTTGATGGAACTATTATATGTTGCTCCTAGTGGTGAAAAATTGTACAGATATCTTAAAATACTATTTGAGGATAAACATTAAGTCTATCCTAAATTATGATCCTACTATTCTATTTCTAGATATTTATTTACAAAACCATTAATTTGCATGGCAATCAATAAACCACCATCAGTTAGCATTAGTTGAGTTTCATACCTGGTCTTAGCAGGAAAAATGAGTTTAATGAGCATATCCTCACACCTCTAGAAATTAGTGCTTTTCCTTGTGATAAATTTTAAAGAACAAATGAGAAAATTAATTTCATAGAGAGAGAAAGAAATTACCCTTGGAATTAAAATGAGATCTATTATACTGATTTCTTTATTTCTCAATTGATTTTGCAGACCAGTAAAGGATAGATGGATAACTATCAAATAAATTAAAATTTTTGACTAAATTACAGATTTAACTTCTCATTTACCACGGAATATGGCAATATGTCACCATATGGCCCTCCAGGAAAGCCTGAAATTTCACTAAAATAATCATTAAATTTTAAAATTATAATCCACTGCTCCATATGGCACTGCATTAAATGCTTTGACACAGATGGTTTTTTGCAAGTACCCTAACTAGTCCATGTCAGTAGCCCTCAAAATTATGTTTCTAAATCATTTTGCATGGTATAATTAGTATTTGATTTGTAGTTTCTTGGTTTCATGCATTGACTTCATGATAGCAAGGAATAATTAATTTTGAGGTAAATGCTATCTTTTTTATTCCATATTCATTGTGTTACTCCTTCAAAAATAATGCTTGGCACTTGTGATGGTTAAATTCATGTGTCAAATTGGCCAGGTTATGGTGCCCAGTTGTTTGATCATGAAAGCACTGTTTTGATTGTTACTGTGAGACTATTTCATGGATTAAACTCATCAGTAAATTTATTGCATCGATGGTGATCATATCTACAACCAACTGAGGAGATTGCCTTCAAAAATGAGAAAAGTCCCATCCAATCAGTTGAAGATATTTACAGGAGAAGTAATTATTTTAGCAGTCAGAAGGGAGAATTTCCATCTCTTATTCAGCCAGCCCAGCATCTACTGGTAAATTCATTGAAAATCTTCATTGGAGTTCTCAACTTGCAACCTGTTTTAGAGAATTTGAATTTGCCCATTTCCACAACCTTTTGAGCCAATTCTTATAGAAAAGCTCATAATATTTACATAGTATATATATTAAAGTATACTATACATGAAATATTTATATATTTAGTTCTTTTCCCTAGACACTCTGATTAATACAACACCATTAAATTCTCATGGCATTTGTCATCTCTGAATTTCTCAGAGTATAGATTATAGGATTGAACATAGGTGCAATGGTGGTGTAAAATAGTGCAAATATTTTATGCTTAGGGTAGATATTAAGTAGTCTAAGGTTAGCAAACATTGAAGACCCCCAAAACTACCCACAGGGAGAGAGAGTTTTCATCTTCCCACAAATGAGTCATTTCACTGGTGAATAATTTAATGACTTAAGAAACAAATAAGACAACACAAGTTACTAAGGCAACCCTACCTGATTTTGCAACCACAAGACACCAGTGATGTAGGTACCATTACAGGAAACATTTAGCAATGAGAGAATATTGCAGAAACAGTGATAATTTAATCTGACCACAAAAGGGCAACTGAATTGTTATGGATAATTAAGGAATGGATGGAGAGTCCCACCACATGCCCAAGCAGCTAGAACTAGAAGATTGCATTTTGCACCGTTCATGACAATAATGTAGTGCAGATGCTTGCAGAGGCAATGTAGCTATCAAAGGACATGGAAGCAATAATGCAGACCTCAATACCTCCAAAGAAATCTGTGGCAAAGAACCAAAACTTGCAATTATTTTAGGAGATGGTTTATCTTAACTAATAAGTCACCAGTCAGTTTGGCTGAAACACTAGAGGTTTAGCATTTGTCCATACAGTATCAATGGCTAAGGAAATAGTCCATGAGTTGGTGAAAAAGAGAACTGCATTGAATGAAGGAAAGGATCAGGCGGTTTACTACCAAGAAGGAAACAAAACAAAATAAGAGAAACAAAAGCAGAATATGTGTATATTCTGGCCATAGGAAAGTCCCAAAGTGACTAATCCTGAGGTGTTCTTGTCCCTTTCCATATAGCTCAATTGGGTTAAGATCATAAAATATATTTTATTCCTGTAAATTATATCCTTTATAAAACAACAAAAGTTTAATGTATGTAATGAAAATAGAATATTTTGCCCATTTTTAAATGTATTGCCTTAGCCATAGGATCAAATTTCCTTCTCAGCATAATCTGGAACAATTCACTGAATGATTAAAGAAATGAATGAGAAAATTCAAATGTTTAAAACACCTTTGTTTAATGTGGCAAATTTTAATCTGCTAAAGCTACTGAGAAAATCAGCATCAGTTACAAAGTGTTTTGTAGTTAAGTGTAACAATATATCAAATAATTAAGTAGTGGTTCATTGTCCTACCCTTTAATTATTGCATCTGATGCAGATTGTTTGTTAATGGAGTGGTATATTGCTAATCATCAAATACATTTATTTACCTAAAATAAATTGATTTAAATAATTGTTTTATGTGGGGTTGGTGAACTACTTAAACATGACCACTTGATTAATCCAAGTCCACAATTCCCAATAAAAGTGAGTCAGATCACAGGAATCTCAGTAATTTTTCAGAATCAGTAAGTTATACACTGTTGATACTAGAAGATAGAATCTGGCAAAAAAAAATCAGAGGAATCTAAAATAAACTAAGCAGTTGACAGCATTGAGCTCATTGATTAGGCTTCTTAAGCCTCATTTTGTTAATTATATCATTGCAAAATCAGTTCATAATTCAGAAATATGAGGAATACATGAGTAGTATGAAATACCCTAGTGTCATACATGGTTAATGCCATGCATTTTTTAAAAAACTTTTTTACTCTTTTTTTGAGCAGTTTAGCAACTACTATAATTGTCCTGCACATATATACAACAAATTCAAATTAAGAAGCAAGAAAGAAAAAAAAAAAACATAGAGTTAATGGGGGTGATGAAGTAAATTTCAATTTTTGCAATTCATTAGTGAAAAAAAGATTCTGATCATTGACTATTTTAGGGTAATTTCTAAAACTAATTCCTAGTCTGATTTTTCTATTACCATAAAATATTGTGAAATTATCACTTTATGTCTTTGATAGGTTGAATACATATTGTGTAAGCCCTTTTTGTGTGCTGTAGCCTAATAGCAACAGATTTCCTAATCTTAAATTATAGTTTCCAAGTTCAAATTTTCTCCTAGCTGTATCAGAATAAGCCATGTTTTAAACTTTCCTTAGTTGATACAGATAAATTGAGTGTATTTTAGGAAAGGTGGCTGTATATAACATATGAAATTCATCTTATTGTTGGTTGGAAACATAAATGGTGATATTCATTGATAAGAATATTGAGGAAGATACATGAACAGTAGAAAGTGATTTAATGAAATTCACTGGCAACATGAAAATTTCATTAACATATCTCTACTATTCCTAAATGGAATATGGCTTGTGTGTAATGTGCAGTTAAAACTAAAGTGTGTTAAAACAGTTTTACAGTAATAAACTTATGCTGCAAGAGAAGTTATGGTCCTAAGAATGAAATTAGATGGAATAAATGCAAATAGCACACAACCTCCCTAAAATATGGTTAGTAGGACACTACCCAAAACAAGCTCACTAAATAATTTGTTGACCATCAAATCCGAGTATGCTTCATATTATATTTAGGCTGCAACAGAAAGAATTCTCCAAGATACTTACTCTGCTAATTCTTCTCCATTACCTAAGTATGAATAAAATGCAGAGAATTACCAGTAACTGAAACATAAGTAGGTTAATTCTCAAAATCGTTTGGAAATACCAAAGTGCCTTAGAAACTTCTATATATTTGCCAGGGGAATGGACTGTAAATGTCCACTAAAACCTTCAGGCTTGCAAGGAGATGTGGATCCTTATACATTGGAGAAGCAAGTTGGGAGTTTTGAATGCAGTTTTGCCATCTGCACACTAACTCAATCTAAAATTCAATTTAAAAGATTTTTAAAGACCCCTAAGTGCTAACACATGTACTTAAGTCCTAGGAATCATTTATTTATTGTCTAAAAGTATTCTGGTTGAGAAGAGCAGAATATAAACTTTTATGACACTGTAGAAATTAATTTTTCTTTGAACATTTTTAGGAATTATTTTCCCAGAGACATATCAAACCAGATCCCCACTAAGTGACACTAAGACACTGTCCATGGCAATGTCCCTTGAGGCTCAGGGAATTTACTTTATAATTTTTATTTGGTCAGATGCAGGCACTGTTTCTCTGGAGGTCCCAAACTACTACAGTCAGACCCAATGCAAGTCAGGAGACTTGTTGGCTCTGTGCAAAAATAGCTTCATGAAGAAAGGAGGAAAGATAATATAGCCTAGATTGGTATTGGGTTAGGTGCCAGGAATATCTGACTTGAGGAAAGACAAAGAGAAATAAAGACAGACATCACAATTCAGATATGGATCATTATTAAGAATAACCTAGTTGTGTAGAACTAGATAGATAAATAAAATCAGTGACTTATGAGATCATGGGTGTGTCCCAGCTATTTGTTGAGCCAGGAACTAACATTGCTGGAATAGATGGCTGTGGAAGGGAAGAGGAACAATAATAAGATGCCTAACTGGATCTAAGGGGATATCATTATGTGAGAACATAATGAAAATGTCAGAAGAAATAAGCACTTAAAATATAACAAGGCTTTTATTCTGTTTACCTTGTGATTATTTTCCCCTTTATCACTGCATTAGTTCAGGATGTACACATACAGTCTCCAATGCACACAATGATTTTCAGTGAGCTCTTCTGTCTCTTCTGTACACCAGACCATTCATGAAAGATTTTCTCATCGATTTGAAACTTTAGGAAATAAGGTACCTTGTCTAGTTCAGATGAGCATTCTTAGAAAAATGCAAAAATATATTGATTTATTGAGAAATTACTGAACACATTAAGTTCATTATAACAATTATTCCTCACAATAATGACTATTTGAAATATATATTATGAGCTCTAGAATTCACATAAGGAAACTGAACCTTCTAGTTGTTATGAACCAACTCAAACAGCTAATAAATATAGAGCAAGAGTCTATATCCTCCATTCAGTGAAATAAATATTTCTTAGTTTAATGTTTGCTTTCAGGTTTTGAATGTTAAGGAACCCTGATTAAATGTTAGAAGTACTTGCTTGAGCATTGAGGCAAGAAAAGGATATAAAAGGCATCCAAATTGGAAAAGAAGAAGTAAAAATTTCATTATTTGCAGACGACATGATCCTATACATAGAAAGCCCAGAGAAATCTACAAAAAAAGCTTCTAGAACTTATAAAAGAGTTCAATAATGTCACAGGCTATAAGATCAATGCTCAAAACTCAGTAGCATTTCTGTACACCAATAATAAGCAATCTGAGGAGGAAATCAAGAAAAAATATAAAATTTACAATAGTAACTAAAAGAATCAAATACCTAGCAATAAATTTAAGTAAAGATGTAAAGAACTTATATACAGAAAACTACACAACACTGTTAAAGGAAATCAAAGAAGATTTAAATAAATGGAAGAATATTCCCTGTTCATGGATAGGAAGACTAAATATCATCAACATTTCTATCCTTCCCAAACTAATCTACAGATTTAATGCAATCCCAATAAAAATCAACAATGTGATTTTTTAAGGATTTGGAAACATTAACTACAAAATTTATTTGGAAGAGTAAAAGGCCCCATATCATCAAAGACATATTGAAAAAGAAAACGGAGGTTGGAGGTATCACATACCTGACTTTAAAACATTCTACAAAGCTATGGTGGTCAAAACTGCATCATAGTAGCACAAGGATAGACATACTGATCAAGGAACTGTATTGAGAGTTCTGATATAAATCTTCGCATATGCAGTCATCTGATATTCGACAGGACCACCAAACCCACTCATTTGGGAGAGAATTGCCCCTTCAACAAATGGTGCTTGAAGAACTGGATATCCATATCCAAAAGAATGAGAGAAGAATACATTCTCAAACTTATACAAAAATCAACTCAGGGTGGATAAAAATCTTAACATAAGAGCCAAGACAATAAAATTCTTGGAAGATAATCTAGGGAAGTATCTACAGTACATTGTATTAGGAAATGGTTTCATGAAGTTCACACTGAAAGCATGAGCAAAAAAAGAAAAAATAGATAAATGGGATCTCATCAAAATAAAAAAAAATTGCACCTCAAAGGACATTATCAATAAAATAAAAAGGCAGCCTACACAATGGGAGAAAATATTTGGCAACCATATATCTGATAGGAGCCTAATATCCTGCATATATAAAGAAATCCTCCACAATGAAAATAAAAAGACAAACAAAACATTTAAAAAATGGGCAAGTGAACTGTAAAGAAACTTCTCCAAGGAAGTAATACAAATGGCTAAAAAGCACATGAAAAAATGTTTGGCATCACTAGCTATCAGGGAAATGCAAATCAAAAGTACAATGAGATATCATCTTACACCCATTAGAATGGCAGCTACTAAAAAAAAAACAGCAGACTATAAGTGTTGGAGAGGATGTGGAGGAATGGGAACACTCATCCACTGCTGGTGGGATTGTGGAATGATCGAGCCACTATGGAGGACAGTTGGATGGTCCCTCAGAAAACTATAGATGTTCCCTATGATCCAGCTATTCCACTGCTGGGTATATACCCAGAAGAATTGAAAGAAAAGACACCAACAGATATATGTACACCAATGTCTATAGCACCATTGTTCACTATTACTAAAAATTGGAATCAACACTAATGCCCATTAACAGATGAATGGATAAACAAAATGTGGTACATACATACAATGGAACATTACTCAGTTGTAAGAAACAACAAAGTGCTAATACATGGGAAAACATGGATGAATCTTGAAGATTTATGTTGAGTGAAGCAAGCCAGGCATTGAAGGATGAACAGTATCTGACTTCAGTGATATATATTAAGGAAATTGAGCAGTCTCTGAGAACTATTGTCTGAAAGGTAAAGTATATTTACAAGAAAGAGAAAGAGAAGAGAAAGTTGTGAGCCATCACCCATATGGACATAATCTATGGTAAAGTGATAGGGTGTAGTTGTGTATTGAAGGGATAGGGCATGTGGGTAGTGATATTATTGGGTTTGGTGGTGCAGGGTTGACAGGTGGGTAGATTGGGAAAGGTGGGTTAGAATACCCAGGACACTGGGGGGAAATATGGAAGAAGGAACAGGTGAACACTCGGGATTTGTGGGTATGAGGTTGAAAGTACAGAGGTGTGAATGTGCTTATGGCAATATGACAAGGAAGTGTCACTGGTTTAGGGTCTTGGTTGGGGGACAGCATTCAGGACAGGGCTCATCTGGAGCAGGCTTCTAGAGACTTTGTGAGTGTCCATCCTGTCATAATGTGTTGCATCAGTGGGTGGACACCCACACAATGAGTGGGAAGGAGATGGACTCCCATATTTGGGAAGACTGATTCACTCAGAAATAGACAGGTGGGCATCTCTTAAGAGTAAGTGTGGTTCCTAATAGGGGAGGACAAACCAGTGTGTCAAGACCTCTTGTTACATGCAACTATGAATCTTGTCATTCAATAAGTCAAGCCAGGGTGTTGTTGTGGACCCCGGAGGCTTTGGGAGGGGGCAACATAATAGATCAAACAGGGAGTATTTAGAAGTCAGTGCATATGTTTTTCATTACCTTACAGTGATGGACAAAGGAAATGGTAAATATCACCAAAATTTATAAAAAGTGTATAGTCTAAAATGTAAACCATACTGTAAACCATTGACAGTGTTTAGTAGCTATATTTCACTACCTGTATATCAGTTATAACAATGCTACCATTCACATACAAAAAGGTTTTAATATGGGATGTGGAAAGGGGGAGGAGTTTGGGTAAATGAGAGTCTCTTGTATTCTGTGTGTGACTTTGCTGTGATCTAAAATGTCATTGAAAATTAAATCTTGAAATATATTACAAAGCTACAGTGGTCACAGTAGCATGGTATTGGTATAAAGACTGACACATTGATCATTGAAATATAACTGAGAGTCCAGAAATATTCTCTCACATCTAGGGCCAACTGGTTTTTGACACACATACCAAGGGAATACAACTGTTTCTACAACAAATGATGCCGGGAGAACTGGATATTCTTAACCAAAGAATGAAAGAGGACTCATCTGTCTCCTATACAAGAATCAACTGGAAATGTATCAAAGACCTCAATATAAAAGCCATGGCCATAAAATTACTAGAGGAAAATATAGGGAAACATCTTCAAGATCTTGTCATAGGTAGTGATTTTGTGGGCCTTACACTTCATAGCATGAAGAACAAAAGTAAAAATAGATAAATGGGGCCTCCTCAAAATTAAACAACTTTGCACCTCAAAGGACTTTGTCAAAAGGGTAATAATGCAACTTACTCAATAAAAGGAAATATTATGAAATCATATAGCCAATAAGGGATTAATATCCACGATTTATAAAGAGGTGCTGCAACTCAACAAGAAAAAGCCAAAAAGCCAATAACAAAATGGACACAAGACTTGAATAGATATTCGTCCACATAAGAAATACAAATGGTGGAAAAATACATAAAAGTATTTATCAGTAGTAATTAAGGATTTGCAAATCAAATCTACAATAAGATGTCATTTCACACCTATTTGAATAGCCACTATTAACAGGACAGAAAACTCTAACTGTTGGAGAGGATGCCCAGATGTAAGAATACTTATTAACTGGTGAATGTACAATGGTACATGGAGGTTTGTCTTACAATTCCTAATGTAGTTGGATAAACTATGCTACTACTAGGTATATTCCCAGAAGAGCCTGAGAGCAGTGTCATGAACCAATATCTGCACACCAATGTTAATAGCAGCATTATTCACAAATGCAAAAGATAGAAAAAACCGAGGTGTCCATTAACCAATGCAGGGAAAAAGAGTAGTGTGTACATACAATTGAATATAATGCAGCTGTAAGAAGAAATGAAGTAATGAAGCATATGACAACATGGATGAAGCTGGAGGATATTATATTGAATTAAACTAGCCAGACATAAAAGGGCAAATACTATATGATTGTGGTATTATGAACTAAATACCTTGTGTAAATTCAGGTAGTTAATAACTAGAATATAGTTCACTAGAAAATAGAATAAGTTTAAAGAATGGAAAGATGAGGGTTAATCTGTGCAGAATTGGTAAGAAGGTTCATAAATCTTTGGAAATGAATAGAAACATGAAAGTACCACGTCATGTTTGTAACTAGCAGTCCTAATATATGGGTATGACAGTGGTTGAAAGGGAGAGTCTAAGAGTATGTATATTAGTAGAAGGAAAGCTAAAAAGTGTAATATGGGTTTGAATAACATAGCAAAACCTCATGTGAAATATGAATATGGGTAATATTGTATATATAAATATAAAAAACTTTTTTTTCTTTGAAACTGAACAAACGTATGTTAATGCTACAGGATGTTTAAATCAGGCAAAACAAAAAACAAATCAACATATGTATAGTATTGTATAATAATATATGAATAATATTCCATTAAGGATAAAAATAAGAAATATATGAAGTGAAAGAAACTAGACAAAGGTACTACATATTGTTTTACTCCATGTATACAAAATATAAATACAAATAAATTACAAAGTAATTTCTTACAAAGTGTTTCTTACAAAGTAAGGAACAGAATAGCAGCATTGTACAGCAGGCAAAGCATAGAGATTTTGAGAGGTAGTTATTATTAAGGGGTGGAATTATTCTGTTTTCTCTGTTTTTTATTATTATTATACTAAATACCATTGATTGAACACTTTGGATGAATTGTATGCTTTATTAATATATATCACTGAAATTTATTTAAAGAGTGTGTTTGAAGTTTTGTTCTGAATCACCAAAGATTAAGTTCTTAAACTAATTCACTCCTGTGACTGTGGTACACTTTTATTGCATAAAATTCACTTTGCTTATCACTTTCAATTAGATTGAACTGGAGTGTTTGCTTGGATCGCATCAGTGGGAAATGGCACAGGTTAGGTCTCTGACCTTTTGCTAGATCTTATATAAACTGAGAACACATAGAAAGAGACTGTGGAATTTTTAGATTATTTCATGAATTCATAAAAGAAAAATAGTATATATTTAAACTATTCCTGTGTGTGTGATACCATTTAATTGCAATAAATTTAGTTGAGGAACATTTAATGAGATTATTTGATAAGATTGTGTTAGGGTTTTTGATTGGACTAAGTCATTGAGATATGATGCAGGTTAAGTCTCTGCTTCCTTGCTGGGTCTGATAAACCAAGGAAGCTGAGGTCAAAGAGAAACAGACACAGGAAAAGAAAGCTGCCATATTTGATCTTGTCATGTGAGAGAAATTTTGCCCACAGCTTAGATACAAAGAGAGAAGACCCCTAGAGCCTCAAAGAACTGAGGCCCAGAGAGAGTAGAGGCCTGGTAAAAGATGAAATGCTCTATGCCTTATCTGCCTACAGCTGCAGAAAGGCAGAGACCCTGGCAGACACTGTGGCCACCTTGCGATGCAACATGCCCAGACAACATAATCAAAGACTCCTGGCTTTTGTGAGAAAGCACCTCTTATTGTTCCCTCTTTTGGACTTCTCACAGCCTTGGAACTGTATGTTTTTACTGCAAATAATCCTTTATAAAAATCAATCCATTTTTGGTATTTTATATTGGCATCCCATTAGCAAACTAAAACAGAAATTAGTATCAAGAGAGTGGGGTGAACTGGTGGGCCACACTATGGGAGATGTTTGTGTTGGATGTGGTGGGAGGTGTGGGAGGTGGGCAACATGGGAATCCCAGTGGGTTCCGTATAATATTTTAGGTAATCTAAGCACCTCTTAAAATATATGTATATATATATATATAAAAATAACATTTTTGTAAGCAAATACACATATATACATATATATTTATATATCATTTTACAAATGTTTGTATGTATTGTGACAATTTTTATTTTTATCCCTAAATAAAAAAAAAAAAAAAAAAAAAAAAAAAAGAGAGTGGGGTGCTGCTCCCTCTAAGTACTAGAAATATGGGAATAGTTTTATAAATTAGTAAAGGTTATTTTTTGGAGGAATGGTAAGATGTTTGATATAAAACACCAATCTTGCTTTGAAGAGACTGTTGATAGGAATATGGATCCTAAAGTTATTTCCAGTGAGGCCTTAGAAGGAAATGATAAAACTATTATTGGATACTTGAATAAATGCAATCCATGTCTTAAGGTTGCAGAGAACTTTGCAAAATTGCCTCCTGATGTTAGTTTGAAGACAGAATTTGAAAATGATGAGCTTGGGCATTTAGCTGAGGAGATTTCCAAAATAAATGTGGAAAATGTGGCCTAACTTCTCCTTGCACCTTATAGAAAAAGGAAAGAGATAAGATGATAACTAACTGCTGAGTACAAGGAAATCAGAGCCTGATATCAGAAATTCCAAACTTCTAGAAAACAAGCCCCCAGAGGATAGTGCCCTATGTGAAACATCTAAACTTGGGGCTTGTATGTGAGGATTGTAAATGCAGTTATCCAAGAAAGGCTTGTGGAAAGTCTTACTGTCTGGATCCCTGTTTCCTGCATGCTAAACCAACAAGATTTTTGTGAGATTTTTATTGAATTAAACCACTGTCAGCATGGTTGAAAAGGGACAGGGAGGGTAGAAATTGAAGGGAAAATAGCCTCAAGTGGAAAACCATGGAAGCTGAGGTCTGAACTTAAGATCCCCTCAAGCCAAGAAAAGGACCACATCCATGTGGGCATAAAGGGTAGTTTGCCCCTGAATTTTAAGAGGATTGACATTCCAGCTTGTTCAGGGTGAGTTTAGATGCCCCAGGCTACAGGGAGGGTGGAGTGCATTCCTTAGTGTTTGGGGAGAGTTAAATCATCACCCCACTTATCTGAACAGATTGGGCTTATTCCCCACAATTAGGGAAAATCAGGTCACCACCACACTGTTATGAAGTTGTTGGGCCTGTATTCCAGAGATTCAGACCCTGTTGTCATTGCTTCATTTTAATAAGGTGGTTGAGACTGCATTCCAGAGATTGGGTAATGTGTGGCCATTATCCCAATGTTATTGGATGGTGAGCTCTGGAGCTTGGTCAACAAGCTTCAGATACTTGAAGAGGGCAGAAGAAAAAGTATGGCTGTTTGGCAAGACTGTGGAAAGGGTGGGCTCCCATGAACTCCAGAGGAAAAGAAGATATCATTCTAAGGATAACTCACTGATTTTGAAATGTAATGGAGTATGCACTGCATATTTTGGAATTATTTGGGACAATTGACTCCTCCCCCCCAATTTCTCCTTATGATAATGCAAATATATATCCTCTGTATGTTCTTTCTTTGTATACTGGAAGTAGAAAATTTATTTTCTAAGTTTCAGAGGTCTATAGTGAGAAATAAATTTTTCCCCAAGCAAAACTGCATCATGCCTAAATAATTTTTTTTTTTTTTTTTTGGTACTTAGCATTGCTACTGAATTGATTTAAGATTTTAGGAATTTTGTGATGTAATGAATGCATTTTGCATACAGAAGGACATGTCCTTTAGGGATTCAGAGGTTGGAGTCTGGCACTTTTAGATTTTTTAAATGAATTCTTAAAAGAGAAATATTATGTATTTAAATACTTATTCTCATAGCATTGCATTAAATTTGTTTGAGGATCCTTCCATTAGATTAGATTTTGTGATAAGATCACTGTAGGGCTTTTGATTGGACTACATCAGTGAGGCATGTCTCAGGTTGAGTTTCTGCCCCATTTCTGGGTCTGATATAAATTCAGAGACACAGAGAGAGTCAGCAAAAAATAGGAAAATGAAACTGTCATATTGATCCTGCCATGTGAGATGTTTCATCCCCAGCTGAGCTGTAAAGAGATAAGCCCCCAAAAGACTCAAAGAGCTGAGGCCCAGAGAAAGAAAGACAGGTCTGATATGAGACAAGCTGTATGCCAAGTTTGCCTACAGCTGCAGAAAGGCAGAGACCTTGGCAGAGATCATAGCCACCTTGGTTTGCCACATGCCCAGACAACAGGACCAATGGTCACTGAACATCATGAGAAAGCATGTCTTATGGTGCCCTGAATTGAACTACTCACAGCCTTGGAACTGTGCATTTTTACACCTAATAAATCCATTTTATAAAAGTCAACCCTTGTATGGAGCTTTTCATTGGTAGCCCATTTGGCCAACAAAAACAGTAACAAGAAAGAGAGGTATCACCATCTTTAACCTGCCATATGTGAGAGAGGACTTGTGGATCACTAGCAGCCAAAGCTGAAGCACAAAGGTCCCAAGAGGCTAGGCCCAAGGAGAAGATCAATGCTGAAGAAATGATCCAGATACCTGTTTGCACACAGCTGAACTTATGGAGAAAGCAGAGCAGTTAAGGCTGAGAGAGGAAGAAAAAAAAAGAGACAGGTCATATGCCTGATCACCCAAAGCTGGGCTCTGTGAGATGGTGAACCCAGAGGGGAAAGCAGGGGCTTTGGCAGATATTAGTCACCGTCTTGGTTCCCCATGTGACAGTACACTTGAGAAAGTATTTCTGCTGATGCCTCAGTTTGGATATTTTTGCAGCCTGGAGGCTTTTACCCTCATAAAATTCTCATTATAAAATCCAACCCATTACTGGTACTTTGCATCAGCAGCTGTGTGGCAAATTAAGACAAATAGCATGCTATTTAATTTCCACATGTTTGCAAATCTTCCATTTATCCCTCTAATATGGATTTCTAGCTGCATTCCATGGTAGTAAAAAAATACATTGCATGATTTCAATAATGTTGAGTTTATTGAGACTTATTTTATGACCAAATATATGGTCTATCCTGGAGAATATTACATGTTCACTCAAGAAGAATGTTTATTTGTTATTGGGTTATGTGTTCTATATATGTCTAATATGTCTAGTTGGTTTAGAGTATCATTTCATTCTTGTATTTTCTTATTGATTTTCTAACTAGATGTTTTATCCATATTGAAAGTGATGTATTAAAGTTTCCTACTATTAATGTAGAGCTATCAATTTCTCCCTTCAAATCTGTCAGTGTTTGCTTCAAATATTTTGGCATTATGCTGTTAGGTACATATATATCTATAATTGTTACCTCTTGGTGAATTGACCACTTTATTCAGTATATAATGATCATATCTGTCCCTCATAATGGTTTTTGATTAAGGTCTATTTCATGTGATATTTGTATAGCTATCCCAGCTCTCTTTTTATTACTACATACATGATATAGGTTTTCCTTCTTTCACTTTCACCTACTTGAATTTATGTGAGTCTCTAGTAGTCATAATAGAGCTGGGTCATGCTTTTGATTCATTTTGCCATACTCTGTCTTTTGACTGGTTAGTTGATAACATTTACATTTTAAAAAAACAAACTACTGATAATGCAGGGCTTTCTTCTGGCATTTTGCTATTTAGCTTTTAAAGTCATTTCTTTTTTTCTCTCTCTCTCTCTCTTTTTTTTTTTTTTTTTGGCCCTCAATTCTTCCATTAAGGATTACTTTCATACTTATTTGATTTTTTTGTGTTCTACTATATTGAATGTCTTTTCTTTTTATATCTGGGTATATTTTTCTTCTATTTTCCTGTGGCTATCATAAGGTTAAGGTGTGACATCTTAAATATATAACAATCATATTTTACTTGATACCAACTAAATTCAATAGTATACACATTTTTACACATTCTTTTCACATACCCCTCTCTCTCCCACCTGTTTTTATACTTGTTATCACTTATATTTTTATAAATTAGTTTCCCATATCATAAATTTATACTGACTTTTTATGCATTTGTGTTTAAAATCTGGAGATATTAAGAAGTGGAGATACATACCAAACAATAAGACTGGCATTTATAATTACACATATGTTCAAATTTACTGCAGGTGTTGATTTCTTTATGCCTCTTTGAACCACTATCAAGTGACCATTCCTTTCAGTCTGAAGAACTCACTTTAGCATTGCCTGTAGAACAGGTGTAGGTTTAAGAAGTAACTCAGCATTTGTTTATTTTGGAGATAATCTTGCCCTTATTTTTGAAGGAATGTCTCAACAGATATAGAATTCATGGCTGGCCATTGTTTTAGCTGTGCATTTCTACTGCAAGCTCCAGTCTGCTGTTAGAACTCTCTGGGTAATTTTTTTTACACTTTTTTATTTTTAAAAGTTACTTAATTACATAAATGTTACAGAGAATATATAGGGGATTCCCATATGCCTCGTTCCCCACACTGCCCACATATTTCCACATTAGTGACATCTTTTATTAGTGTGGTACATTCATTGAAATTGATAAACACATTTTGAAGCATTGCCACTAAGCATGGATTATAGTTTACATTGTAGTTTACACTCTGCCATTCAAATCTGTAGGTTATGGCCAGATATATAAAGTCCTGTACATGTTGTTGTAATGTCATTGAGGACACTTCCCAAGTCCCAAAAATGTCCCCATGCTACATGTGTTTTTCACTCTCCCTCACCCCAGAACATCCATGGGTCACTGCCTCCACAACAGTGGTATTTCTTACATTGCTATAATTACAATAAGTCTACAGTACAATACTAGTAAGTTTATTTTTGTCCATAATTCATTTCCCAATCCTGAGGACTCTGATAGGTGATGCCCACACCACCATTAATTGAGGGGGGATTCAATCCCATACATCCGATGGACGGAAAAATTTTGCTTGCAACTGTAGGCACTCGGAGTTCCTTGACATGTTGTTTGTCCATCATCTCCTCCCCATTAGTTGTCCTGGGTGAATCCATTGAACTGAAGAGTAGGTGATGCAACTCTGTTGAGATTCAGGGCTCAGTTGGCACATGGGCAGACCAAAGATTTAAGTCTCGACTTAAATCAACGCCTACCAACTTTAGTACTAATTACAAGTTCCAATAGAAGGACAGAAGAGTCATGCATAGGGAAACCACTGCTGAGTCTAACTCTGTCACACTGGGAAACATAAATACCAGGTTAGGCTCCAGTGGCAAGACAAAACTCTTAAGCTATCTGCCCTGACTGCAGTGTCTGTATGTCTCCATATCCCTGAGAAGCTTCATTACTTGGGTTAGTACCTACTTTGGTTGTCAATGTCTTGGGATGTGCATAAGCACTACCTCTGGAATTGCCTCCCAAATCACTTTGAAGTCTCTTAGCCATAAAAAACTCATTTGCCTTTAGCTTTTCTCCCTTTTTTAAAGGTATTTTTTCCCAAGATGCATTGCTTATTAGTACTTGGTAGCCATCCCTCAGTGCCATGAAGGCTCATCCCCGGGAGTAGTGTCCCATGCTGGGGGGAAGTTATTGCTTTTATATGCTGAATTTGGCTTAGAGAGAGGCCACATTTGAGTAACAAAGGAGGCTCCCCATCGGTAACTCTTCGGTACCCTATGTCACTAGGCTAAATTTCAATTTTAAGAGAAAAGGCTTATAAGCATACTCATCAATATGAAGGGTTTTTTTAATGGGCCATCCTCCTTGACAAGTCTTTGTCACTATGCTTGAGGCATTCTTTTTATTCCATTAGACAATGTGGCAGATCTCCCCTGGGTGGGAATTTGATATTCTTTTGGTTATTGTGTGAATCTCCACCTACCGTGGCCATGCCCCAGGAACATTTGAACACATTTATATGCCTTATATATATATACCCAGGTGAACTTCTTCCCATATATCCCCCCTCACTGACACCCCAAATCAATGATCTTCCCCTGCCCAGTTGTAACTCTTCTGTGATCTAAAACTTCAATGATGAAGTCAATAAAATAGCCACATAAATAATGAGTTTTATACATAAGAAGAAAAATACAAAAAAAAAAAGTAAAAGTAAAAGAATATTTTTAAAATGAGGATATTAAACAATAATGAAAAATATTTGCAAAAAACTTTTTTTAACATTTTGCCTGTCATCACGGTAAGACTGTTGCTCTGTAAGTACAGTGACATTTTCTTCCTTTTATTCCCCCAGTGTCTTACTTTTCTTTTTTTCATTTTTTCTTCAAAGAAGATTTAGGACACAGTAGAGTCATGTATAGCACACAGCAGATTCACAAATAACCCAACATCCTCCCCCCTTTTCCTTTCCCCGCATCAATAACATTTTATGTGTAGATGGTACTTTTGTTACAATTGATGCACAAATATTGGAACATAGCTACTAACCATCATCAATGGTTCACATTATAGTTTACATTTTAGACCATGTACTATTATAAAATCTGATAAAATTTATCATGTCCTGTATTCATTGCAGGATAATGCAGAACACTTCATTCATCCATAAAAGGCCCCTTGTTCCATCTATTTTATTCCTCCCTCCCCCTCCCCTTTGGGTCCATGGCAAACACCAGGCTTCACTCCTTGAAGGACAAGATTCAGTTTTACTTGCATATTCACTGAGGGCTTGACACAGTGGTCTGTCCTCCCCTATTAGTCACTGCTGATGATCTCAAGTGTCTCCCATCCCTCTGTTTGAGAACTTAGCAAAACTCCCTAGGACTGGAGTCTAACACCTTCCCACTCATTATGTGGGTCTCTACCCACTGATGCAAAACACTATGCCAAAATGATCTCTCACATGCTTCTTAGAAGCCTGGCCCATGAGGCACCCCATCCAAGACCCTAAACCAGTAAATGTTCCTTGTCATATTGCCAAATGAGCATTCCCAACACTGCAATTTCAACCAAGTGCCCACCAATTCCCAGTGTCCACCTGCTCCATCCCCCAACCCTCCCCGTAGTTCCATGGACCATCCAACCCACTCTTCCCAAACTACTCCTTTGTCAAACCTGGCCCACTCAACCCAATATTATCATTATGCCTTTGTAATGTCCCATCACTGCACAACTGCATGCTTCCACCTTGTCATATATTTTGTCCCTATGAGCATTGGCTCACAACCTTCTTTTCTATTTCCTGTAAAACTATCTTCCAGACTCTAGCTCTGTGAGTCTGATTAGTTAGCTTAATTTATATCAGTGTGGTCAGGTAATATATGTCCTTCAATGCCTAAATTGCTTCACTCAGCATAAGGTCCTCAAGATTTATCCATTTTATCCAGTGTGTTAGTACTGTATTCCTTCTCACAGCTGAGTAATATTCTATTGTATGTATAGAACACAATTTATTTATCCATTCTACAGTTGATGAGCATTTGGGTTGATTCCATCTTTTGGCAATAGTGAATAATGCCACTATGAACATTGATGTGCATGTTCGTATCCTTGCTTTCAATTCCACCCAGCAGTGGAATTTCTGGATCATATGGCAGATATATAGTTAGTTTTCTGAGGACTACCAAACTGTCCTCAGCATTGGCTGCAACATTCTACATTCCCATCAGCATTTTATGATGGTTCCCATTTTTCTGAATCCTCTTCAACACATTTAGTCCTCTGATTTTTAATAGCCACCAGTCTAATGGGTATAAGATGGCATTGCATTGTAGTTTTTTTTTTTTTTTTTTTTTAATTGTGCGTAAAAATCAAAATTTTCACAATACATACCAACATTTGCAAAATGATATATAAATAAAACCTGTGACTTTACTGAACTCATTTATATGCTTTGCAAGGTTTATAGATTTTTTCAGGGCTTTTATGTATAGGATCATATTGTCTGCAAATAGTGAAGTTTTTACTTCTTCCTTTCCACTTTGATGCCTTTTATATATTTTTCTTGCCTAAGTGTTGGAGCAAGTACTTCTAATACAATGTTAAATAGGAGAAATAATTTTTCAAAGTACACTTTTATGATACTCTTTATTTCTGTGGGGTCAGTGGTGATATCCTCTTCCTCATTTCTTATTTTGTGTATTTGCATCTTCTCTCTTTTTTTCTTTGTTAGCCTAGCTAGGGATATGTCAATTTTACTGATCCTCTCAAATAACCAGCTTTTGGTTTTGTTTAGTTTTTCTATTGCTTTTTTAGTTTTGATTTCATTTATTTCTGATCTAATTCTTTACTCTCTTTCTTTCTTTCTTTCTTTCTTTCTTTCTTTCTTTCTTTCTTTCTTTCTTTCTTTCTTTCTTTCTTTCTTTCCCTCTCTCTCTCCTTCCTTCCTCCCTCCCTCCCTCCCTCCTCCCCCCTCCCTCCCTTCCTTCCTTCCTTCCTTCCTTCTTTCTTAATTTCTTTTTTTCTTTCTTCTTTCTTTCTTTCTTTTGTACTTCATTTGGGGTTAGTGTTGTTGTTTTTCTAATTCCTGCATATATGCAGTTAGGTCTTTAGTTTTTGCTCTTTTTTCTTATCTGATATATGTATTTCCAGCTATGAATTTCCCTCTCATTACCACTTTCCCTGTGTCCCATAGGCTTTGAAATATTTTGTTTTCACTTTTATTCATTTCAAGGTACTTACTGATTTCTTTTGTGATTTCCTCCTTGACCCACTTTTTATCTAAGAATGTATTGTTTAACTTCCATATATTTGTGCCTAATCTTGTTGTCTGGACTTTACTGATTTCTAGCTTCATTCCATTGTGGTCAGGGAAATTACTTTGCGTAATTTCAATATTTCTGAATTAATTGATCATTGTTCTGTGGCCTAGCATGTGGTCTATACTGGAGAATCATCCATGTGCACTTGAGAATAATGTGTATCTGGCTGTTTTGGGGTGTAGTGTTCTTTAAATGTCTATTACTACCATCTCCTCTAATGTACTGTTCAAAGTTTTGGTGCTTTAGTGATTCTCTGTTGAGATGTTCTCTCTAATGATGTAATGTTGTATTAAAGTCATCCAGTATAATTGTAGAAGCATCTATTGATCCACTTATTTTTTTCCAGTGTTTGCTTCAGGTATTTTGAGGCACCCTGGTTAGGTGCATAAATGTATATGATTGTTCTTTTTTCTTGAAAGATTACTCCTTTTACTAATATATAGTGCCTGTCTTTGTCCCTTACAATAGTTTTGCATTTAAAGTCTATTGTTTCCAATATTAAAATAGCTTCTCCAGCCATATTTTGGTTATTTTTTGCTTGTAAAATTGTTTTCCAGCCATTCACTTTCAGCCTTCTTGGATCACTGGGTCTAAGGTGGGTTTCTTATTGAGAGCCTATAGATGAGTCATATTACCTTATCCATTCTTCCAGTCTGTGTCTCTTGACTGATGAGTATAGTCTATTAAAATGTTATTATTGTCATGGAGTTACTTAGTTTACTCATATTTTCTTTTGGTTTATGTATGTCATATATTGTTTTTATTGCTTTATTTTTCCTTTTAGTTGTTCTTACACTCTCCTCCAACTCTCTCTCTCTCCTGTTTTTTTTTCCTTTCTACCTGCAGAATTCCCTTTAGTATTTCTTGAAGTGCAGCTTTCTTATTAACATACTCATTTACATTGTGTTTTTGAATATTTTGAACTCTCCTTCTTTTTTGAATGCCATTTTTGCTGGATAGAGAATTCTTGGCTGAACGTCTTTTTTTCTTTTAGCACCTTGACTGTGTCATAACTCTGCCTTCTTGTCTATATTGTTTTAGCTTAGAAATCAGCACTTAATTTTATAGAGCTTCCTTTGTATGTGATGTTTCTGATTTCTCTTGCTGCGTTCATTATTCTCCCTTTGTCTTGAGCATTGGATAATTTGACAAGTATATATTTGGAGTAGGCCTATAGGTATTTATACTCTTTCGGGTGTGCTATGCTTTATGGATATGTATATTTTTCTCCTTCAATAGGGTTGGGAAGTTTTCAACCATTATTTCCTCCAACACTCCTACTGTTCCCTTTCCCTTCTCTTTTCCTTCTGGGATGCTTATAATGCATATATTTGTGCCTTTTGTGTTGTCGGTCACCTTCCCGAGTCCCTGCTGAATTTTAAACATCTTTTTATTTATCTGTTCTATCATCTGTTTGATTTAAGATGTACATCGTTAATTCTTTCCTCTGTTCAAATCTGCTGCTCTGTGCTTCCATTGTATTTTTGATTTCTTAGATAGTGCCATTCATCACCTTCTTATCCATTATCTTTTTATATATGTTTACAATTTCTTCAGTATATCCTCCCAGTGTCTTTTTTTTTTTTTTATTGTGGGTAAAAAGCAAATTTTTCACAATACATACCAATATTTGTAAAATGATACATAAATATATATCCATATATGTGCATTTGCTTGCAAAAGTGTTATTATATATATATATATATATATATATATATATATATATATATATAAAAGGTGCTTAGATTACCTAAATATTACATGGAAACTACTGGGATTCCCATGTTCCCCACCTCCCATACCTCCCACAAAATCCCACACAAACATCGCCCACAAGAGTGGCCCATCACCCTCAAAGGACCTACACTTCCATGGGTCTTGCCATCAACCATAGACCACAGTTCACATGGTAGACCACACTCTCTCCCACACAGTTCTGAATGGTGTGTGTTGTTTTAAAATGGCCTACATCCGTCACCACAATGGCACTCAGGACAACTCTTAAGTCCCGATAAAGCCCCTGTATTTCAACTGCATATCCCCTCCCTGCCCCGAAAGTTTCCAGTGGCCACTGGCTCCACCTTACTGTTATAATTTCTTCAATTGCTAGAATCACCATATCTGTAAAACAGAATACCATTAAGTCCACTCTAGTCCATAGTTCTACACCCAATCCTTAGGGGACTGGGATGGTGATGTCCAAATGAGAGAGGGTTTATATCCCATGGATATAGTGGGTAGGATTATCCTGCCTGCAGTTGCAGGGCGTCTCCATTCCCTGGGATGTCCATTGCTCATTGTTGTCTCCTCACCAGGTGACTTGGATGAGTCTGTTGAGCTGTAGGGTAGGAGTTGCAGCTCCACCGAGATTCCACACACACCTGGCATATAGGTAGGCCAGAGGCTCCAGTCTCTGGAAGTATACCTAAAACTCCAGCATCACATATAGGTTAGCATAGAAGGGACTGATGAATCGTGTGCAGCGAGGACTTATTTGAGTCCAATTCTGTCACTCTCAGGAGCACAGATTCCAAAATAGAGCCCACAGATAAGGCGTCAGTCTCTGGGGCTATCCCCCCTTATATAGGACCTGGGTGTCTCCAGAGCTCTCAGGAGCCCCTCTGTGTGGATGATATGCACTTTGGTATTCTATAAGATCCTACTGAGGTGTGTGTAAGCATTACCTCTGGGATGACCTCCCGACTCTCTTTGAAGTCTCTTAGCCACTTGAACTCATTTGTCTTTACATTTCCACCTTTTATTCAAGGTGTTTTTCCAGTTGTGTTGCCAGTTGGCACTTGGTATTAATCCCTCCTTGCCGGGGAGGCTCATTCCCCGGGGACATGCCCCATGTTGGGGAGAAGGTAATGCATTCATATGCTGAGTTTGTCTTAGAGAGAGGACACATTTGAACAACAATGAGGCTCTCAGGTGGCAACCCTTAGGCACCCCATAACAAAAGGCTAAGTTTTAGGTACAAGAGCAAAGACTCATAAGGGTAGTCATCAATAACAAGAACTCATCAGTGGACCATCCTCTTTTAACAGAAACTGTCCCTGCACTCAGAAGACTGTTGCTGCTCCCTTGGAGAATGTGGCAGAGCTCTCCAGGCTACGAATTCAGATTCCCTCATTTATTGAGTGATTGTCCACCCACCGTGACCATGCCCATTTTTTGATTTTTGAACAATTTTGTATCTTTCATGTATATTCAGATGAACTTACTCCCATGAATCCCCCTCCCAGACACCCCCCACCAATAATCCCCTGCAACACCCAACATAACCCTTCTGTGATCTAAATCTTCCATTAACATGTAGCGCATATAATAATCAATACACTTAACAGGAAATAGGAACAACAATGATAAGCTTAAATGCAAGAAACAAACCCAAGGAAACTCAGGGGAAAAAAACAAAACAACAAACAAGCAAACAAAAAAGAAAAGAAAAGAAAATATAATTAGCGGATTGGGACATTAAAAAAATGGAAAATAAACACAAAAGAAATGCCTTTAAAAATTATTCTTTTTTTCCTTTTATCACTGTGTTATCAGATGTCCGGTGTGCCGTGACACTTTCCCCCTCTCAATCCCCAGTGTCTCCCAAATTTTCATTTAATTTTCAAAGTAGTTTTAGGTCACAGCAAAGTCACACATGGAATACCAGAGGTTCCAGATACCAAACCACCCCCCTTACCCACCCCATATTAAAACGCTTTTTTTTGGGAGGGGGGATGTTAGCATTGTTATAACTGTTATACAGATAGCAAAATATAGCAACTAAACATTGTCAATGGTTTACAATTTAGATGATACAATTTAATAAGTTTTGATGATATTTACCTTGTCCTGTGTCCATTACTGTAAGGTAGTGAAAAACCTTTCCCATGACCACTAAATAACCCCTGTTTGTTCTTTTCGGTTCCTACCACCCTCTCCCCTGGGGCTTATGACACTCTTCTCTCTTGTCTCATGAAATGACAAGATTCATATTTACATACCATGGGTATTCCAACCGGCCCTTCCTTATCTACACACCTGTGAACCCTGCACCACCACACCCAGTAGTATCACTACCCAACTGTCCTGTCCTTCAATATGCATCTATACTTTATCCCTTTACCATAGATTATGTCTATATGGGTGATGGCTCAGAGTCTACTCTGCTCTTTCTCTCCTTTGTTAACCTATCTTTCAGACAATGGTTCTCAGAGACTGCTCACTTATCTCAGTTCAAATCAGGGAGGTCACATACTGTTCATCTACCAATGCCTGGCTTACTTCAATCAACATAAGGTCTTCAAAATTCATCCACGTTATTCCATGTGTTAGCACTTTATTCTTTCTTACAGC
Organism: Tolypeutes matacus; assembly: GCA_026826555.1. Classification (NCBI taxonomy): domain Eukaryota; kingdom Metazoa; phylum Chordata; class Mammalia; order Cingulata; family Chlamyphoridae; genus Tolypeutes; species Tolypeutes matacus. The sequence goes on from JAKSZT010053877.1 coordinate 185,041, forward strand.
TGAGTAATATTCCATTGTATGTATGTACCACATTTTGCTTATGCATTCATCTGTTGATGGGCACCGGGGCTGATTCCAACTTTTGGCAATGGTGAACAATGCCGCAGTGAATATTGGTGTGCATATATCGGTTTGTGTCTTTGCTTTCAGTACTTCTGGGTATATACACAGCAGGGAATTGCTGGATCATAGGGAAGATCTATTGTTAGTTTTCTGAGGAACCGTCAAACTGTCCTCCACAGTGGCTGGACCATACTGCAGTCCCAGCAGCAGTGGATGAGGGTTCCTATTCCTCCACATCCTCCCCAACTTTTAGTGCCTGCTGTTCTTTTAATAGCTGCAATTCTGATGGGTGTAAGATGGTATCTCATTGTAGTATTGATTTGCATTTCCCTGATAGCAAGTGATGTTGAGCATTTTTTCATGTGCTTTTTAGCCATTTTTATTTCTTCCTTGGAGAAGTGTCTTTTCAGGTCACTTGCCCATTTTTTAAATGGGTTGTTTGTCTTTTTATTTTCAAGGTGTAGGATTTCTTTATATATGCAGGATATAAAGCTACTATCAGATATATGGTTGCCAAATATCTTCTCCCATTGTGTAGGCTGCCTTTTTATTTTCCTAATAACATCCTTTGAGGTGCAGAAGTTTTTAATTTTGATGAGATCCCATTTATCTATTTTTTCTCTTGCTGCTCATGCTTTGGCTGTGAAGTTCATGAAACTATTTCCTATTACAAGGTCCTGTAGATGCTTCCCTACATTATCTTCCAAGGTCTTTATGGTTTTGGCTCTTATATTTAGATCTTTGATCCATCTTGAGTTGATTTTTGTATAAAGTGTGAGATGGTATTCCTCTCTCATTCTTGTGGATATGGATATTAAGTTCTCAAAGCACCACTTATTAAAGAGGCTATTCTTTCCCAACTGAGTGGGCTTCGTGGCCTTGTCAAATATCAGATGACTGTATATGCAAGAATCTATATCAGAACTATCAATTTGGTTCCATTGGCCATTAGGTCTATCCTTGTGCCAATACCATGCAGTTTTGATCACTGTAGCTTTGTAGTATATTTTAAAGTCAGTAAGTGTGATACCTCCAACTTCATTTTTCTTTTTCAATGTCTTTGACAATTCAGGTCCTCTTGCCTCTTCAAATAAATTTTGTGGATAGTTTTTGCAGTTCCTTACAAAATACAGTGTTGACTTTTATTGGGATTGCATTAAATCTGTAGATTACTTTGGGTAGGATAGACATCTTGATGATGTTTACTCTTCCTATCCATGAACAGGGAATATTTTTCCATTTATTTAAGTCTTCTTTGATTTCATTTAACAGTGTTGTTTAATTTCTGTATATAAGTCCTTTACATCTTTAGTTAAATTTATTCCTAGGTATTTGATTCTTTTAGTTACTATTGTAAATGGTATTTTTTTTCCTGATTTCCTCCTCAGTTTGCTCGTTATTGGTGTACAGAAATGCTACTGATTTTTGAGCATTGATCTTATAGCCTGCAACATTATTGAACTGTTTTATAATTTCTAGAAGCCGTGTTGTAGATTTCTCAGGGCTTTCTATGTATAGGATCATGTAATCTGCAAATAATGAAATTTTTACCTCTTCTTTTCCAATCTGGATGACTTTTTTGTCCTTTTCTTGCCTCAGTGCCCGCACAAGTACTTCTAAGACAATGTTAAATAGGAGTGGTGATAGTGTGCATCCTTGTCTATTTCCCAATCACAGAGGGAAGGCTTTTAGGATTTCACCATTGAAAATGATATTAGCTTTGGGTTTTTCATATATTCTCTTTATCATATTCAGAAAGTTTCCATCTATTCCTATCTTTTGTAGTGTTTTTATGAGGAAAGAGTGTTGTATTTTGTCGAATGCATATTCTGCGTCTATAGAGATGATCATGTGATTTTTTTTTCTTTCAATCTGTTTATGTGGTGTATTACATTGATTGATTTTCTTATATTGAGCCATCCTTGCATACCCCGGATGAAACCCACTTGGTCATGGTGTATAATCCTTTTGATCTGTTGTTGAATGTGTTTAGCAAGTATTTTGTTGAGGATTTTAGCACCTAGTTTCATTAGAGAAATTGGTCTGTAATTTTCCTCTTTTGTGGTGTCTTTATTTGGTTTTGGTGTTAGAGTAATGTTGGCATCATAAAATGAGTTAGGCAATATTCCTTCTACTTCTATTTTTTTGTAAGAGCTTAAGTAGAATTGGTGTTAACTCTTTCCAGAATATTTGGTAGAATTCAGCTGTGAAGCCATCTGGTCCTGGGCTCTTCTTATTTGGGTGGTTTTTGATGACTGAGTCTATCTCTTTAATTGAAATTGGCCTATTGAGTTCATCTATTTCTTCTTTCATCAATGTAGGTTGTTTGTGGGTTTCTAGAAACTTGTCCATTTCCTCTAAATTATCATTCTTTTTGGCATATAATTTTTCAAAGTATCCTCTTATCATACTCTTTATTTCTGTGGCATCAGTAGTGATAACCCCTTGCTCATTCCTTGTTTTATATATTTGCATGTGTTCTTTCTTTTTGTTAGTCTGGCTAAGGGCTTGTCAATTTTTTTTTTTTTTATATTCTCAAAGAACCAGCTTTTGTTTGTTTGTTATTGTTTCCAGTGCTTTCTTATTCTCTATTTCATTAATTCAGCTCTCATCTCTGTTATTTCTTTCTTTCTACTTCTTTAGGTTTAGTTTGTTTTTGTTTTTCAATTCCTCCAAGTGTGCAGTTAGGTCTTTAATTTTAGCTCTTTCTTCTTTTTAATATATGAATTTATGCCTATGAACTTCCTTCTCAGGACTGCTTTCATGGCATCCCATAGGTTTTGATATGTTGTGTTGTCGTTTTCATTAGTTTCAAAGTAGTTACTGATTTCTTTTGAGATTTCCTCTTTGACCCACTGTTTGTTCAAGAGTGTGTTGTTTAACTTCCATATCCTTGTGCCTAACCTGTTTCTCTGGCCCTTAGTGATTTCCAATTTCATTCCGTTGTGGTCAGAGAAATTACTTTGTATAATTTCAATCTTTCTGAATTCATTGAGAGTTGTTCTGTGGCCTAGCATGTGGTCTATTTTGGAGTATGATCCATGTACACTCGAGAAGAATGTAAACCCTGCTGTATTTGGGTGTAGTGTTCTGTATATGTCTATTAAGTCCAGGTCTTCGAATGTATTGTTGAGTGCCTTTGTTTCTTTATTGGTTCTCCATCTAGATGTTCTGTCTAATGATAATAATGGTGTATTAAAGTCCCCTGCTATAATTGTAGAGGCATTTTTTTCTCCTCTTAATTTTTCCAGAGTTTGCCGCATGTATTTTGAGGCACCCCGATTAGGTGCATAAATGTTGATGATTGTTCTCTCTTCTTCAGAGATTACCCCTTTTACTAATATGTAGTGTTCCTCTTTGTCTCTTACAATAGTTTTGCATTTAAAGCCTATTTTGTCTGATATTAGAATAGCTACTCCTGCCCTTTTTTGGCTATTGTTAGCTTGTAAAATAGTTTTCCAGCCATTCACTTTCAGCCTCCTTGAATCCCTGGGCCTAAGGTGGGTTTATTGTAGACAGTGTATAGATGGATCATATTTTCTTATCCATTCTGCCAATCTGCGTCTCTTGATTGGTGAATTTAATCCATTAACATTCAGTGTTATTACTCGTAACAAATTTCTTACTTTAGCCATTTTTTCTTTGTGTTAATTTATGTCATATATTGTTTTGTCTCTCTTTTTGTCTTTTCAGTTTCTTTTTGTTTGTTTGTTTGTTTGTTTTTAGTTTACAATTTAGATGATAGTTTAATAATTTTTCTGATATTTACAATGTCCTGTGTCCATTACTTTTCAGTTGTTTTTAAACTCTCCTCCAACTCTTTCTCCCTTGTTTTTCCCTTTCAACTTGTAGAGATTCCTTTAGTATTTCTTGAAGTGCAGGTTTCTTATTGACATACTCTCTTAATTTCTGTTTATCTGTGAATATTTTGAACTCATCATCATTTTTATTTTATGGAAAAGTTGTAAGATATGTATCTTCAATTGAGCAATAACAAACAATTTTGTCATCATTTTTGAATGCCAGTTTTGCTGTATAGAGAATTCATGGCTGGAAGTTCTTTACTTTTAGTATTTTGGCTATGTCATACCACTGTCTCCTTGCCTCCATGGTTTCAGCTAAGAAATCAGCACTTAATCTTATTGTGCTTGCCTTGTGTGTGATGGTTCTCTTTTCTCCTGCTGCCTTGAGTATTTTCTCTTTGTCTTGAGCATTGGACATTTTGACAAGTATGTGTCTTGGAATTGGCCTGATGTGATTTATATTATTTGAGGTGCGCTGTGCTTCCTGGATCTGCACATCCATCTCTCTCAATAGGGTTGGGAAGTTTTCAGCCATTATTTCCTTCAACAGTCCTTCTGTTCCCTTTCCCTTCTCTTCTCCTTCTGTGATGCCTATAATGCATATATTTGGACGTTTTGTGTTATCGGTTAATTTCCTGAGTCCCTGCTGGATTTTTTCTATCTTTTTGTCTATCTGTTCTACTATCTCTTTGATTTCAGGTGTATTGTCTTCCATATCATTAATTCTTTCCTCTGCCTGTTCAAAACTGCTGTTATGTGAGACCAATGTCTTTTTGATTTCTTGGATTGTGCCATTGTTCACCATCATATCTATTATCTTTTTAGGCATGTTTGCAGTTTCTTCAGTATGTTCTCCCAGTATCTTCTTAATATCCTTAATCTCTCCCTTCACTTCATTAAGTTGATTCATGTTATTTGTTAGACAGCTCTGATTAGTTCTTCCATGTTTTGCATTTTGCCTTCAGTTTTAGTTTTTCATTGGACTAGACATGCTCCCCTGTTCCTTAGTATAGGTTGTGTTTTTTTGGTTTGTCTCTAGTCATTTGTTTATCTTGGTGTATTATTTCAATTGATTTGCTTCTCTCTCTGCTTTATGGTTTTATTTTGATGTTTTGGAGTGTGGTAAGGTTTCATTTTGACACTTTTTTCATCTTTGTCTATTTTCTTCCTGTTGTCTATGTTTCCCTAAAAATGTTACTATGAGAGAAATAAAAAGAGATAGGAAGAGAAAATAAGTAATAATCATGATAATAATAAAATGTAAGAGAGAGAGCATACAAGATGTAGGCAATTGAATAATTAACCCAAGAAGGAAGTATATAAGAATAAGATTAGAAAAGTGGAATAGAAACAATGAGACATAAAATAAAATAGAGAAAAATATAGAATGAATTGAAGTCCAAGATGATGAGAAGAGGGGAAATGAAAAAGTAGAAGAGAGAAGGAAAGAGAAAAACAAAGTAAAAAAAGAGAAAATAAATCATGGACAAAGTAGGAGAGAGAATGAAATGACTATAAGAAAATTTGAAGACCAAGCCCAAAGAGGTGGAAAGAATGAACAATAGAAAAAAGAGAATATAAGGATGAAGGAGTGAAAAGATATAGCTTAGGTAGAGAAAATTAGGAAACAAAAGAAAGAGAGAAAATACAAACAGAGTAACAAAAGTAGGGTGGATACCACAACAAGAAATCCAGACATCAGCTACTTGTTTTGTCTTGTTTGTTTGTTTTTTAAAGAAAGAAAGGGGTAAGGCAGGATAAGGATTAAAAAGTCAAGATAAATGCAGAAAAGCAGGCTTCTCTCTTGAACCCCTAGTAATTTTCTCAGACTGTTGCTCTTCAACAATTCATGGCCTTGCAGCTTATCCTCTGCTGGTTTTAAACCAGGTTTTATTCAGTAAAATAAGGAAAGTATAAAAGGATCCTTTTTCTTTCTTTTTTTTTTTAAGGAAGAGATCCAATAAAAGCTAATACAAAGAGGATGTTTGTATATTACCTCTCATAAAAGTCCCCTGCTTTCTTGATAGCTTTGCATCACTTCTCAGAGAGGAGCTGGGGTCAAACCAGAGACCTTGTATATGCTAGGTTGGAGCTCATCCACTAAGCTCATGTGCCTTCTTAGGTTAGAAAGGACTTTCAGATACCTTCAACGCTTATTTCCTCCCTGTTATCTCTTCTTCCTTTCTGATGCAAACTCTCTTTAATTAAGATGCTAGGTGTGGCAACCTGCCTAAGAAGATCCCCCTCTCCTCCCTGATGTAATTCCTCTCTTTACCCAGGATGCTGACTGTGACATCCTCCCTGAGGAGATCTTCCTCCCCTATCCCTGTGGCATCAGGGTCCCTTTCAAAACCCATGAGGAGCTTGATGGCTAAAGTAACCATAAAAAGTCCAATTTCTACCATCTTTGACCCCTCTTCCTCCCACAGGAGGTCACCGACATACTCCTTTTGCAGAAGGAGCCCAGCGGATCAACTTAGGCTGTTTGTCCAGAGGGTGGTATATAAATGCCTCTTCCAGCCACAGGCAGAAGAAACTCAAGATTTTTGCCAGCTTAATTTTCTTTCTAGTACCCTCCTAGATGACCCAGAGCACTCACACCCCTTTATCTATCTTCAGGTGCTGACAGGGAGAAGAAGTCTGTTCTCTCAGTCAGATACCATTGTTAGGAGTTTTATCCTCAACTGATATCTCAGTGATGGAGGAGGGGAGCCCTTCCTGGTGACTGGGAGGGTCAATAACTCACAGTTTGCTTTTTTGGCTTACTCCTCTCTGTCCCCAACACTCCTGTTAGATGTGAAGCAGTGTCCTATACTACTGTACCATAAAGCAGGTTACCAAGGCCACCCTATACTACCTCTCAGTTGTTTTAGTAAGAGATAAGCTTTATTTGTCTACCCCATTGGCCATGTCCCCGATAATTTTCTTTTTTTTTTTTTAATTTCAATTGTTGTGGCCTTCAACTCATGTGTTTCTGTTTGGTTCTTAATGACAATCTCAAAGTCATTCCCATATTGCTAATTCTTTGTCTTTTCATGTAATTAGTTATTTCTCTGTGTTCTCCTTTATCTCCATAAGCATATTGAGAATCATCTTTTTTATAACTTTGGGTTTAAATGGTCTAAAGTCTGCTCTTCTTCTTTGATGGTTTCTGGAATTTTATCTTGTTCCTTTGGATGGGCCATCATTTCCTAATTCTTGTTTGTCATGTAATATTCCCAGCACACTGAAAATTTTAATATTTAAGGTATTAACTCTGAAAATTAGCCTCTCAACTCTCTCTTTCTTATGTGTGTATCCAGTTAGTGATAAGACAGATATTTTCTTGAGTGCCAGGAGCTAAGAAAATAAAAAGAGAGAGAGAGAGAAAGAATATAAAAATACCCTTTACATTCTTTGCAATTTTCTCTCTCTTTTCTGACAGTTTTATTCAGATAATAGTATTCATTTCAAGGACTTCAGCCGGAGATTAATGTGAATTAACCACTCTGTCATATCTGAGCCTGTGTGGAGCTGTGGGACCTACTTCTTTACCTAGGCTTATGATTACCTATGGTCTTAGGAATTCCCTTGTTTAGAGTTTATAGGATTTCAGTTGTCCCCTCTACTTCCTTTGAAGTAAGCTTTCATCCCCTCCTTTGGGCTTTATTGTTTGATTTAATGCAGATGTTCTTTCCTCCAAACCACTTAGACTTAATTTTTTCTTACACTGCTTTAGGTATCTAAAAGCTGCTTCTCTGCCTTCAGGAAAGGTTCTAGGACAGTGTTATTGAGACAAATGTACTGTTAAGTCTTTCAGACTTCCAACAGCCAGATAGGCAATGGTATACAGGTTCCCAAGGTTGCACAAATTTTATTCTGCTCCCTCTAGAAAGGTGTCAAGGACCAACAATGGGAGTGTATGCTGTTTCCACACTGTATTGGGAAGGGACTGAGGAAGGGGACAAGAACACCAGGATATTCTCCTATAGCTTTTGAAGCATTTTCTCTTGATTCAGCACTCACCTAGATACTACAGCACTTTAACGGTTTTCTGCAGTTCTGAGCATAAATACTGTCTTTTAGATTCCTTTCCCATTTTTAATTAGGGGATGTTTCAGTTTGTTAAAGAGCTGTTGATGTAAAGTACCAGAATTTGCTGGCTTTTACTACTAGGAATTTATTTGGGGAAAAGCTTACAATTCTGAGACCATAAAATGTCCAAATCAAGGCATCATCAGGGATGTTTTCTCACCAAATTCAGCTACTTTTGATGCTAGTGTGTTGCCACATGGTAAAGCAAGATAGCAGGTGATCTTTGCTGAGGTCTCTGTCTTCTCTTCCACAATCTACCATCTCCAAGAGCTCTGCTGTGGGCCACCAGTCTTAAAGCTTATCTCTAGCAGAGCCAAAGCTCTCAATCTAACAGGGCTTCTCTCCATTTGCTGAACCTGCAAGCAAGCATGGAGTCCTCTCTCCCACATGATCAGTTCAAAAGTGCAGCTTCTTTTCTCTCTCACATGTCTGGACAAATATGGCAGCTCACCCTTTTTCTTTGTGTGTCTCTGCATATATCAGACCATCAAGAGGGCAGAGAGTTAACCTGAACCACATGTCACTGATGTAACACAAATAAAAAGGTCTCACATCCACTGGAATGGATTAGTTAAAAAACTTAATTTTCTCTTTTTGCGATTCAAAAAAGTAATTCAAACTGCCACAAGTTTGGAACCATGGCCAACCTAAAATTTGGCTTCCAGAAATCTGAAGCAACTGATCAAAAAGCACTGATTAGCAATCTGAACATGCATACCTGGAGTTTAGAGGATTAGGTATTTATATCTCACCCTGGCACTAACAAGCTGCATCAAGATCAGGGTTGCAGTCCCTACTGCTGTCTGTCATGAATCTGGGGAATGCAGATCATAGCCTATACATGTAGAGTGAAATTTACTGGTATTTGCCACAGGTTAACAGTCTCTTCCTTCAGTGCTTCCTTCAGTTCTTCCCAGAGTTCAATTAGACTGTAGTTTCAAAGTACTTTATCCCTATGGTCCCTACCTGTTCAATCATTGTGTTGGTGGAGGAACTGACACCTGGACCTTCCCATTCCACCATCTTAGCAATATCTATCTCCAGGAGATACCTTCAGGTGAATGAAATATAAAAATAAAATATACCAAATACTTATGACACACAGTGAAGACAGTGCTAAGAGGGATTTTTAGAGCTCTGAATGTCTACATTTAAAAAGAAAAAAAATCATGTATCAATAACCTAATTTCATACCTAAAGAAAATTCACTTTACTAAAATAGCAAGAGAAAAATTAATAAAAAGGTTATAGAAGGAAAATATATTAAAGATTAAAGCAGAGGTTATTGAAATAGGAAATATGAAAAAATAAAAACAAAAGTTTTTTGAAAATACCAATAAAATTGACAAACATTTAGCCAGACTGACAGAAAAAATAGAGAGACAGGACAAAAATGAATCAAACTAGGAATGAATGCAGGAATATTACTACCAAACTTAAAGACATAGAAATAATTATAAGAGTATTATGAAGAATTACTTGTCACCAATATAGAAAACCTAAATGAAATTAACAAATTCTTTAAAATGTACACATTATCTCATCTGACACACAAAGTAACAGAAAATCTCAGGAGATCTATTACAAGTAAAGAGATTGAATCACTTCTTGAACACCTATCAACAAAGAAAAGTCCAGGACCAGATGGTTTTAGTGCTTAATTATATGAAACATTGAAAGGAGATTTAACACTAATTATTCTCAAACACTTTCAAAAATAGAAGTGTAGATTTTACTTCCAGAATCATTCTATTAGGCCAGCATTACAATAATAACAATGCCAGAAAACTAAAATTAACCTTAGAAAATTACAGACCAATATCTCATGAATATGGATGCAAAAATCCTCAGCAAAATATAGTAAAACAAATACAACAGTATATTAATATAATTATGTGCATTATCAAGTGGAATTCAAGGAATGCAATGATGGTACAATGTAAGAAAATCTGTGTGATACACAACATTAATAATATTAAAAGATGAAAAACAAATTATCATCTCAATTGATGCAGAAAGTCATTAGATAAAATCCAGCATTATTTCATAGTATAAAAAGCTCAGAAATTTAGGAATAGAAGGGAATTTTCTCAAAATGATAAAGACCTTTTTAAAAATACAATGTAAATAAATTCAATGTTGAAAGATATTCCCCCTAATATCAGAAACAAGAAAAGTGTGCCTGCTGTCCACCATTATTCAATATTGTACAAGAAGTTCTAACAAAAGCAATCAAATTCTTCAAAATTGGAAAGAAGTCAATTTACCCATATTCAGAGATGACATGATGTTATATATAGAAAACAAGCATAGAAGAAATTTACTAGAACTAATGAATTCAGCAAAATTACAGGATTCAAGATAAACATGCAGAAGCCCATTTTTTTTCTATACATGCATAGTAATTAATAACATGAAAATGAAAACAAAAAAACTATTCCATTTATAGTAGCATCTATAAGAATTCAAAATAATAAATGTAACCAAGGAGGTGAAATAATTGTACAATAAAAACTACAAAACATTGTTGCAGGAAATTAAAGAAGTCATAAATAAATGAAAATATCCAATGTTCATAGATAGGAAGACTTAATATTGTTAACATTTAAATAATGAAATCCAATATAATCCCTATCAAAATTACAGAAGGCTTTTTTGGAGAAGTAAAAATCTTATCCTCAAATTCATATAGATTTGCAAGGGGTTGCAAATAACCAAAACAATCATAAAAAGGAAGAACAAAAGTTGGAGGACTCACACTAAAACTATAGTAATTAAAACAGCATGATATTTGCATAAGGATAGACAAATAGATGGAAGGAATAGCTCATTTATCTCAGCCAAACCAACTCAGTTACCAAGCATGTACTCCAGGTATTCTCAAAACCAACAGAACAGTGATCTATTATAGTTGAAAAGGCATGGTGTGATATCAATAGAGGCACCAGACAGGCACAGAGTTACATAGAGAAGAGATAACATCTAAGTGATCCCTTGTCAACAGGGAGTCTGTGAATATACCATACACTGTGCCTTTTGAGGATTAACACCAGAGTAAAAAAACTGTGTGTGAAATACATGTTATTAAAATAGTCCAGCCAAGTCACCAAGCAAATAAGCAAAAAGAAACAAGTGCCAGAGGGAAGTTTTATTCACAGTTGCTACAATATACTATCTAAAACATGCATATTTCAACAAAATATATGGAACATACAAATAGGAAAAAGTGACTCTTAAATATTGTAATAATGGGCAATTGAAACTGAATTTATGGATGTCCAGCTCTTTGACTTAACAAACACTTCAAACAGCTATTATAAGTGTTTAGAAACTGAAGGGAAGCATGTTTGAGAAATTAAAGGAAGTTGGGATTACAATGTCCCATCAAGTAGGTAACAATAAAAATATAGAAATTATTAAAACAAAGAAAGAAACAAACAAACAAACAAAAAAAAACCAAATAGAACTTATATAGTAAAAGAAAAAAAATACAATAAAACAAATGAAAATATACCAAAGGGCCTGAAAATTAAGTTTGAGTTGGTAGAAGAAAGAATCAGTGAACTTGAAGATATCTTGATAGAGATTATGCAATCAGCAAAACAGAGAGTTTAAAGAATTATGAAAAATTAACAGAGCCTCAGAGAAATGTGGGACACTATTAAATGCACTAACATATGTGCATTGGGGATACAAGAAGAAGACAGAGAGAGAAGCCTATGAAAAATATTGAAAGAAATAATGGCTGAAATCATCACAAATCTTTTTAAAAAATCATTAATCTATACATAATCACAAGAAGCCCAATAAAATCTGAGTAGGAAAACAAATATTTCAACACACATACACACCATAGTCAAAATGTTGAAATCCAAATTCAGAGAAAATCTTAGGAGCAAGAGAAAACAATTTATTATGTAAAAAGAGAAGTCAATAAGATTAACAGCTGAATTGTCATCAGAAACAATGGAGGTCCAAAGAAAGTGGTATGATGTCTTTAAAATAATGCAAGATAAAATAATTCTTGACCTAGTATACTATATCCAGCCAAACCTTCAAAATAAGAAATTAAGACATTAAAAACAGAGAATTATTTATTGCTAACAAACCTGCCCTTAAAGGAATACAAAGGAAATTTGTCAGCCTGAAAGTCAGTTCCCTACACATTAATTTACATCCAAATTAAAACAAAACTAAACAAAGAATTCTGGTGAAGGTAATTAAATATAGATAGTTTAAAAAGAAATATAATTGCATGTTGCATAATTTTTATTGTTTTTAACTAAATTAATATAACAAGTAATTAAATAAAACATTAAGCATATACTTGGGATTATAACACCAAAGTATGCAAAACATTTGACAACATGGCATAAAAGAAGGTAGTAGGACCAAAACGCTATTGAAATATGGAAACCAACCTGGAAAGTAACTCATACACAGAGGAATAAATAGATAAAATAAGAAATAGTAAAAAAAAGAAGGTAAAATACCAAACTAAAGTGCACACTTGTTACATTTTCTCATCACAGATATCCTAGGATAAAGAAAATTATATAAAGTCAATTATAACACTGGAGTTGTAAAATATATAAATGAAGTAGTGATTAGAGGAATACCACAAATGGAGAAAGAATAATTCTGTATAAGAATAAATTTTCTAGATCTCACTAGAATTAATTTATTATACATACAAAGAAGATTCTGATAAGAAAGGTGTATATTGTAATCCTTAGAACAACCACAAAGAAAATTATGAAAAATAGTTAAAAATTTTTAATTTATTAAAATGTTACACTAAAATATTCATTTAATGGAAAAGAAACAATAAAAGGAACATATTAATAAATGTGTAATATATAGAACATATGTGAATGGAAGTTTTAAATCCAACCATATCAATATGAATATTATATCTGAATGCATTAAATACCTAATCAAATAACAAATATTGTTAGACAAGATCCAACTAAATGTTGTTTGTTTATAAGAGAATCATTTTAGATTAAAACATGCAAAAGGTTGAAAATGAAAATGATAAGAAAATATTTACTATACAAACTGCAACCAAAAGTGTTAGATGGTTATTCCAAAATCAGACAAATTAGACTTTAAAACAAACAAAAAATGTCACTAGAGACAATAAGTGGAATTTTATGTTGATGAAAGAACCAATCAATCAGGAAAATGTAAAAATTATAATATGATATATCTAAGTAGAGAAGTTTTAAATATATTAAACAAATATAAATTTGAAGAGAGATTAGGCAAATCAAAAGTACTAGTTGTAGATTTCACTCCCCTCTTTCAAAAATGGATAGAACAATTAGGCAGAAGATCAAAAATGATATAGAAGCAAATAAATTTTTATTTTATTTATTTATTTTTTTATTTTATTTATTTTTTTAAAGATTTTATTTATTTATTCATTTATCCCCCCCTTGCTGCTTGTGTTCACTGGGTCAGCCAACCACGCCATGTGGTTGGGCCCACCCTCACCAGGAGGCCCCGGGAACTGAACCCGGGGCCTCCCATATGGTAAACGGGAGCCCTACTGATTGAGCCACAGCCTCTTCCCTAAATAAATTTTTAAACAACCAAAACTAACAGAACATTGAAGCCAATAATAGAAGAATACACACATTCTTCTCAAGCTCACACAAATCATTCTCTAAGAGAATATATTAAAGCTGATTTTACAAGCCTCAAAAAATTTGAAGATTGAAACATGCAAAGTATGTTTTCTGACTACAATAGAACTAAATTATAATTGAATAGCAGAAGTAAATTAAGGAATTTCACAAATATGTGAGTATTAAACAACATAATCCTAATTAACAAATTATTTTTAAAAAACAAAGGAAACTAGCAATATATGATATACATACAAAAGAAAACATCACACTAAAAACTTGTGATATATTAGCAAAGCAGTGCTTAGAGAGAAATTTCTAGCTCCAAATGCAGATATTTAAAAGGAAGCAAGAAGTAATATTAATAATAACATAATTGTAGACTGTAAGAAAGTAGAGACTGTATAGAATTCTAAAATTAAAACATGCATAAGGAAGGAAAATATTTTAAAATGGGGCAGAAATAAATTAGACAATAGAAAAAATAGAGGTCAATGAAACAAAAATTAGATTCTTTGAAAATATCAATAAAACTGAAAAACCACTTGCTAGACTGGTCATAAAACACAGAGAAATGCAACCCCGGGAAGAGAGGAACCCAAGAAGTCTGAACCCTGGCAAATGTCAACAGCCGTCTTGCTCCAACACATGGCAATGGACTTTGGTGAGGGAAGAAACTTACGCTTTATGGCCTGGTAACTGTGGACTTCTACCTCAAATAAATACCCTTTATAAAGACCAAAAAAAAAAAAAAAAAAAACACAGAGGGAAGACTCAAAGTACTAAAATCAGAAATGAAAGAAGGGACATCACCATTAATCTCTCAGAAATAAAGATAAATGTAATCAGTACCATTAACAATTATATGCCAACAATTTAGATAACTTAAATGATTCAGAAAAGCTATGAAACTGACTTAAGAGAAAATATAGTATCTGAGTAGATTTATAACAGCTAAAGAGATTGAATTAGTAATTTTAAACTTCCCACAAAAATCCAAATACTTTTTGGCTAAATTGGCAAATTCTACTCAATCTTTAAATAAGTAACATCAATTTCTCACAAATCGTTTCAAAAATAGAATAATAGATAAAACTTCCCAGCTCATTCTATGAAGCCAGTATTGCATTGATACCAAAATCAGGCAAAACATATCACAAGAAATGAAAATCACAGATCATTTTCTCTTACAAAAAATGCAAAATCCTCAACAAAATATTGGCATCCAAACTCAGCAACATAATACTAAGATTATACACCAAGACCAAGTGTCATTGATGTAAAAACGCAAGGTTAGGTTAACATGCATAAATCAGATACTGTAATACACTATGCTAGCAGAATAAAGGACAAAACCCCATCTTCATTTCAATAGATTTTGAAAAATCAATTGCCACAAGCATCTTTTCATGATAAAATGCTTGAAAAAGTGAGAATGGAAGGGAATTTCCTAAATATGATAAAATACATCAATTTAAAATTTACAAATACTATAATTCATAATATTGAAGATCTGAATTCATTCTCATAAAGATCAAGAATAAGGCAAGGATCTCTTCCAGCCACTTCTATTCAACATTGTACTTGAGGTTCTAAAGAGAGAAATTAGTCAAGAGAAAGAAATAAAAAGGACCTATATTGGAAGAAAAGAATTAATCATATTTCTTCCTACCTATGACATTCTCTTGTAAAGAATAAATCTAAAAAGTCAACAAAAGTACAATTATAATGAATGAGTTCAATATATATATAATCACATCTTCAATATATAAAATTCAATTGCATTTTTACATACTAGCAATTTACAATCTGAAATAGAAATTAAGAAAAATTTCATTTACAATAATATGAAAATGAAAAAAATTATGAATAAATTTAAAAGAACTATAATATTTGTAAACTGAAAACTGCAAAGCACTATAGAAAGAATCTCACAGTATTTAGATAAATGAAAAGACACCCACTGTTAATGGATTAGAAAACTTAATGTTGTTAAGATAGTAATACTCTCCAAATTTACCTAAAGAGTCTTAACATATTCAATCCCCACCATCAGCATCTCAGATGTATGTTTAAAATAGTAAACTTATCTTAAAATTCATTTCAAAATGAAAGGTACCCACAATAGCCTAAGGAATCATGGCAAGCAAGAGTAAAGTTGGAGGACTCAGACTTTGCCATTTCAAAACTTACTAAAAAGTTAAGAAATCAGTATATTGTGGCTTTAGCATAAGCATAGATATACAAATCAGTGAAATAGAGTTGTGAGCCCATAAATAGATACTTATAATAATAGTTAATTGATTTTGGACAAGGGTTCCAATACAATTCAATGAGGGAAAGAATAGTTTTCTTATTCTGTTCTGGACAATGGGCTATCCTCCTTCCTTAAAATTTTAATTATGGACTCAGCACCTTTTAAAATATATTTATATATATATAAATAAATTTAAAAAAATTAAAAAATAAAACATTTCCACTAAAAAAGAAAAAAAATGAAAATCTATTAATGTATTACAATTCATAGGCAATACAGGCAAAAAAGAGTCTTTTTATTGTAATTTAATTTTGCATTGTTAATTAAAAAATAAAATAAAAAGAAATTGGAGAAAAAAAATCTTAATTAACTCAAAAATCAACCCAAAGTGGATCATAGAATTTAATAAAGGTGCTATATCACAAAATAATTAGAAGAAATTATAGGAGTAAATATTTATTATCTTGGTTTATGTAGCAGCAAAAAGGTAATTCAGTAGAAAATGGATAGACTTTTCAACAAATGAATCCAGAACAATTGTGTATTCTGCCTTGCAGTGACCCCTTCTTAATCTTATTTCCTCAAAATTCAGTTTAAACAGTCCACCAATGTACAATACTTCTAAGTGCCCCTCCTAATATAAATCAGATCCTTTGTGATTCTCCTGCAATACCCCCTTCTGATTGTTTTTTGTCTTTCTTACAATTTACATCACCTTGCAGTTACAGGTTTGTGTATCATTTCTTTTGTATCAGACACACAAATGTAATGGAAGCACTAAACACTGTTTTACTCTCCTTTATACAACTGGAACCGTGCTTCAAACATCCATGTGCACACACAGATACAACTCACTACATAGTTTTATATGAGTGAGTGAATAAAAGAATTAATAATGGTAAATGTATCAATTTAAATTACTTTTAATCTTAGAGAATAGTGGGCATTCTGGAATTTTTATTTCAATGTATTTTACGTTCCTATATTTTACTTTTCTTTAAACCACTTGTTTCTACAATGAGAAATGTATTATAGGGAGTGCCTGAGAAAGCAATTTAGTTTTTAAAACTCAAAAATCCAAGTCTTTAGTTCTATGGACTTATGTCTCATGAGGGTAAGTGGAAAAGTTTGTTGTTATGCCTTAAGGTAGATAACACCCAAACTCAGGCACATTGAATGCAGATCACTTGAGAATATCTCATGTCCAGTGAAGCTAGGACAGACATGTGATACTGGGAGTCGGGGACTCAAGGCAATTCCTCTTTTATGAGCTTGCTCTTTATTTTTTTGTATTCCTTAGTATAGAGTAAGTGGTCAAGAAATTATCTGTCTTATCAGCAGCTGGTTATAAAATCAAGAAATAGACTTACCAGGGAATAAACACCAGAGCTAATATCTTAAAATAGGAAATCAGAGAAAAAGACAAAATACAACAGGAAATGATTGCCATTTAAATGAAGAGGATAAAAATCCAGTAAACATCTAAGAATAAGAACAGAATGAGGACATACCAAAAAAAAAAAGCCTTTAAAAATCATCTTAAAAATGCTCAGAGATTTGAGGGAAAATACATAGAAAGAACTTAAGTATATTAAGTTTTATCAATAAGAGAAAGAAGTAAAGGGAGAAATTTTTAAAAGGAAGCAAACAGTACTACTGGAAATGTAGACCACAGTAACTGAAATGAAAATTTCACTGGAGAGTTTTAAGAGCTGAATAGAGCTAGCAGAAGAAATGATAAGTGAACCTGAAGACAAGTCATTTGAAATGAGATGAATTGGGGTAGAAAGAAAAAAGAAATGTTAAAAGAGAAAACAAACTAAGACAGCTATGGGATATATTAACCACACCAATATAGATATTATGGGTCTCAAAGAAAAAGAAGAGGGAAAGGATCAGGAGAAATATTGCAAGAAATAATGACAGAGAACCTCCTCAAATTAGGAAAAGATGAGAATATGCACATCCAAGAAGCTCAGAGAACACTAAACAAAAAACATGAAGAAAAATATGCCCATCATATATTTGTTACTCTATCAAATGCAAAGGACAAGGAGAGTTCTCTGAAAGCAGCAAGTAGTGTGTTATGTACAAGGAAGTCCCAATTAGATTGTCAATTTCCTATCAGAAACCTTGGAGGAAAGAAGGCACTTGGCTGAAAAACTTTAAGTGCTGAAAGAAAACTGCAGGCAACTAAGAATTTTAAATCTGGTGAGACACTCTTTCAAAAATGACAGGGAGATTAACGCATTCCCAGGTAAAAACTAAAACTGAAGGCTTTCATTACCACTAAATCTACCCTAAAACAAAGGCTAGTTAGAAGATGGCATAAGAGTAGGTAGGCACGGCTCAGCTCTTTCACAAATCAATAGAGGAAGGGCCAAAAACCTACCTAAGGGAGCTGCTTTAGGGATCTGCATACCAAGGGGAGTGCTGCCCATCATCCAGGAGTGAGAAAGACACAGAGACTATGAGGCTTAATGAAAACCATGAATTAATTACTCCTATGGCTGGGAACAGCACATATACCTCAAACTCAAGGCAAATAGCCATGGTAAAACCCTTGGTTCACTGCAGCCAACTGAGTGGGGAAAGAACATTCACCACCCTAAAAGGAAGAGATATCTGGAAGAGGTCAGAGAGTGATTTCTCTTCAGTGAGTTTGGCCAGCTGAGCCTCCTTTGAAGCTCAAAATATATATACTCTACCCAGAACTAAAGTGGCCCCAGTGGGAGGGAAAGAGGGATCTGATCAGGCAAGCAATCACACACAATTGCCCTGGGAGAGAGAGGAACTAGGTCAGTGAGGAAATAGGTCAGTGAGGAACTAACCAGCCCAGGGGAAATAAGTGAAAATATTTGAAGCCCAACTGGCCTAAAGGAAAAGAGGGCAGGGAGAGCCAGATAAGCTTATAGAAGCCTACCTAACCTGTGGAGTGAGTGTAGCTCAGTGTAGGAATGGTGTTCTCATATACTACGTCTCAGTACCTCTTAAGAGAAGAGATCCAGAGTGATCCACTGGGGTATCAGGCACCCAGCCAATACCATGTGACAAGGAAGTTATAGACTGAGATTTTGGTTTTACATTTTTTGTTCTATTATTTTATATTTTTTATAATTTTTATTCTTTATTTTATTCACTAAAACCAGTTACATCATATGTGGAGGGCAGGTTGCAGGGTTATTGATTGATGAGCACCAGCAGCCAGGGACATTTCCTAAGGACCTAAGAGGGAAGCCTGTTTTCCTGGGTTGATTTTGTTTTTTGTTTGTTGTTTTTTCTCTTTCTTGATTTCCTTTTATTTTCTTTTGGCTACTTTTTCTCCTTAGTTCTTAATTTCTTTTCTTTATCTCATTCTTCCCTCTTATTTTGCTTTTATTTCATTCCACATTCTCTTACTTGGTCCTTGTTTTTTTTCTTCTTATATCAACTTTCCAGTCGTATACTTTATTCTATTTTTTTCCTTGTTTCATTTTTTTCATTCCACCATTTTTATTCTTATTCCTTTGTAATTTTTTTGATCTTTCACTTTTATTTGTTTTCTGGGCTCTTTTATACTTCCATTTTTAACTTTTTAATTATTACTTTTATTCTTTTTCTCTCTTATCGCTTTTATTTTAAATGGTCTTAATTTTTTCAAGGGAACACAGACAAATACAAGGATATATAATAAGTGGAACCAGATGTCAAAGAGGGATCTAACACAAAACAATACAAAATAAAACCCAAGAATAGAAAAAGAAGCTTATCATATGAATAAGCCCATCAAGAGAAACATATGCCTAGGCACCAGCAAAAAAATTTCAAGCCACATTAAGAAACAGGAAGAAAAGGCCCAGCCTAATGAATAAACCAAAAAACAGGAGGTGATGCAGAACATGGGACAACTAATCAAGGATGTGTAAACAAATATGAATCCACAGAATCTAGTGAAGGAAGAGATGAAGGATAGTAGGAAGACACTGGGGGAGCATACTGACAAAATCATAAACATACATAAAAATAAAACAGCTATGATTCTGATGAATGGCACAATGCAAGAAATAAAAAATATACTGGAAGCACTCAACAGCAGATCTGAATAGGGAGAGGACATAATTAACAATGTTAAAGATGGCACATCTAAAATTGGAGATATAGTAAAACAGATAGATAAAAAGATAGAAAAAATCCAGCAAGGACATTGGGATTTGAATGACAACTAGAAATGCGCAAACATATGCATTATAGGCATCCCAGGGGGAGTGAGAAGAGAAAGAGGGCAGAAGGAGTGCTGGAGTATATAATGACTGAAAATTTCTTAACTCCTTTGTGGGACATGCATGTACATGTCCAGGAAGTGTAGCACTCTCCAAACAGTGTAAATCCTAACAGGCCTACACTGAAACATATACTTATTAAATTGTCAAATACTCAAGAAAAAGAAATAATACTGAAAGCAGCAAGTGAAAAGAGATACATCACATAAAAAGAGAGCTCAATAAGAATAAGCACTGATTCACATCTGAAAACATGTAGGCAAGAAGGCAGTGGTATGACATCATTAAGGTGTGAAAAAGAAAAAGAAAAGAAAAAAGAAACATCCAGGCAAGAATTCTGTATGCAGAAATGACAAAAGGGTCACAACTGTGGAGGGGAGGATCACTGGTATGAGGTATCAGTGATGGGGGAATGCATGGGTTGTGGTTCACCTGGGACATGTCACTAAATCATAAGAATATGTTTAAGTGTCCATGGAGTGTGGTCTTAGTGGGTGGAAACCCACACAATAACCAAAAGAATGAAATGCCTTCTGGGGAGTTGTGTTATATTTTCTAAAATGCCAGTGAGAATATCCTGAGTACAAGAGCAGTGCCTAGTGAAGAAAGACAGACAATTCCACAGACCCTTGATATCGATGACTGTAGTCACGACCTTTTTCTTGTGAAATTGAAACTTAGTTTATTGTTATATATTGCCTAAGACTCACCTCCTTAAAACCCTTCCTCAAATGAGGCCTCTCTCTAAGCCAAACTCAGCATATAAATGCACTCACTACCTTCCTCCTGGCATGGGACATAACTCCCCAGGATAAGCCTCCCTGGCATGGAGGCATTATTACTAAATGCCAACTATATATACATCTGGAAAAAATACCTTTACAAGAAGGGGGAAAGATTTAATACAAGTGGGTTTTTATGGATAAGAAAATTCAACGTGAATCGGGATGTCATTCCAGAGGTTATGCTTATGCAAGTCTCAGCAGGATCTCTTTGACTGCCACAGTGCCTCAAATAACAGGGCTCCTGAGGGCTCTAGAGACATCCAGACACTATGAGCAGTGCAGACAATCTCAGGAATTCAGCACCCTGTCATTGGGCCTTACTTTGGAATTTATGCTGCCCACTGTAGCAGAGCTAGACTCTTTTATAGTGGCCGTACATATGATTTTTTGGGCCATTCTATTTTAACCTATACTTATAAATATACTTGTTAATTATGTCTCAGAGTCTCAAATCCCATGTTCCAGGTGGGCCCTGAATTTCAGCAAAGTTGAAGTATCCACTCTACTGTTCATTGAACTCATCCAGGACAACGAAAAAGGAGACTATGATGGACAATGGCCATCCCAAGGAACAGAGAGTATCTGCAACTGTAAGCAAGATACTTCCATCCATCTGTTCCATGGGATCCAAGCTCCCTCTCAATTAGAAGCAGAGGGGATATCACCACCTCCAAATTCCCAAGACTGGGGAATGAACAATGGACTAAAGTAGACTTATTATTATTTCATTATAGACATTATTATTCCAACAATGGAAGAACATTTATCATTGATATAAAAGGCAGTAGCCACTACAGGTTCTAAAGGGAGGGAGAGGGAAGAATATGTGTAATATTGGAGCAATTTCGGGACATTAGAATTTTCCTGCCTGACATTGCAATGATGGATACAGGCCATAATATATTTTATCATAACCTACAAAATTATGTGGGACAAAGTTTAGGCTAAAATGTAAACTATATTCTATGGTTAGTAGCAATGTTTCAATAAATTTTCAATGATTATAACAAATGTACCATACAAAGGAAGCATGTTGTTAATGTGGAATGTGTGGGAAGAGGTGGGCATGGGGCATATGGGAATCCACTATATTATTTATGGAACATTAAAGAAACCTAAATCTTTAAAAATAAAAAACATTAAAAAATCAGTGAAATTTTTAAAAATTAATTGGGAGAATTCAAAACACTCACAGATAAACAAAAATTAAGAAAGCTTGTCAATAAGAACGCTGTCCTTCAAGAAATACTAAAGGGATTTCTGCAGGTGGAAATGAAAAAGAGAAGAGAGAAGCTTGGAAGAGAGTGTAGAAAGAAATATTATTAGTAAGAATAGCTAAAATGATAGAGAAATATAAATAAAATATGACATATATAATCCTAAAGAGAAAATGGATAATGTAGGTACTGCCTTGAAATAAATAAAATTGAATGTAATGCCAAATTTCTGCAATCAAAACACACAGATTGGCAGAATAAGTTAAGAAATATGACTCATCTATATGCTGTCTTACAGAAACTCACATTAGACCCAGGGATGCAAGGAACTTGCAAGTGAATGATTAGAAAATAGTTTTAGGTACAAACAGTAAACATAAAAAGATAGGAGTAGCTATACTAATATTGGACAAAATAAACATCAAGTGCAAAACTATTGCAACAGACAAAGAAAGGCACTATATATGAATAAAAAGGGTAATTTATCAAGAAGTAAGTGCAATCATAAACATTTATGCACTTAACCAAGGTGCCCCAAAATACATGCTGCAAACCTAAGAAAAACAAAGTGGAGAAAATAAATGCCTCTACCAATATTCTGAAGGATTTAATACACCATTATGAACATTAGATAGGCTATCTTGACAGAAGGACAATAAAGAAATAGAGACTTGGAATAATATGTTAGAGGATCTAGATCTAATAGACATAAAGACAACATTACACACAAACACAGTAGTATATACTTTCTTCTCAAGCACACATTGATCAGGCTACATATTAGACCACAGGCTAGGTCACAGAACAAGTCTCAGTGAATACAGAATGAATTAAATTATACAAATAATTTCTCTGATCACAATGGAATGAAACTGGAAATTAAACAGGGGCAGAAAACCAGAATAGGCACAAAGATATGGAATTTGAATAACACATTCTAGACAATCAGTTGGTAAGGGATTAATTACAAAAGAAATCAGTAACTATTTGCAAAAAAAATGGAAATGAGAATAAAACATATCAAATTGTATGGTATGCAGCAAATGTAGTGCTGAAAGGGAAATTTATAGCCAAAAATTCCTATGATAAAAAGGAACTAATATCAAAGACCTAATTGCACACCTGGATTAACTGAAAAAAGAACAACCTAATACTAAAGCAAGGAGAAGTAAGGACATAACAAAGATATGAGCAGACCTAAATGAAATAGAGAATAAAGAAATACTAGAAAAAAATAGCAAAACCAAAAGCTGGTACTTTGTGAAGATTAATAAACAGTTGTAATACGAGAGATTTTTCAGGTCTTGGGAATTGTCCTGAGTGACATTGCAATGAAAGATACAGGCCATTTTATATCATCGCATAACTTGCAGAACAGTGTGAGAGAGAGTGTGGTCTACAATGTGAACCATGGCCCATGCTTAGTGGCAAAGCCCAAGGATGTGTTTATCAATTGCAATTAATGTGCCACACTAATGAATGATGTTTATTTGGGAAGGTGTGGGAGATGTGGGAGGTGGGGCATATGGGAATCCTTATATTTTTTGTGTAACAGTTACATAATCTATGTATCTTTTTAAAAATTAAAAAAATTAAAAAGAAAAAAATACATTGATAACTAGAGGTTATGAGGGGAGGAAGAAGGAAGAATAGGTGTAACATGGGCCATTTTCAGGACATTGCAATCATTCTACATGTCATTGCGATGATGGATAAGGGCAGTTTACATTTTGTCAAAGCCTATAAAATTGTATGTTGCAAAGTGCAAATCATAATGTACACTCTAGACCATGGTTAGTACCAATGCTTCAATGTGTATTCATGAATTTTAAAATATATACCACACTAATGAAAGATGCGGTTGATGGGGAGAGTTTGGGAAGAAGAAGGAGTGGGATGTGTGGGAGTTCCTTATATTTTGGGTTTTTGCTTTTTGTTTTTTTTATTTTTTTAAATATATTTTTATTTACTTTAAAAAGATATTTAGGTTACATAAAATGTTACATAAAAAAATATAAGGCATTCCCATTTGCCCCACTCCCCACAACTCCCATTTTCCCCACATTAACACCTTCTTTCATTAGTGTGGTACATTAATTGAAATTGATGAACACATTTTGGAGCATTGCCACTAAGCATGGATAATAGTTTACATTGTAGTTTACACTCACTCCCACTTAATTCTGTAGGTTATGGCAAGATATATAATGTCTGTATCTGCTGTTACAATGTCATTCAGGACAATTTAAAGTCCCAAAAATGCTCCCATATTACAGTACTTTTTCCCTCTCCCTGATTTCAGCACCTCCATTGGCCACTGTCTGCACATCAATGATATAATTTCTTCTATTGTTAGAATCACAATAAGTCTACAGTAAAATACCAGCAAGTCCACTCTAGTCCATTATTTATTCCCTAATCCTGAGGATTCTGGGATGATGATGCCCCATCCACCTCTCATTGAGAGGGGGCTTCAATCCCATATGGATGATGCGACTCTCTTGATTGCAGTTGTAAACAGTCTTTGTTCCTTAGCATGGTGGCTGTCCATCCTCACCTCCTTGTTAGTTGTCCTTTTGAGTCCAATGTACTGGAAAGTATGTGTTACAACTCCACTAAATCTTAAGGCCAAGTTGGCACATGGACAAGAGGTTCAAGTGCCTTGGATGTATACCTACCAACTCCAGCACCAACTATAGGTTCAACTAGAAGGGACAGAAGAGGCATGTGTAGAGAAATCACAACTGAGTCCAACTCTCTCACACTCTGGAGCACAATCTCCAAAATAGCACCCACTGGCAAGGCACCAAATTCTGGAGCTATCTGCCATGACCATAGGACATGAGCACTCAGGAGCCCCACTATCTGGGGTACTATCTACTCTATCTACTTTGGCAGTCTAGGAGATCCTGCTGAAATGTGCATAAGCATTGCCTCTCAGATGACCTACTGACTCACTTTGAAGTTTCTTAGCCATATACACTCATTTGCTTTTACATTTCCCCCCTTTTATTCACAAGCTTTTCCAGTTGCATCACCACCTTGTGCTTGGTACTAATCCCTCAGTGACAGGGAGGCTCATCCCCAGGAATCATGCACCACACTCGGTGGGGGGGAGGGAAGGAGGTAAAACATTTATATGCTGAGTTTTCCTTAGAGAGAAGTCACATTTGAGCAACAGGGAGGCTCTCAGGAGGTAACTCTTTGTTTTTTTTTAAAGATTTTATTTATTTATTCATTTATCTCCCCCTTGCTGCATGTGCTCGCTGGGTCAGCTAACCACGCCATGTGGACGGGCTTGCCTTCACCAGGAGGCCCCGGGAACCGAACCCGGGGCCTCCCATATGGTAAACGGGAGCCCTACTGATTGAGCCACAGCCGCTTCCCAGGAGGTAACTCTTATGCACACTACAATACTAGGTTAAGATGCAATTTCAAGAGCAAAGGTTCATAAGCATAGTCATCAATATCAAGGGCCCATCAATCGACCATCCTTTGTCACTAGTCATTGGCCCTGTACTTGGGGGATTGTTGCTGTTCCATTAGACAATGTAGCAGAGTTCCCCAGGATGGGAATTCAATATTCTTTCAGTTATTTAGTGAATCTCTACACACTGTGGCAATGCCCCATGATCATTTGAACACACGTATATATATACCTTATATGTATGACCAGGTGAACTTCCTCCTATGTATTCCCCTATGACTGACACCCCACACCAAAGGTCCTCCTGTGCTACAGTTCTAACCCTTCCATTACAAAACTTCTTCAAAAATGAAGCCAAGAATATCACCAAATACAATTAATAGGAAAATGAAATGATAATAATAGATTTAAAAATAAGAGATAAAATACATAATAATTTAGAAAAACTAAAACTAAAATAAAATTTTAAAATTGGGATATTAAAAAATGAAACATATTAAATTTTTTTTGACTTTTTACCTTTCATAACTGTAATATCTGTTGTTCTGTATGTACAGTGGCATTTCCTTCCATTTCTTCCCTGTGTCTTATTTTTATTCATTTTGTCTTCAAAGAAGTTTTGGGTACAGGTAAAGTCACACACAGAATACAGGGGACTCCCATATACCCAACATCCTTCTCCTTTCCCCCTTCCCATATCAATAACATTTTTTATATGTGGATAGTGCATTTTTTACAACTGATTTACAAATATTAAAACATGGTCAATGGTTTATATTATGGTTTACATTTTAGATGATACACTTATAACAATTTTAGAAGAAATTTAACATGGCCTGTGTCCATCATTGCAAGATCATGCAGAACATATCCATTGCCCCTTAAATAGCCTCATTTCCATCTATTCTATTCCTCCCTCCCCCTCACCTTGGAGCCCATGGCGACCACCAGATTTCACTCCTTAAAAACAAGATTCATAGATACTTCCAAAAATACTGAGGCCTTGACAAACTAGTCTGTATCACCTATTAGGAATGATTCATACTCTCGAGATACACCCACCCCTTTGTTTGTGAACAAATCAGGCTCCCCCAGGATGGGAGTCCCACTGCTTCCTACTCATTATGTTGGTCTCCACCCACTGATACAACACACTATGACAAAATGATCACTCACACATTCTCTAGAAGACTGCCCCAGGTGCCCTAGGTGTGCCCTGTTTTGAATGTCCCCTGTCCAACTCCCTAAACTAGTAATCCTTCCTTGTCATATTGCCAAAAGTGATTTCTCAACATTGTAGTTTCAATCATTTACCCACCAATCCCCATTGTTCAGCTGCCTCCTCACCCAGCCCTCCCCCCAATTTCATGGATCATCCAAGCAATTCTCCCCACCCTAAACTGTCAAGCTTGTACCCCTAACCGAATAGTAGCAATACACCCCTGTCATATTCCTTCTTGCACAATTT
>JAKSZT010053878.1:0-60306 GCA_026826555.1 Tolypeutes matacus
GAGTAACATGTTGTCTATATTAATATACCCCAATAAAGTTGTCTAAAATTTAATTTCTGATCTGGCATTTTTAGATTTTTGGTAGATAATACCCTGTGGAATCATGAGTCTTTAAAAATATATATATTGTATATAAAACACAGTAAATGATGCATTAAATCTTTATCATTGCTTATTATACCACAATGAAAATAAATTGGAAATCATTAAGGGCCAGAGAACTAGATTAGGCACAAAAATATGGAAGTTATACAACACACTCTTAGACAAACAGTTGGTCAAGGAGGAAATCTCTAAAGAAATCAGTAACTACCTTGAAATCAATGAAAATGACAACACAACACCAAAACCTATGGGATAGAGTCAAAGCTATACTGAGAGGGAAATTCATAGCCCTAAACACATATATCAAAAAGAAAGAAAGAGCTAAATTTGAAGACCTAACTACCAACCTCGAGGAACTGGAAAAACAATAGCAAACTAACCTTTCTACTAAGATAGTAGAAAGAAGGAAAAAACAGAATAGAGCAGAAGTAAATGAAATAGAAAATAAGAAAGCACTAGAAAAAATAAACAAAACCAAAAGCTGGTTCTTTGAGAAGATCAATAAAATTGACAAGCCCTTAGCCAGAGTAACAAAGAAAAAGAGAGGGCAGATGCTAATACACAAAATAAGAAAAGATGAAGGGGATATCACAACTGACTCCTCAGAAATAAAGATTATCATAAGAGGATAATTTGAAAAAATATATGCCAACAAGAATGATAATCTAGAGGAAATGGACAAATTCCTAGAAACTCAGAAGTCACTTACATTGATGAAAGAAGAAATTGATGATCTCAACAGTTAATTACAAGTGAAGAGAGAGACTCAATCATCAAAAACCTCCCAACTAAGAAGAGCCCAGGACCAGATGGCGTCACAGGTAATTCTACCAAACATTCTGGAAAGAGCTAACACCAATTCTGCTTAAGCTCTTTCAAAAAAATAGAAGTACAAGGAACACTGCCTAACTCATTCTATGATGCCAACATTACCCTAATACCATGGCCAAACAAAGATGCCACAAGAAAGAAAACTATGGACCAATCTTTCTAATGAAACTAGATGCTAAAATCCTCTACAAAATACTTGCTAATCGCATTCAGCAACATATCAAATGATTTTCACACCATGACCAAGTGGTTTTCATCCTGGGTGTGCAAGGATGGTTCAACATAAGAAAAACAATCAATGTAATACACCACAGAAAGAGATTGAAAGAAAAAAATCAGATGACCATCTCTATATACGCAGAAAAAGCATTCAACAAAATACAGCACTCTTTCCTGATAAAAACACTGCAAAAGATAGGAACAGAAGGAAACTTTCTGAACAGGAAAAAGGGTATATATGCAAAACTCAAAGCCAACATCATCTTCTGTGATGAAATCCTAAAAGCTTTCCCTCTAAGATTGGGAACAAGACAAAGATTCCCACTATTAGCGCTCCTATTTAACATTGTCTTAGAGGGACTTGCTCGAGCACTGAGGCAAGAAAAAGATATAAAAGGCATCCAAATTGGAAAGGAAGAAGTAAAAATTTCACTCTTTGCGGACAACATGATCCTATATGTAGAAAGCCCTGAGAAATCTACAACAAACCTTCTAGAACTTATAAAGCAGTTCAGTAATGTCTCAGGTTATAAGATAAATGCTCAAAAATCAGTAGCATTTCTGTACACCAATAACGAGCCATCTCAGGAGGAAATAAAGATTAAAAATACCATTTACAATAGTATCTAAAAGTATGAAATAACTAGGATTAAAGTTAACTATAGAAGTAACAGACATATACAGAAAACTACACAACATTGTTAAAGGAAATTGAAGAAGAGTTAAATAAATGGAATAATATTCCCTGTTCATTGATAAGAAGACTAAACATCAAAAAGATATCTATCCTACCCAAACTAATCTACAGATTTAATGCAGTCCCAATAAAAATCAACACTCTTTTTTAATGAATTGGAAAACTAACTACAAAATTTATTTGGAAAAGAGGCCCCCTTCACTAAAGACATATTGAAAATGAAAAATGAAGTTGGAGGTGTCACACTGCCTGACTTTAAAACATTCTACAACGTTACAGTGGTCAAAACTGCATGGTATTGGCACAAGTATAAATATACTGACCAATGGAATTGAATTGAGAGTTCTGATAAAGATCCTCACATATACAGTCATGGTATTTGACAAGGCCACCAAGCCCACTCAGTTGGGATAGAATGGGCTCTTCAACAAATGGTGATTTGAGAATTGGATATCCATATCCAAAAGATTGAGCAAGGAAACTATATCACACCTTATAGAAAAATCAACTCAAGATGGATCAAAGATCCATAATATAAGAGCCAAGACAATACAGACTTTGGAAGATAATGTAGGGAAGCATCTACAGGACCTTGTAAGAGGAAATGTTTTCAAGGACTTCACATCCAAAGCACAAGCAGCAAAAGAAAAAAATGAGATCTCCTCAAATTAAAATCTTCTGCACCTCAAAGGACATTATCAAGAAAATAAAAAGGTAGCCTACCCAATGGGAGAAAATATTTAGCAACCATATACCTGACAGGAGTCTAAAATCCTGCACATATAAAGAAATCTTACACCTCAAAAATAAAAAGACAAATAACCCTTTTAACAAATGGGCTAGCGACCTGAAAAGACACTTTCTCAGGAAGAAATACAAATTGCTAAAAAGCACAGGAAAAGAAGCTCAACATCGCTGGCTATTATAGAAATGCAAATCAAAACTACAATGAGGTGCTTAGATGCCCAAAATATTACACCGAACCCACTGGGATTCCCATGTTGCCCACCTCCCACACCTCCCACCACATCTCACACAAACATCTCCCACAAATGTGGCCCACCACCCTCAATGGACTTACACATCCTGGGGCCTTGCCACCAACCATAGACCACAGTTCACACCGTAGACAACACTCTCCCACATAGTTATGAGTGGTGTGTGCTGATTTAAAATGGCCTACATCCGTTGCCACAAAGGTACTCAGGACAACCTCCAAATCCGAAAGAAGCCCCTGTATATAACATTTTTGTAAGCAAATGCACATATATGCATATACATTTATATATCATTTTGCAAATGTTGGTATGTATTCTGAAAATTTTTATTTTTACCCACAATAAAAAAAAAACTACAATGAGATACTATCTTACACCCATTAGTTTGGTGACTATTAAAACAACAGCAGACTATAAATGTTGGAAAGGATGTAGAGGAATGGGAATCCTCATCCACTGCTGGTGGGATCGTGGAATCGTCCAGCCACTGTGGAGGACAGTTTGGTGCTTCCTCAAAAAACTATCTATAGATCATCCTTATGATCCAGTGATTCCACTGCTGGGTATATACCCAGAAGAATTGAAAGCAAAGACACAAACAGATATATGCACACCAATGTTCATAGGAGCATTGTTCACTATTGCCAAGACTTGGAATCAACCCAGGTGCACATCAACAGATGAATGAATAAACAAAATAGGGTGCATACATACAATGGAATATCACTCAGCTGTAAGAAGGAATAAAGTGTTAACCCATGGGATAACATGGATGAATCTTGAAGATCTTATGTTGAGTGAAGCAAGCCAGTCATTGAAGGATGAGCAGTACATGACATCACTGATATGAATTAAGGAATTTGAGCAGTCTCAGAGAGCTATTGTCTGAAGATACATTTACAAAAAATCGAACGAGAAGAGAAGTTTGTGAGCCATCACCCATACAGATACAATCTATGGTAAAGTGATAAAGTGTAGTTGTGTATTGAAGGGATAAGACAGGAGGGTAGTGATATTTTGGGTTGGGTGGTGCAGGGTTGACAGGTGGGTAGATTGGGAAGGGTGGGTCAGAAGGTCCAGGATAATGAAGGGAGGGTTGAAAGAGGGACCAAGTGAACACTGGTGATTTGTGGTTTAGAGGTTGAAATTACAAAAGTGGGAATGCTCTTATGGCAAAATGACAAGGAAGGGTCTGTGGTTTAGGGTTTTGGTTTGGGAGGCATTCAGAAAGGGCACCTAGAGCAGGCTTCTAGGGAGTGTGTGTGTGTCCACTCTGTCATAATATGTTATATCAGTGGGTGGAGACCCACATAATGAGCGGGAAGGAGTTGGACTCCCATCTTTGGGAAGACCAATTTCTTCAGAAATAGACAGGTGGAAGTATCTCCAGAGCAAGGGTGGTTCCTAATAGGGGAGAACAAACCAGTGTGTCAAAACCATTTGTATGTAACTATGAATCTTGTTATCCAATGACACAAGCCAGGGGGTCATCATGGAACCTAGGGGGATGGGGTAGGAGGAATAGAATAGATCAAACAGGTTGTATTTAGGGATCAGTAGAATTGTTCTCCATTACCATACAGTGATGGATTCAGGGCATGGTAAATATCATCAAAATTTATAAAAAGTGTACAGTCTAGATGTGAACCATTGACAATGTTTATTAGCTATGTTTTACTATTTGTACATCAGTTATAACAATGTTAACATCCACATATTAAAAGGTATTAATATGGGGGGAGAAATGGGGGAGGATGTTGGGTTTATGAGAGTCTCCTGTATTCTGTGTGTGACTTTGCTGTGACCTAAAATTTCTTTGAAAACAAGTGAAAAATAGTGAGACACTGGGGAATGAGAGGGGGAAGGAGCCATGGTATAGACTGGATACCAGATGTTGCAGTGATGAAAGGCAAATGGCCAAAATTTTTTTAAAAATATTTTTCTTTTTTTAATATCCCAATCTTTTAATTTTACCTTATTTTTAGTTTTTTTAAAAATTTTTATGTATTTTATCTCTTACATTTAAAGATCATTATTATTTCATTTTTCTATTAATTGTATTCAGCTATTGTAATAGCTTCATCTTTGAAGAAGCTTTGGATCACAGAAGGGTTACAACTGTGGTGGGGAAGGATTGTTGGTGTAGGGTGTGAGGGATGGGTATGCATGGGAGGAAGTTCACCTGGGCATAATTATAAGTTATATAAAAATGTTCAAATGTTCACAGGACCTTGCCACAATGGGTGGAGAATTATGCAGTAAATGAGAGAAAACTGAATTGCCATTCTGGAGAGCTCTGTGACATTCTCTAAGGGAGCAGCAACAGTCCCCCAAGTACAGGGGCAGTGACTGGTGAAGGAGGACGATCCAATGATAGGCCCTTGATATTGATGACTAGCCTTTTGAGTCTTTGCTCTTGAAATTGAAACTTAGCCTATTGTTATGGGGTGCCTAAGGGTTGCCTCCTGAGCACCTCCTTGTTGCTCAAATATGGCCTCTCTCTAAGCCGTACTCAGCATATGAATGCATTACCTTCCTCACAGCATGGGACATGACTCCTGGGGATGAGCCTCGCACCTAGGGATTGCTACCAAGTGCCAACTGGCAATGCATCTGGAAAAAGACCTCAAATAAAATGGGGAAAAGGTAGAGACAAATGAGTTTATATGGCTGAGAGATTTAAAATGAGTCAGGAGGTCATCCCAGAGGTGACATTTATGCCATTTTATGCCTCAGTAACCAAAATCACATACTGGATTAAATCAAATAATAAGTTATTAAAATGTATTTAGCCATTATCATACAAAATATCATTCTAGAGTCATTTCTTGGGTGCTTATCTTCTTCCAGTCACTAAATGGAAATGTGATGGCGAACTTATCTTCAGGTAGATCACACAAACACAAAAGAGAAAAAAGATTTGTAGCCAATGCAGTGCTACATATTATATTGACATGTAAGGAAAAAAATCAGGCAGCCTTGCAAAACTACTTAATGACATATAATATGCCTTTCCCTTCCTGGTATTTTTGTCCATTATAATTCTTTCCCTTATGTGTTTCTTTTCTACCTTTCCTCATATTACTGGCTAATTTTTATTTCTCTCTCGAAACTCTGAAAACATATTCTCTTCTTCAGATACCTCTTTTGCTCTTAAATAGCCACAAGATTCCTTGGACATCTTCCAGATTTTGGAATACCCTCCAAATTTCTAGAAAATGTTGCAATAAAAAATGCTATATTTTTAACAAGCCATATTTAGAAAAGCACAACTTGGTAGTAGGAAAAGATGTTCTTCTTCCCCTGATGTCTAAACACATTTTATTACAAAGTTGTCAGTTTCCCTGAAGCCTGGATGCCTGCATGCTCTATAGATAGCTCATGGGTTGTTTCCTTGGGATAAACTGCTCCACTAGGAAATTCTTATTTAATACAATATGGCCAAAGAAGAACATTCTAGGAGATCAATGTATTGTCCTCCCTAAAGTCATAAATTTCATCACTAGATACATTATTTTTAAGACTATGAAATTTCAATAGGAACTCCAAAAATGCTCTCAAGGCTTTATTGAGCACCTGGGCACAGTCCTTTACCCATCCATCAATCCATCCATCTATCCATCCATCCATCCATCCATACATACATCCATCCACCATTCCACACATCTTTCCATCTGTGATCTTCACTTAAATCTCAGTAATGATTTCTCCTTATTTTTTAAACTAATTCTAAAGTTCTTAACACAGACTACAAGGATCAGTTGTAATAATTTCCCCTTGCTTATTTCTTCAGTTCTAGTTGCTCCAGTCTTGCTTAGTGTTTTATTTATGTTCATCACATTTCAATTTCTTCTCCATAATGAGACATTTTAGGCTACTCTGTACTCACACTGGACTATTCTTCTCACAGTGTGTCCTGTCTCTGTACTTCATTTCTCAGAAGCCTTGCCCAAACTGCCAAAAGGAAACAAATCCATCTTTAATGATGCTGTTTATTTTACTTCCTACTATGTAAAAACAATTGAAAAATCACATGTCAATTTTTAATTCCTGCCTTCCACTCTAGTTTCTTAACTTGGTGGTGGCAGGAAATGAGAATATTTGGAGGATCTTATTTCTAGTACTGAGCAGAGTATCTGACATGCAACAATTGCTCAATAAGTATTGTTAACTGAAATAATTATTTGAATCCCTCCATCCATATTGCTATTAAATCAACCAAAATTTACTTTAAACTTAAAATACTTTATTATGAACTTATATAAAACTTAATAATATGACATAACTTTATGTAAATATTGTACTTCTTTAGTAGAGTCCATGAAAACTATCATGACTCCTAGTCATTTTATGCCTCAATAACCAAAATCACATACTGGATTAAATCAAATAATAAGTTATTAAAATGTATTTAGCCATTATTATACAAAATATCATTCTACAGTCATTTCTTGAGTGCTTATCTTCTTCTAGTCACTAAACTGAAATGTGATGGTGAACTTATCTTCAGATAGATCACACACACACACGAAAGAGAAAAAAGATTTGTAGCCAATGCAGTGCTACATATTATGTTGACATGTAAGAAAAATAAGCAGGCATTATTTAAGAGCAAAAGAGCTATCTGAAGAAGAGAATATGTTTTCAGAGTTTTGAGAGAGAAATAAAAATTAGTCAGTAATATGAGGAAAGGTAGAAAAGGAACACCTAAGGGAAAAGAATTATAATGGAAAAAATACCAGGAAGGGAAAGGCATATTATATGTCACTAAGTAGTTTTGCAAGGCTAGTGCTTAGAGTGGGCATGTGATTGTGTTCAGAAAGTCAGAAGTACCGTCAGAGTGTGAGTGTCATAGAATATTATTTGACATCATCTTATGTTAAATAAGTTCATCAACAATTTGTAGTAAAGTGAAAATATTGTAGCTTTTGCCTATTTTAATAGAAAATTTATACTCTACTTCTTAGGAAATTAAGAGAGAGGCTATTGTTCTTAGGAGGCTTCAAAGCTATTGGTGATATTCTGTATCTTATGTTGGGTGGTAGTGACATGGATATTTAATTATCATTATCATATATATATATATATATATATATATATATATATATATATATGGCAAATATGGATGAAAAAATTAGAACTGCAGATAAATAAGTCATATTGAGTGCATGGAATTATCTCATCCATCTCCCAATGTGACCATTAAGGAATATAAAGTTATTAATGAAAAATGAATAAAAAAATGGGAGAAAGATGTTTTTTGGAAATGAGTTATAGATGCAAGGTGATAAAATCAAAATAAAAGTAAGCATCAATGAGTTTGCCAAGCTAGTTGAAACTTTAAATGGAAATTCAATGGGATGGAAAAAGTCAAAACCATTTTGAAAAAGAGGAAAGAAGTGGAGGAACCTGTTGTACCATAATATGGAGACATCCTATAATTACAACTCAAAGTGTTTGATATCAGGGCACAAATAGGAAAATAGGCCAATAAAAATAAGGAAGAGCCCTGAAACAGGAACACTCATGCATGATTTATGACTAGATTGGCACTGCAGATCAGTGGAGGAAGGAAAAATTTTTTAAATACTTAGCCCTGGGACAATTAGTTTTCATATAAAATTTAATTGTACTTCTGCCTCAATATTACACAATAAAATGCAAGGTCACTTACATGCAAAACGTTGAAGGAAAAAATATAAAGATATTACAAAGTAATATTGGTATTTATCATCATATGTTGTTTCTTCTTAAACAAGACATAGAAGTTAAGAGCAACCATGAATAAGACTAAGAAATTTATGACAGAAAAAATTAAGAAGATCTGGTTAATGAAAAACAATATAAAGAAAGAGAGACACTAACTGGCCAGAGAACACTTTAACAACATATACAAATGGCAATGGAATTGTGTCCAGTGTATATTAACAACTTTTATAAATCAGTACAGACATAGAATCCTATAGGAAAATTGGGCAAGATAATTGAACAAATACTTCATAACAGAAGTCCGTTAGTAAAAGAAAGATGTTCAGAAGGAAATCTAAATTAAAACTAAAAGGTGATACAATTACATACCTACATACAATATTTACCAAGATTTTAAAATCTGACAACTTGATGTGTATAAATGATGTGAAATATACATACTATCATACACTGACATTGGGATGACATAATGGTGTAACTGTTTAGAAGTCATTTTGGCATTTTGTAACAAAGTTGAATATCTGCATACAATATGGCCCAACAATTATGCCTATACCTTCCCTAGAGAAACCTAGTCATGTGTGCACAATGATACATGCAAGAATACATGCATATGGGGGATTTGTGGCAAGATGGTCAAGCAGAGTGCTCCAGGAATCAGTGCCTCAACCAGAACAACTGACCATTAAACAGTGAGGAACTGTTAGAATCAATTAGTTCAAAATTCTGGATTCCAGTGGAACATTGTGCAGCAACCAGGGAAGAGCTGGAGGAAGGTATGTCAGTTGGTATCTCCCTTCTATATCAGGTATCCTTGCTTCCAGCTTCTTGCTTCCATCACTTTCTCTCTGTCTGAATTTCATTCTCTTATAAAGGTTTCCAGGAAGAGGATTAGGACCCAGCCTGATTGAGGTGAGTCACATTTTACGATTTTACTCACCAAGATCCTGCTTACAATAGGTTGACCCTCAGAGCAATGGCTTAACATGAAGAACATACTTTTCTGGGGTATATACAGCTTTAAACCATTAGACTCATCTTCCAATTTTTGGAAGAGTTTGAACTGGATTGCCCTTACATTTTCTTGGAATGTTTGGTAAAATTCCCCTGTGAATTAATATGGTCCTGGGCTTTTCTTTGTTGGGAAGTTTTTGATGACTCATCTCTTTACTAGTTATTGATTAGTTGACATCTTCTATATCTTCCTTTAAAAAAAAATACTTATTTATTTATTTCTCCCTCCACCCTTGTTGCTTTGTGTTCACTTGCAGTCTGCTCTTCTCTGCTTGTTTTCATTTTAGGCAGCACAGGGAATCTATACTGGGACCTTCTGGAGTGGGAGCGATGTGTTCAATCTCTTGTGCCACCTGAGCTCCCTGGTCTGCTACATCTCTTATTGTCTCTCCTCGGTGTCTCTTTTTGTTCATTCATCTTGCTGCAACAGCTCTCCATGCAGACCAGCACACTGAGCAGGCCATCAATCTGTATTGGCCAGCATTCCATGAGGGTCTGCACTCTGTGTGGGCCTGCTTTCCACTTGGGCAAGCTCACTGTATGGGCCAGTTTGCTTTTCACCAGGAGGCCCCAGGACTTGAGTCCTGGACCTCCTATATGGTATACAGAAGCCCAATCACCTAAGCCACATCCATTTCCCATTCTATATCTTCGTGAGTCAATCTAGGTAGTTTGTGTGTTGCTAGGAATTTGTGCATTTCATCTAGCTTATCTAATTTGTTGGTGTACAGTTTTTCATAATATCTTCTTAAAGTCCTTTTTATTTCAGTGGGGTAATAAAAAAGGAGGTAATAATGTCCCCTTTTTCATTTATGATTTTAGTTTTGTCCTATCTCATTTTTCATTGTCAGTTTAGCTAAAGGATTGTCAAATTTATTGATTTTTTGGTTAAAGACATATTATTTTTTGATTCTCTATTTCATTTATCTCTCTTTCAATCTTGATTATTTCCTTCCCTCTACTCATTTTGGATTTAGTTTTCCCTTCTTTTACTAGTTCTTCCAGTTTTTAGGATAGCTCTTTCTTTTGAAATCTTTCTTTTTTAAAAATTTTTTTTGTTAGAGAAATTGTGAGCTTACGAAACAATCATGTATAATGTGCAGAATTCCCATACATCACCCATCCACCAACACCTTACATTGTGTGGAACATTTGTTACAGATTTTTAAAAAACATAATTAGACTATTACAACTAACTATGGTTAATAGTGTTCCTTTGGTATATTTTTTCCATACACCCGCTATTATTAACTCTATGTATTAGTATTGTACATTTGTTATAGTTCATGAGAGAACTGTCTCATATTTGTACTGTTAACCACAATCCATCTTCCACCACATGGTTCACTGTATTACACACTCCCAAGATTGTATATTCTATCCAAAGTTTACACTCAGTGGCTCTCACTTTCATCATAGATATGTAATCATTGCCCCAGTAAACCTTTGAACTTTTTCCTTAGTCCAAAAGAAAAAATTTCATATCCCCTTATTATTGATGCTTAGCATTGATAGAGTACCTTCTTTGACATTGGTGCAAGAATATTACAATACTGATGCTAACTATAGTCCATAAGTTACAATAATTGGATTTTTACCTTGCACCACTATATTCTTACCACGTTACAATAATGATGTAAATTTGCCCTATTTCATAGAAGAACTTTCTTGTATTTGTGTAATAACCACAATCCTCATTCACCTCCAGACTCACTATGGTATTTAGTCCCTAGATTGTATATTCTGTTGGGTGAAGTGTTCTATATATGCCCGGTAGATCTAGTTGATTTAGAGTGTCATTCAAGCTTTCTATTTTCTTATTGATCTTTTGTCAAAATATTCTATCCATTATTGAAAGTGGTGTGCTAAAGTCTCCAACTCTTCATATAGAACCATCATTTCTCCCTTCAAATTTGTATTTCTTTTATATATTTTGGTACCTTGCTCTTATGAGCATATATATTAGTTATTGTGGTGTCCTCTTGCTGAGTTGACTCCTTTATCTGTATATAATAGCCATTTTTGTTTCTTTTAGCAAGTTTAAACTTAAAATCTTTTTTTATCATATTATTATAGCTACTCCAGATCTCTTTTGTTTTATACTTGCATGGTATGGTTTTTCTATTCTTTCACTACCAGCCTACTGATATCTTTTACTTATAAGGTATGTCTTTTGTAAACAGCATATAGTTGGGACATGGCTACTTCAACCATTATGCCAAACTCTGCCTTTTGAGTGGAGAGTTAAACCCACTGACATTTAAAGTAACTACAATAATGCAAAATAATGCAAGACTTTCTTTTGCCATTTTGCTATTTAGTCTTTGCAAGTCTTATACCCATTTGTCCCTCAATTCTTCCATTAATGTCCACTTTCATATTAATTTGATATTTTGTATTATACCATAATAAGTACCTTCTCATTTCTTTCTGGATTTATTTTTCATATATTTTCCTGTGGTTATCATGGGTTAAAATTTAGCACCCTAAATATGTATCAGACATATTTGACTTGATACCAATTTGACTTCCATAGCACACGGATAAGGTAATAATGATTCGATTCACCTTCATTCCCCTACCTATTTTTTGGTACTTATTACAATTTATATCACTGTACTCTTTTAAACATAAACCATAGGTTTATCATTACTTTCTTTGCATTTGCTTTTTAACACCTTTAGTGTGTGAAAAGAGGAGTTACATACTAAAAAATACAATACAGTACAATAGTACTCTCATTTATAATTATGCATATGGTTAGCTTTATCTGAGGACTTTTTCTTTATGCCACTTTGAACAACTTTCTAGTTTCCTTTCCTTTCACTCTGTATAACTCCCTTTAGCATTGCTTGCAGGGCAGTTCTAGTGTTGATAAACTTCCTCAGCCTTTGTTTATCTGAGAATGTCATAATCTCTCCATTTTTGAAAGAAAGCCTTTCCAGATATAAAACTCTTTGCTAGTAATTATTTCCTTCAGCACTTTAATTATTTCAACCCACTGCCTTCTTGCCTCCATGATTTCTTATGAAAAATCAGCACTCAAAATAGTTGGGACTCCCTTGTTCACAATGCATTTTTTTTCCTCTTGCAGCTTCCAGAGGTCTCTCGTTGTCTTTTGCATTCAACAGTTTGATTAGGAAGTAAGGGAACACATTTCTCCTCATGTTTATATTGTTTACTCTTCCCCTGGCTTCTTGGATATGCATACTCATGTCTTTTGCTAAGTTTGGGAAGCTTTCTGCATTATTTCTTTAAATATTCATTCTGCTTCTGTCTCTTCTAATCCTGGGAATTTCATAATGTGCATATTGGTACACTTGATGCTAGCCCTCAGGACTCAGGCTATTTTGGCTTTTTATAATTAATTTTTCTCTCTGCTCCTCAGCCTGACTCATTTCAATTTTCTTGTCTTCAGATTCATGGATTCTTTCTTTGCCAGCTCCAATCTGCTGTTGAGACCCACCTGGGAAATTTTCATTTAGCTATTTTAGTCTTTAGCTCTAGTAGTTCAGGTTGGTTCTTTATAAACTTTTTATCTATTTATTAATATTCTCATATTGTTCATTCATTGTTTTACTGATATCCTTTAGTTCTTTCTCTGTATTTTCTTTCATCTCCTTGAGCATATTGAAAATCATTTTTTTGAAAGTCTTTGTCTGGTATATCCAGACAAAGACAGGTTTTCATCACTGTTTCCTGGATTTTTTCCCTTTCCTTAAGATTTCCTCTGTTTACAGGCATTTGAATGCCCCCTTGACTTTCCAGAAGACAGAAGTTTTTCCTTTCCCAGGTGTTCCACTGTAGGATTTAAAGAGTTAAACCTTTGCCCTAGGCTTCCTGCTTCATTTTTAAAAAAACTGCTTTAGTTGTCTCAAGCTGCTTTTGCCTGTAGGACAAATTCTGGGAGGAGGGACATGCTGAATAGGAGTTTTCCAAGTAAGTCTTTTCCAGCCCAATCAAGGCCAGGAACCACAAAACCAGCACTGGCTAGGGTAGCCTTCTGGGTAAAGTATCAGGTAGTGGCCAGAAAGTATGCCAGGAGCTTCTTCCATGGCTGCCCAAAGCTTTTTTCCTTGACTTGGCACCTTTCTAGCAAATGCAGTCCAACTGTCTTCTGCAGTGCTGAGGAAGCATTCTTTCTTCAAGTCTCCTCTGCCACCTTTGGTGGTGAAGGGGAGACATTGGAACAATAATTGGCCTCAGGTCCATGCCTCCAGTGACCCAAAGTAGCTAATCAAAAGTAGTGGACAGCTTTAGGCCTGTGTTATACCCCCTTCAATCTTGGGGAATCAGGTCTCTATGTCTCTTTCTCTGGCACCAGCAAAGTATAACAGTGGCTGGATCCCATTGCTGCCTATTGTGACAGTAGAGGATGGGCAACAGTAACCAGTGAGTAGAGAGAGCAATTTACTCAAATTTACAAGGATTAAGTTTAAGAACATGTTTTTCTAGGGTACATATAGCTCCAAACCACCCAACCATTTGAAAACACTTCTCCAAAATGAATATACATATGATCAAAAAGTACATGAAAATATGCTCAACATCATTATGCATTAAGGAAATGCAAATAAAAAAAACACAATGATATACAATTTCACACCTACTAGAATGGCTATTATTTCAGAAACTGAAAATTACAAGAGTTGGAGAGGATGCGGAGAAATAGGAACACTCATTCATTGTTGGTGGGAATGTAAAATGGTGTCATTGTGAAAGACATTTGGCAATTCATCAGAAATTTAAGTATGGAATTATGGAAGGACTCCAAGTGCTCATTAACAGATGAATGGATAGACAATATGTGGTATATACACAAAATAAAATATTATTATGCTACAAATGGGACTGAAGTTCTGATACATGCAACAACATGGATGGACCTTGAAGACATTATATTGAGTGAAATAAACCAGACTCAAAAGGGAAAATATTGTATGATCTCATTGATATGAAACAAGAAAAATAGCCACTCATAGAACTAGAATCTAGAATGTAGATTACCATGGTGGAGGTAGGGAATAGGGAATCAATGTTATAAATGTACAGAGTTTCTATTTGGGATGGTGGGTAAGTTTTGTTAATGGATGGTGATGATTTTAGCACAACATTGTGAACATAATTAACATTACTGAATGATATATTTGAATGTAGTTAAAAGTGGAAATGCTGGTTGCATATATGGTAATAGAACAAAAGAGCAAAAATTCAAGACACAAATAAATATATAAGGCACATCATATATAAAGTTCAAAAACAGGAAAAACTATGCTATATTGTACAGGTGCTCTATAAGGTGGTTAAAAGCTAAAAACTAGAATGAAATTCTTATAATGTCAGTTATATGGTAATTTCTAGGAAAAGTAAAACATTGTCCATTGGGATGGATTTGTGATATTGACAATATTTTCAATTATATGGGTTTAATATATATGGGCTTAATACATATGTATGGGTTTAATATATAGTTTAATGGTAATGGAATTTGTACTTGCTTTATAATCACTGTTTAAATTGGCCATTTTTGTTCTACACAATTTTCTGTATGCATGTAATATTTATAAAAGTAAAAAATGGTTAAACAATAATGTAACTGGAGATGTAAAATGATGCAGTGTCTGAGGAAAACATTTTGGTAATTTCTTAAAGATTTAAACAGAATTAGCATATGATGAGCAACCATACTTCTAGGTATATACTCAAAAGATTGAAAACAACATTCCTAACAGATACTTATACAAGAATGTTCATATTAGCATCATTTAAAATAACCCAAAGATAGAAAGAACTCAAGTGCCCATCAACAGATGAAAGGATAAATGAAACATGGTGTGTGTGCATGTGTGTGTGTGTGTATGCAGTGGAAAAGTGATCAGTCAAAAAAAGGAATGAAACTCTCATATATGCCACAACATGAATGAATGAAACTATTACGCTGAATGTAATAACCAGACACAAAGGACAGATATTCTATGATTCCACTTACATAAATATCCAGAATAAACTAACACATAAAAAAGGGAGAAAGTTGATTAGAAGTTATCAGTACCTGTGTGTGGGGGGAATGGAAAGGTATTGTTTAATGGGTATCAAGTTTGTGTCTGACATGATGAAAAATTTTGCACATGGTTTGTAGTGATGGTAGCATAACATTATGAATTTAATTAATGCTTCTGAATTATACACTTAGTTTTTATTGTATTCTTTCCATTTTCCTTTTTTTGCTCTATTTCCTCCAAGTTTTCAATATCCTTGGGTTTTCAAGAGAACTCTGCAAAATATGGAGAAATGTCCCAGGATAACCACAGACTAAGGAGTCATATAGAGGCTGCCTTATCCTCTCACTTATGCATAAAATATTTTGGGTTTATTCAAACATAGAGAGCGATTATGTGTTTTACATCATATATTTTCTGAGAAGCTATTATGTCATGCAAATAATGAATATCTCTTTCCCTAAAACTCTAATATCAAGTTTTACTTA
This sequence comes from Tolypeutes matacus, assembly GCA_026826555.1. Classification (NCBI taxonomy): domain Eukaryota; kingdom Metazoa; phylum Chordata; class Mammalia; order Cingulata; family Chlamyphoridae; genus Tolypeutes; species Tolypeutes matacus. The sequence continues at coordinate 16,061 of JAKSZT010053878.1, forward strand.
TTATATATATTTAACATGTTTCAGGATAGAAAAAAGTCATTATATCAAATAGGACTTGCCTGAAAAGTGATATAAATTTTCAAGAGATACTGTGGTATTATATGAAGCAAGTCTAAGCCTCTTACCATCTCCATCGTAAAATACTTTTCCTGACCACCATCATCTGTACTGGATTCCTGCATGAGATTCATAGTCTGTTCCCCTGCTTCCAACATCAGTCCATATATTCTATTTGCAGCACAGCAGCCAAAGGCATATTTTAAAAATAAGTCATACAATAAAATCAAAACTCTCCATTGGCTTTCCATCTCATTCAGAATAAAATCTAACATACTTAAAATAGCCAGTAGAGATTTTGGGGATGTTAAATCCTAATTTGGAAGTTAAGACGTAAAATGTACAGAATTCTGATTTGAACAATGGGGAAGTTTTGGTAATGGATGGTGGTGATGGTAGCATAATATTGTGAATGTAATTAATAGCTCAAATATATATTTGAGTATGGTGAAAAAAGGAAATATTAGGTTGTATACATGGCAATATCAATATTCTGTTGAGTTGAAAGAAGAAAATTTATTCTTTTGTCAAGGTAGGCTGCCTGTGCATTTCTAGGAATTTGTCCATTTCCTCTAAATTATCCATCTTTTTGGCATACAATTTTTCAAAAGTATCCTCTTATGATACTCTTTCTGTGGGGTCCGAGATGATATCCCCTTCCTCATTTCTTATTTTATGTGTTTGCATCTTCTCTCTTTCTTTTTCAGCTAACTAATGATTTGTCAACTTCATTAATTTTACTGTTTCTTAGTATGGCTTGTACTCTTTTGTTGGTGTCTAGACATCTGTTTATCTTGATGGGTTTATTCAGTTGATAGCTTCTCTCTCTACTCTAGCATATAATTTTGTTGTTGTTTTTGTGTTATGGCATGGTTTCACTTGGACACTTCATTCAATTTATTCCATTTCCTTGCTGTTGTCTATGTTCTATTGAAAAATAAAATTAGGACCAGAGTAAAGGAAAGAGATAAGAAGAGAAAAAGAATAGTAAAAGGTAGAAACAGAACCCTATAGGACCTAAGAAAATTAATAATTAACACAAGAAGTACAGAAGAATAAAAAAGCAGAACAGAAACAATGAAATGAGAAACAGAATAAAGAGAAATATATACAATGAATTAAGAGGCCAGAATTTTGAGAAAAGAGGAAAAGAAAAGAAAAAAGTAAAAAAAGAAAGAAAACATAAAAAAGGAGAATAGAAATAAATTGAAGACCAAGCAGAGGTGAAAGGAAGGACAGCAGCAGAAAATAGAAAACAGAAAAAAGGAGGAAAGAAATCAAATAGCATAGGTAGAAAAAATCAGTAAAGAAAAATAAAAGGAAACAAAGAAAGGGGAAACAGAACAAGAAACAAGACAGGAGCAGCTAATTTAAAAAGGAGGAAAAAAACAAAAACAAAAAGAACAACAACAAAAATAAAAACCTGCCTTCCCTCTTTGGCACCTAAGGAGCTTCTCAGGTTGCCGGTGTTCATCAATCAACCACCCTGCAACATGCCCTTTGAAGATTTTTAACTGTGTTTTAGTGAGTAAAACAAGGAAAATAAGAAAGGAATCTTTAAAATATATATATATGAGATCCAAGAAAAGCTAATACAATAAGAATGTTTATATGTTTCCTGTCAAAGTATCAGCTGGATGCCTGATAACCTGGTTGACCACTCCTCTAAGAAGAGCTGTGAATTAAACCAGTGACCTCATATATGCAAGGCAGAAATTCCTCCACTGAACTAAAGTGTCTCCTTAAGCTAGTTAGCCTCTCTGAAAGCTATCCACCCACTTTCCCTCCAGCAGGTTAGATTCCTAAAAGTTTGCCAGAGTCTTGCTGATTCAGCATCTGTCTGTCCCTGCCCCCTCCCTAATCTAATTCCTCTCTTTACCTGGTTGGCTAGGCATGACAGCCTGTCTGAGGAGATCACCCTTCTCTCCCCATTGTGTTGGGGTCCCTTCCAAGATTCAATGGGGGCTCAACACAAAGAAACCACTCTGCCCCCTCCCAGATCCCTCTTCCTCTCAGGGAATGCCCCCTCACACTCTGATCAGAGCAGGGCAGCAACAAGCCAGTGGCTCCACATAGGCTGTTTGCCCTGGGGGCAGGATATATGTGCCACTTCAGGCAACAGGGTTGAGCAACTCACAGTTTTCCTTTGGCTTCTTTCTATTTCCAAAACTCTCCTAGATGACTCAGGACACCTTCCCATTCTATATATATCAAAAGCAGCTCCTTCAGATAGGCCTCTGACCTCTATCTGCTCCTTTATTATGAGAGGGTCACATTCTGCCTATGGTCTTTGACACCATTTTCCCAGAAACCTAAACTTCCAGTCCTTGATCACACTTTCTTTCTGTCTGACACTCCCTTCCCACACTCTCTACCAAGCTAATCCCACTCATCTTTTGTTGATCCTGATAATTTCTACCTAAGATCCATTACCCCTTTTTTCCTTAACTTGTTGAAACCTAATTTGTTTGAAAAAGTAATGCAACCAAATTTAAATGCTCAATTATCTAACTTGAAGCTAGAGATGGCCCAGTTTTGACCAAGAAAATGTAGAATAACTTTGGGATTTAACCTTTACTGTTAAAAAGTTTTACACAAATAGAGTAAATTTCCCCCTGTAGTTTACTGCTTCTTCTTGCCTGAAACACAAGCATGATGCCTGGTGGTGAAAATGTCAGTAGGCAATGCTAAGACAAATGTATGAGAATGAAGACTTATGCTCAAGATGTCAGGTCAGAAAGAAAGAAGACAGGGGACTTTTATTCACTGAGTTCCAAATCACTTTTCACCCTTCTTTGTTCTGGTGTGTGCCAGGGGAAGCTGATCCCTATGGACTGTGTTTGCCTTATTCAATTTAATTGCTTGCTGAATTATAGTTAGAATTCCTGATTCAAAGCACCAGGAAATCATGATGGTGAGAAAACTTGGGATGAAAAAGGAGAGTATTTTTCCCTGCTCTCTCTTTGCTTCATCATACCACATTTCTGAGAGTAGCTGCATCCCTTAAAGATGTGCCAGGCAGCCCTCTCCAAAGTTCTAAATCTCCATTGACTTTGTAACCCCTTTTCCTTCCCTTGCCCTTGAAGCCAAGGGGTGGCCACCAGCTACTCTCTTTGTATACACTCTCTGTGCCTTGTTCTCTCTTTTTCATTCTCACATTTCTACTCAAAATTGTAAATATATCCTTCACCCTAACTACTGGAGAAGACCTTTCTTACCTGCCAGAATCCTACCTGCTACTTCAGTGATACCTAGTGGTGCCACTGAGCCAACACACCAGAACTTCACCAGCCCTCCATTCTCCTTGTTGCCTTAAAAATACAACCCTGTCTGTTGGTCAGATTTCCTCTTACTTAAACCAATTTCATTCCTCTATTCCAAGTTTTATATTTGTTTTAGTTTTTCTAAAAACTAATGGGAGCAATATGCCAGAAATGAGTTGTTGTTTATAATGGGAATTTACTAGGTTAAAACTTACAGTTCTGAGTCCATGCAGTGTCCAAATCAAAGTATCATCAGAGATGCTGTCTCACACAAGCTACAGCTGTGGACAATCAGGCACATGGTAGTACATAATGGCAGTTCTGCCCAAATCAAGCCATCAAGCAAAGCTCTCTGGGCTCAGCTGTGGGCAATCAGGTATATGGCTCCACTCTCCCCCTTCATCCAGGCCTCTCTCTCAGCCTCACAGGGAGTCTCTTTCTGGGCCTCTGGGCCCCACTGATTACAGCCTCAGTCTCCAGGTCCTCTCTCTCTGCCTTTTGTGGTTTCTCCTTCCCTGTTTTTTTCTGTGTCTCACTGTATGTGTCTCCATTTACAAAAAAATTCCAACAAGAGGGCTAAAACCCATCCTGGGTCACACCACACTTAAGTAATCAAATCAAAGACCCTCCCAACTGAATCCAGTCCAAAGGGTCCCACACTGACAGGAATAGATTAGCTCCAAGAACATGATATTTTCTGGGATCCACAGAAATCCCCAAACTGTCACAATATTCAATGCAATTTCCCCTATTAATAAGTCACTTCCCACAGTTGCCGGTTCCAGCATTCCCTATAACTTCCCTATTACACTATCATTCACTCTTGTAATTATTTTTCATTTTGTTCTATTCTATTGGGTTGCCAAAATGCACTATGCCAGTAATAGGTTGGCTTTCACAATGGAGATTTATTAGGTTGCAAAATTACAGTTTTGGAGCTGATAAAAATGTCCAAATCAAGGCATCATCAGGCAATGGTTTCTCCCTGAAAGATCAGCTGCTGGTGGTACTTTCTCTGCTGTTTTTGTTGCTTTCAGCTTCTGGCTCCTCTGGCTTCCTCTCCGCTTTTATGGCTTTCTCTCTGTGCTTTCTGTGTGTTTCTCTCTTTGTCTATCTCCATTTTCATCCTGATATAAATAAGTCCAATAGGAGGATTATGATCCACCCTGGATCACACCCCACTGAAGTAATCAAATCAAAGGGTCCCGCCTACAGTAGGTTTACACCCATGGGAATGTATTATCTCTAAGGACATAATTTTGGGGGGTCAACCCAGCTTCAAATCATCACACATTTTTCTCATCAGTAGACTGTAGTCTTCTCGAAAGTAGGGATGACATGTATTATATTCTTCACTGGTCATCAGGATTATATTCCTAGAAAAGCACTAGTCCAGAAAGAATAGTGAACACTTATCATAGACTCAAAATCTATAAATAAAACACTCACTAACTTAATCCAGCCAAATATTTCTTTTAAAAATCATGATGAAATAGTGCTTTAAAAATATTTAAAATCAGTATTATTTTATTGTATGTATGGCTCTGTGAGCTTCTGAGATTTTGTGTGTGTGTTAACAGTCATTCTGTATTTATGACACACTGAGTTTTATATCTACAGTTTCTCTATACTACAGTTAACTTTATGATGCATGTTACAAGAATCTTGCAGGAAAGAGCAATAAATATGTTTTAAAGGCCATATAGCCAAGACTTGTGTAGAAAATATGTATTTTCCATCTCTGCTTTCTTTTCTCTACAAGCTATTTCCTGCCAATCTCATTTACATAATGGCATTAGCCATCATCTATAATCAGACAATTCACAAATACATGCAAACAAACACACTTATTGTTTGTCCTCCAATCTCACATTTTCCCTATACTTAATTCATTCTAAAAATAAGAGATAAATAAAAAGCTTGTTGTCTTCTGACTCAAATTTATATCTTGTCAAAATTAACACAGTTCTTCATGAATAAACTAGATATCTTGAAAGACATTTACCTCCAGAGATTTTCCTTCTGAACCAAGATAAGGCACTCAAAGAAGCTGCATCATGGTTGCAGCTATGTCAGATGCTTCCATCTGCAAGTTTCTTCTTGGCAAGGGAGACTCTTAGACAAGACCATAATATAGAATAAGAAAGAAAATAAAATTAGGGCTGATCACTCCAAAAATTATTTATGGATATACATCACAATGAGAACCATTCATTTTTACTCTCTTAATGATATATTAAACAATTGTTTTATAGTTCCTAAAAATTTAATCTAATTATAAATGATCCATAAAGTTATTTTCCTCTACAGAATAACATACATTCATATGCTGAAAGAGGGCACAGTTGTTTATAATATTAGCACAGTATTCAGATAATACATTTTCTAATTAGCACTTCCTCCATGAATTTTAGTGACTAATTAATAGTATGGGATCTCTATACAAATAGTTTTTTTAGTCAATTCAAATAAGTGAAACATATATGTGCCTGGTAAAATACTTAAAAAATAATATTCACCTCTCTTTAATCTGATTAACAGCAGAGCATTTAATTACGTATTTATTTCTGATAGAGGAGCCATAGACAAATACTTGACTTTGTCCCCTTAGATGTTTTGCCTGAAGATTTTAGGAACACTTGCAGGTGTAAAGAAAAATGTTGGCTTTCTTGGCAGAAAGGCTATCATCTTTTACCTGAAGTTGAAAAGCAGGCACCAGGAATGAAGAAATGTGTAAGCTCCGAAAAGGAGTGGTATCTTCTTTTTCACTAAAATCATGACAGTGAGGAAGTCACAATGAGGGATATGTGGTGTATTTACTGGTGAGGTCACTGGGGCATAGAATCCCAAGGAAGAAAGTAATATCTGCCTTCCATTACACTGTTAGCTAGGAGTCACTTTGGGAAAAGGAGGCATATGGGACAGATATTTTTGTCACTCTTTTCTAATTGTTTGTTAAAAGAATAGTTGCAGCTTCCAGATGCAGTTAAGATCACTAGTTGGGACCTGGCATTGCCTGAACTTAGAAATCATGAACTTCTTCAAAATGTGCCTCAAGATTTGTCTTCACTAGAGATTTACAAAACTGCTACAATCACCCCAACCAATCTAAATAAAGATAACAGAAATGTAAAAAGACCTGCTAGAACACCCTATGAAGGTATTTACCACTGATTATAAACTCAGTAAATGAGGCTTACCAAAAAGTATCCAAAAGGAATAAATACACAAATTGAATTAAAATGCAAATTCATCTTAGTCAAGACACTGAAACTGAGATGTAAAAATAACCACATATGGCAGTGGGATATAATTTTGGGGAAAAAAATTGAGAGATGATGGAGAGTGTCATACAAGACCCCCATCTCTAGGGAAAGAATATAAATTCAGAAAAAATAAACGGAGGAAATTCTAGCAATGCCCGTGACTGACACAAGGACACACAGACACACACAAACAAATGCACAAGGCTTAGCTCACATGTCACTTTCCTCCAAAGTCTTCCTGAGTTTCCCAATCACAGACAGCTTCTGCTTACAAAGAGACATACTACTCCGTGTGTTTCAGTCTTGTATTGCTTTTTCTGCTGAAGCCTGGACGTAAGCATTTCACTACAGGTTATTTCATCTACACAATCATAAACTTCAGAACTGAGAATGAATATGTATGCCTTAGTTTCTAAATATAGAGTTCTTTTAGAATTATTTTACCTGTATTTTTTAATTTTATTGCATTGTTATCAGATAATGGCACAGAGTCACTCATCACATTCCTAAAATTGGCAATATGTTTAATATTATTACTCATATTATTATTATCATGTTTAATTATATACCAAAAAAAAAGAAATGAACAATTGTCTAGAAACATTAAAATTTCCAAACTTCATTGAGTAATAGAAAGCCTGAGTAGAACAATTAAAATTGAACCTTAATCAAACATCTACTCCCACCCCATAAAAGCAAATGTGATATCCTGAAAGCCAAGTAAGGAAACAATATCAAAGTGGAAAGAATTACTGAATATACCAAATGCCATTCCCATATCAAGTAAGACATGTACCCAAGACATGGGATTTTTAAATGAGGATACAATGGCAAATTTGACACGACCACTATTTCTGGAGTGGTAGTTAATGGATGAATTGTTGTAATCAAGTAAAGATATCTCTGTTGCAAGAGAATAAAATAAATGATGTGGTAACTAGTGAGCAAGGTCTTGTAAAATAAGGATTTTTAAAAATTAGATTATAACACATTATGGTTATCGAATGATCTAGTATAAAGTAAAATATTAATGATGCAGGAGAGAGAATGAATTCCCTAAGCAATCTCCTTGAGATGGCAAGAGAGATGTGATCTAGGCCAGAAGTGGGAGAACTGGATATGTATATATAGGAATCTGAAGAGTTCAACCATCCTAAGAGGTGGAAAAACAGAGTATATGAGTGCCGATGCTGGCCAGTGGTCAAACGTGGTGTTGGTTGTACCCTGATGTTCCATCTGTTTGGATTATCTGTAAAAATATATGATGGAAGAAAATAAATATTAATAATAGAATAATCAAAAGTCTTATAGCCCATCAACAAATCCATGATATGTAAAAGGTATGGGAAGAAATTTAAAGTGTATTATTTATCTTACTGCTTAAGAAACAGATATTTCAATTTCTGAAGGATACGATTATGAAATAAGAACATTAGTTAAAGATTAAAAAACAGAAATAATATCCAGATGAAATTATTTCTCAAATACCAGATAAATTAAAAAGTAAAGAAATCAGTTCATGGAGGAAAAGGCAAAGAAGAAACAACTATAACATATTATGTAAAGAAAAGATTAAAATAAGGTAAAAGAAGACAAATCATATCAGGCCAGATATTTAATAGGTGCTCACAAAGATGAGTTCAACAAGTAAATCAGCCTCTTAAAGCAATACACAGAGCAAGATGAATTTTCCTATTAATCAAAATAGGCAAGTCCCAGCCTGAGTGAAAAAACCAAAAAAAACCTATACTCAAATATATATCACCTATATGAAATTTATGAATATGAAATAAACCTAAAATAAAGTGAATAAAAACTAGAAATAAAAGAATAAAAATTAATGGAATTATCAGAAAAATGCAGTAAAATTCTTATTTCCTGATAAAAATCATAAACAGGCAAAAGAGGACAAGTTTTATTGATCAAATATTGTCTACAATGAATATGTAGATGTACTGGAATTTTATGTCTCCAGCAAACATAAAAAATTGTTGAGACTGATCACACAAAAATTAAAATATGTTTTATAATAAGAAAGAAAAAAATTCAACTTTAAAATATTTTAAACAAGAATTTTAAAACTTGGAAAATATATGTGACACCTAAAGCAAATATCCAATAATTTAATAAGAATTTCTTAAATTTCTTATATTCAAGAAAACAATGAACATTCCTATGGAAAATGTGTTTGCAGCATAAAGAAGAAAATTACAAAGGAAGATATAAAAATAGGCTAAAATAGGAAAAGATAGGCAATATTTATACCCTCAAAATTGCTAATAAAATATTACATTTAATGATCACCTACTAGAAAGGTAAAGAATGAAATCTAATATTGGTGAAATGGGTGACATGTAATCTTGGCCATTCTTTCTAGTTTTACATATAAACTAAAATTTATTTGGAGTAAAATAGGTTAAAGTGAAAAATGTCTTTACTGTTAGACACAGTAAGTAATTTAACTTGTGGAAATTTAAATTAAGAAAAACAATCAGAAGGAGATGAAGGAAGGAAGGAGGGAAGGGTAAGTGGAAAGAGAGAGAGAAGAAACTTTTATACGTTAGTGGGAAGGTAAAATGATACAAACACTATGGCAAGAGATATGTCAGATTCTTAAATAAAACTAAACATAGAACTACTCTCTGACCCAACCAATCCATTCCTAGAAATTTACTGGAAAGGAATGAAAACAAAAACATATGCAAAAGAATATCCATAGAAGATAGCCCAAATGCCTATTAATTGGAAAATGGACTAATAAACTGTTGTCTATTTATATAATTGGGTAGTTTAAAAGAGGCAACAAAATGGATTTGCCTCAAAAACCTTAGACTGATTGAAAGAAGGCTTACAGAAGAGTTTGATTTTATTTACATAAAGATCTAGAATAAGCATAATTAACCTTTGGAATGAAAATCAGGAGAATGGTTGCCTCTCAGAGGAAAGGTGAAGATAAGGATCAATTGGGAAGGGACATGATGGAAACTTCTAGGGTGAATTGGGGTTGCACAACTATATATACATATCAAAACTCAGTGGATATGATCTTAAGATTTTTTTCATTGTGTTGCATTAAATTTCACATCAAAAGTAAAAGTCTGAGGATATATTGGATTCTAATAATGATATACGTGGTGAGGTTGGAGTGAACCGATAATTTTTACTTAATTTGAAGTACTTAAAGAAGTTAGATGGATTGAAGGGTGAATAGATGGATATATAACTGATTAACAAAGTACAAAATTGTTAGAACATGTCAGCCTATAACTCTTTCATATTTGCTGTTTCAGAAATCTTTCACAATAAAATATAATGGAAAAGTTACAGATCCATTTCTTTCCATTTATGAATATTGATGTAAATATTCCAAATAAACTTTAACAAATATCACACAGTTAGATGTTAAAAGAATTAAAAGTCTATCTCCGTTGATTTTATTTCCAGTAAGTAAATTTGGTTCAATATTAGAAAATCTAATATTGACATTCTAAAAATAACATTGATTACATTAATAAATTAAGCAAATGTGATTACTGAATATTCTCTTGAAGGGAAGATTAACAGCTGATTTGGGGTCTTTACTCCTTCTTAAGATGATTGAGGATTACATTTCTTGCTTTGGACCCTCCTTGTAATATAAATTCAATAAATTTCTTGTAGTATATTGGATCAAAGATGAATGAGAATCTGGACACATTACTATGGGCTTGTTCCTCATAACCAGGATTGATGAGATGTGGCTGCTCCCAAAAATGGGATATAGTTTCCCACCTGGAGTAGGTTATATAGCTAGCAAGGTGTGCAATTCAAAAGTGTTGATGGCTTCCCTTAGGTCAGATGGTCCATGGCCCTACAACTTCCTTTCTTGTGATTCCATGTAAGAAACTGTAATTACAAATCATAATAGCTTTTTAAATTTTTTATTTTTAAGGAAACATAATATCTGTGTTTATGCTATTGTCATACATGGTTTGTGATATGGCATAAATCCTACATTAATGTTAATTATACTTGGTACAGGGGAAAGTTACTGTGTTTTAAGAATTTACACATCAATGTAAACTGAACAACTATACTGCTAATAGAGCAGCATTCACAAAACTAATCTAATCTAATTCAACATGGATTTCTGATAAATATTATAAGGAAAATATAAAGACAATAAAACTTTCTTAATATTAACATGTCCACATTTCTATTTATGCACACATGCACCAAAGTTTGAGGGTATGTGTGTTATTTGTTTATCAAATTGAAAACTAACATCAATCAATGACCAAAGCTGAGCAATATTTCAATAAAATGAGAAAAACTAGCATCTGGCTCTTTTAAATATTTTGCTTTATTTGGGAAATTCTAACAACAAAGTGAAACAAAAAGATAGGCATAAATGCTAAAAAGAATAGGCAAATGTTAATGGTAGATAAAATTTTTATTTAAACAACTTAGGAAAATCAATTGAAAATCTGTTAGATACATTAGGATAATTCAGTAATGTTATTAATTATAAAATAACTATACAAAATGCAATAAAATAATAATACTTAACTATAAAATCAGAAATTTTAAATTCAGAAGGGTCATAAATGCAACAACCTGCAAATGCACAAAAATTATTTTTAATAATGTTCATAATACACCTGAAGACTATATATGAACTAGTACTACACTAATGTATAGCATGAAGTAATTAAAAAGGCATGGTATTATAAAATATATTATAGAATGTGAATTCTCAGTATCATAAATATTTTGATTCCTCTTAAATTAATTGAATAGTGTTCAGAAAATAATTGCAAAGTTTCCTTGCAGCAAGGTTTATAAAAAAGAAAAATATGTAATCTTATATCAATCCAAATTGGATTGGACAAATAAATTGCATCTTAATTTCACACAATAGAATACTAGACAGCCATTGAAAATAATAACTTAATTTTCAATATATTAATGTCCATTAGATTTGTGTTTTAGTATGAAACCCCAATTTTAAAAAATATGTTGTGGTATATTATAGCTCATCCATGTCATTGCCCCTTCTACATCTCTCCATGAAATATGATTATACACACCCACCTAATTCAGGTGTGGCCATATTACTTCCTTTGGCCAATGGAATGTGAGTGTAAATGATATGCATTATTTCTAGAGAAGTTTAAGATCACCCATGGCTCCCTTTCCCTCTGCCATGTGGCCAAGACATGATGTTCCAGACAAAGTCTGTTTCCTCAGTTTTGTCCAGAGGAAAGATGATATAATCCAGGGCTGTGGGAAAACACAATAATCTATTGATTCAACATAATACAATACAATCTCCAGAATTTTTTTGGTAAGACTTTAGAGGCTGATTCTAAAATCTATATAAAATTGAAAATGACCTAGAAGAGTTAAAACAACTTTGAAAAAGAACAAACTGGGAAGACTAATATTATTACCTGATCTCAAATTATATAATATAAAATATTCAAGACAATGTGGGATTATCCTAAATATGGACAAAATACAGAATCCAGAAATAGACCCATGCAAATATTGCCAGTTGATTTCACAAATGTATTAAGACAATTTAAAGAAGAATATAAAACCTTTTCAACAAATGTTATTGGAAGAACAGAATACCAGTATGGAAAAATGTGACTCTCCACACCTACTTCACACTATATACAAATATTAACTTGAAATGGATCATAGTCTGTATTAGTGAAAATTCTCTACGGAAGCTGAATAGACAGGAGATATCTGTAAATAGTACGAGGTTTTATAAAATTCTCTCACAGGACGCCCCCAGGGATTCACAAGTCCAAATTCTGCAGGAGGGTTGCAAACCAGAGGCTCTGACAAAGTTCCTTGATGAGTGCCCAGGAGACATTTGCTGTCCAAAGTTGAGCTGGAAATTTTCTCTGAATGCTGAAATCACTTCCCTTTTTAAGGCATTCAAATGAGTGGGCAAAACATCACTCATTGCTAACAGCAATCACCTTGGTTGGTTGTAGATGTGATCAGCTGTCTATTCAATGAATTTAATGATGACTAAAGTCCATAAATGCCCTTGAATTACAATTAGCCCAGTGCTTGCTTGACCAAATGACTGGGCACAATTACCTGGCTGAGTTGACGCATTAACCTAACCATTACATAGACCTAAAAGCTAAATGGAAGTGCTAAAACTTTTAGAAGAAAACATAGGACATATTCTTCAGAAAAAATCTTAAACATCGTATAAAGAAAAAATGAGTAAGGTGGACATCATCAATATTTAAATACCCCTGCTTTTACAGAGATACTTTTAAGAAAATGAAAAGGCAAGCCACAGAATGGGACATGTTACAGTCTATACATATATATAAAACAAAGGGATTGCATTCAGTGTATATGAAGACCCCTTACAAGTCAGTAACAAGATAACAATCTAATCTAAAAATGGGCAAATTATTTGAACAACTCACAAAAAGTATGAATAAGCAATAAACACATAGTATAATAAGCACATAAAGCATGTCCTAAACATCAGGGAACTACAAATTAAATTGTTATGCTATCTCACCATTGCACATCCATTAGAATTGCATTAATTAAAATATTGACATACAAGGATGCCCACTGTCACCATTGTTATTCAACATTGTACTAGAAGTTCTAGCTAGGGCAATTAGAGAAGAAAAAAAAAATAAATGCATCCAAATAGGAAAAGAGGAAATAAAACTCTCACTGTTTGTGGATGACATGATCCTGTACTTAGTAAATCCTGAAGTATCCACGACAAAGCTCCTTGAACTAATAAATGAGCTCAGCAAATTGGCAGGATAAAAGATCAACACGCAAAAATCATTAATGTTTTTGTATACCAGTACTGAACAACCTGAGGAGGAAATCAGGGGAAAAATTCCATTTTCAATAGCAGAAATGACTCAAATACCTAGGAGTTAATTTAATCAAAGAAGTACAGGACCTATATGCAGATAACTACAAAACAAAGCTAAAAGAAATTTTAAAAGGCCTAAACAAATGGAAAGACATTCCGTGTTTATGGATTGAAAGAATAAATATTGTAAAGATGTCAATCTTACCCAAACTGATATATAGACTTAATGCAATACCAATCAAAATCCCAACAGCTTACTTTACAGAATTAGAGAAGGCAATTACCAAATTCATCTGGAAGGGTAAGTGCACCCAAATAGCTAAAAGCATTCTAAAAAAAGAAGAGTGGCATGGGAGGAATTTCACTGCCTGACCTTGAAATATATTACAAAGCGACAGTGGTTAAAACAGCATGGTACTGGCATAAAGATAGACACATGGATAAGTGGAATAGAATTGAGAACCCAGAAATAAACCCTTACCTATACAATCAACTGGTTTTTCATAAACCTACCAAGCCCACGCTAACAGGATAAAACAGTCACCTTAATAAATGGTGTTGGGAAAACTGGATATCTATAACCAAAAGAATGAAAGAGGACCCCTATCTTACCCCATATACAAAAACCAACTGATAGTGGAACAAATATCTAAATATAAAAGACAGGACCATAAAACTACTAGAAGAAAATATAGGGAAACATCTTCAAGACATTGTACTAGGTGGTGGTTTCTTGGACCTTACACCCAAAGCACGTGCAACCAAAGAAAAAATAGATAAATGGAACCTCCTCAAAATTAAACACTTTTGCACCTCACAGGACTTTGTCAAAAGGGTGAAAAGCCATCCAACTAAATGGGAAAAAAAGATTTGGAAATCACATATCTGATAAGTGATTAATATCCAGGATATATAAAGAGATGTTACAACTCAACAATAAAAAGACAAATGACCCAATTAAAAAATGGGCAAATGACTTGAATAGACATTTGTCCAAAGAAGAAATACAAATGGCAAAAAAACCCAATAAGAAATGTTCAACATCACTCATAATTAGGGAAGTGCAAATCAAAACTACAATGATACAGAGAGCTACAAGTGTTGGAGAGAATGTGAAGATATAGCAACAATTATTCACTATTGTTGGGAATGCAGAATGGTACAGTCACTGTGGAGGACTGTTTGGCAGTTCCTAAAGAAGTAGAATATAGACTTGCTATGTGACCCAGCAATACCACTACTGGGTATATACCCAGAAGAACTGAGAACAGTGATATGAACAGACATCTGCACACTGATGTTCATAGCAACATTATTCACTGTTGCCAAAAGTTGGCAACCCAGGTGTCCATCAACAGACAAATGGATAAGCAAACTGTGGTCTATTCACACGATGGAATATTATGCAGCTGTAAGAAGAAGTGAAGTCCTAAAGCATACGACAACATGGATGAACCTGGAGGACATTGTGTTGAGTGAAGCCAGTTAGACACAAAAGGACAAATACTGTATGAATGCACTACTATTAACCAATATATTGTGTAACATAGTTTGATTAAAAAAAAAAAATTTATATGTATCCAGTACATTTAATTGAGAAATGTACATATTTGTTCATCTGTGTTTAACTTTTAGTTTTTAATTGTTTATATTTTCAATTATTAAATGTACAAAATAAAGTTTTAAAAAAGAATTTTTTTAAAAAAGCAAGCATAAAAGTTAAATCGCCCCCCTTTTCTCCCCTTCTCTGCCTGACCCAGCCTGCAAGTATACCTGGGACCCATAATCTGTTATTTTCTCCCATTCATATTCTCTTCTCTCATTTCCTTAATAAACTACTGGCCTAACTAAAAATATATATATATATTGCCATAGCCCCAAGTTTGGTGATTATGTTGGTGGTAAGAATATTGAACAACTGCAACTCATAAATTGCTTGCAAGCACGTAATATGGTATAACCACTTTGGAGAACAGTTTGTCTCTTTCTTATGAAGTTACACATGCACTTACCTTATAATCCAGAATATTAAAAAGCATTCATTCCAGCTTTATTCATAATGCCCAAAGCTATAAATACCCCATGTGCATGTACCCATCAACAAATGACTTGACTGACAAATTATGGTACCTACATACAATACTCAACTATAGAAATGTGTAAACAACTGATCTAACCTATAGTTATACAAATAAGATCAGTGGTTGTTAGGACAGGTGGAATTGACTGAAAAGAGCATGATGGAACTGTCTGAGGAGACAGAAAATTTCTATTTGTTGATGGAGGTGATGATTACATATGTGAATGCATTTGACAAAACTCATCTAAGTGTACATTTAAAGTGGTTGTATTTTGTTGTATGTAATTATAACTCAGTAAAGTTGATTAAAATATGAATATAAAAATTGTAAATATTTATATGCATAATAAAATAAACTAGATGTTAGAAAGCTGTTTAACGGTTAAAAAGTCTACAGTGTGAACTGTGGTCTATGGTTGGTGGCAAGGCTCCAGGATGTGTAAGTTCATTGAGGTTGGTGGGCCACACTTGTGGGAGATGTTTGTGTGGGATGTGGTGGGAGGTGTGGGAGGTGGGCAACATGGGAATCCCAGTGGGTTCCGTGTAATATTTTGGGTAATCTAAGCACCTCTTAAAATATATGTATATATATATATATATAACATTTTTGTAAGCAAATACACATATATGCACATATATTTATATATCATTATGCAAATGTTTGTATGTATTGTGAGAATTTTGATTTTTACCCATAATAAAAAAAAGAAAAAAAATAATAAAAAAATAAAAACAAAACAAAACAAAACAAAACAAAAAAAAAAGTACTTTTATAATAGCGATTTTTATTGCTCTTTACAACCACATAAGATAGTTATATTTTTCATTCTTCTTAGTTGAGAAACTGATTCTCAGAAAGATTAAGTGACCTGCCCATGTTAACAAATAGTTAATAATCAGACCTTTGAATTTCAATATTCTTTCTATTGTACAATAGGATTCCTTAGTCCATTGTTCCTTCTGCTATAAATCCAGGTTTCTAAGCAAATAAAATTACTCAGTCTTATTTTAAATATGATATTTATTATATATTAAAATAACTATAAAAGAATATGTAGAGTAAATAATTTTGGCATTTCCTAAAATTGGCTGATTTCTATAAGATTGGCATATTTCTTACAGGGTGGATTTTTTAGAATCACATGATTTCTATTAAATTCTTCTTCTGCACTTTGAAATCACCACAAAGTATTACTAAAATTACTCAAGGGTAGAAAGTCAAGACTTGCACAAAACAAATAATTTAGATGTAGGTCATCTTCTGATTTATAGGTGCCAATGACCAAAATATCAGTATATTGTAACTATATAGAAAAATATGTCATGTATATCTTGTCAATTAAGACCATTGCATCCTGACTGGGAAGTTGGCATATCATTTAAAAATGCCTTGGGAGTAAAAATGCAAAAAGTTGGATTATTCACCAGCTTGCTCAAATTTTAAGTCCAGATAATATTCATCGTCTTTTTAGTAGTTTTGGTAACTAGTTACAGGTTTAAAAACAATCTAGTATGTTGTAAACAAAGCTGTGCATGTACACTTACTGTCCACTTTTCACACTTACCTATTAACAGAATCATCCAATTTGTTGCATATACTGCTTGAGAAAGGCAGAGATGGGCAACTGCTCCTGATTTGTTTCATCTTGTTATATGAACTGACATACACTTCTCAGACCAATATCAAAAAAGTGTAGTGTATACATTTACAAGGAAGAATCTCCAGCACATTGAAAAGGCAAAACTGAAGTAAATATCAGGTTAGCAAAGGCCTGGCCACCCACCAATTTTATATTTTTAAGGAGTTCATTGAGTGAGCTGTGGCAGCCCGCGGGGACGAGGGCAGGAGTCTTAAACCTAGAGCCTCCATCTGCTCGCCAGCGCAGGCCAGGCAGAGAGAGAAGAGACCCCAGCTCCTGGAGATCCCGCCCTGGTGCATGTGGAAGCTGCACACGAGAGAAGTGATTCTGGAGAACTCCCCCGCGCAGGAGGACAGCCTGCGGGAAGGGAAGCCACTGGCTTGCAGTGTGTGGAAACTTTCCCCTGATGCTGTAGAAGCTACTATGATTCAACATGATGTGTACCTTTACATAGTTCGTGGGACTGTTTCATCCCCAACTGGATAAAAAGAGCTCTTCATAAGGACTAAAATTGTCTCATCTTAATAGATATTTCATATAGGAGTGAAATACATTTTCCCAACTCATGTAAAATGGAGTTGATTATCTTAAGCATTTAAATGTGGTTACTAGTGGAACTTTGAGTAATCACACTTTGGTAGTATGGTGCTTAACCTACATTTTATTTTTTAAATCTCAAAATGTTGTGGTTACTCTGAACAGTAGCTCTCTTAGATGTCATGGTGAGAACTTTTATTTAACCACTGAGTTACCTGAAGAACTAAACATAACTAGTGGTTGTCAACGATGAGCAATAATGTTGTTTCAGGATGGACTCTGCTGAAATATTTAAGTTGAACCTTTGTATGTTCTGCTCCCATGTCTTCTAATGATGGCTAAAACTCTTTTATTCCTCTATGTCTTTATTTTGAAACATTTGAAACATGCAGGAAAGATGGAAGAATAGAGCAAACACCTACAATCCCTGCACCTAGTTTCACCCATCAACACTGCCACTTTTAAGGCCCTTTTCCTGATCTTTTGGTTTACAGAGTCATCTACACCCTATTTCTAAATGCTGTTTTGATATTACTTTATTAGGGTACCTATAATTTAATATGTAGAAAAAGCTTTCCAGTAGAAAAAAATATAGAAAATTTTTGTTAATTGTGACAGGTTTGTCGTACTCTAAATTTAATTAATTTCCTTCAAAAGGACTGATCTTTTTCCAAAGCTAACTACTCTTAGAATTAAATTTTATAATTTATGGCAACTCTACCATAAAATTTCTACTGTAAAATTTTATTTTAAGGTTCAGAAAAGTAGGAATTAATAAATGAGTAGGATTTAATTTCCTATCATATTAGAAAGAAGATCTCAATTCTGTTTAATTTTCAGTCTTTCATCCCCATTCCCTCCCCTCAAAAATATCAATTAGTGGATTTGTTTTTAAACATGCAGCTTGACAGTACACTTTGCCTTATTCTAGAAAGAAAATGTGTAACACTATCTGTTGTGCTTAACTTTCTTGGAAATCAGGACAAAGAACTATAATTTCTATTGCCTTGTGTTGCTTTTTCAAAATAAAAAAAAATAGCTTAATGTTAGATCTATATGTTTGAACGGTGAGGTATTCAAAATCATAACTTAGGTTTAAGGGCCATTTTAAACTATTACTAACATAGCTTTACCATTGGAAAAAAATAAATTTCTCTGCTCTTTAAAAAAAATAGAAGTTCATTGAGTAGATTACACCTCAAAAATGAAATAAGCACCATCATCAAAGCTCAGTGGGGATCTCTGAAAATGACTATGATTGACTGTGTAGCATACTTCTTCATACCATTGCCATCCTTGTTTTCCTACCAAGCAGAAGGAGAAAAGAAATCAAAGATCTAGGATCTTCAATTAAATAAGAACTGAAGTGCTCTGCCCCTCCATCCATCCGTGTCTTTGGCCCAAAGATGTCATTTTTATATCTCAAAAAAATTTAAAAAAGCTCTCATTCCAGGTCCTGCCATCCTAGAGCCTTCATTTTAACACTGTGTTCTATGCTTCATGCTAATATATGTTCTACTTTTAGGACTTCCCAAAATATAAAAGAAGAAATAAAGACACTATTATTTCACTGAATATCTGGAGAAAAGAAAAATCTCTCTCTCTCTCTCTCTCTCTCTCTCTTTCTCTCTCTCTCTCTCTCTATATATATATATATATACACATACATATATTAGGAGGTATGGGGATCCAACCTAGATGTCATACATGGGAAGCAGGCTCAACCACTGAGCTACACATGCTCCCGTATGTTATAAACTTTAGTTCTAACATATTGATGAGCAATATATGTGACCATCAGGCCCTAAGTAATTAGTCAAGTTGTATAAAAATAAATTTTCAGGAGGTAATATATGACTAATAAAACTTAGAGTTTAAACATATTTTCAACTCCATAGGTAAAGAAATAAAAATTAAAACATTAAGATGGTGCACATTAACTAATAGGAATACTTTTTTTCATGTTATTGATTTCCTCTTCATCTTAAATATACGGTTAATTCCAACACACAAGAATTGGAAAGGAATGTGAAGTACTAAAAAGAATTGATGTTTTAATGGTGATGGGATTCTGAGTGTAAATTTATTTTCCTTCAATTGTTTTTGCTGTAATTTAGAAAATTGAAATAGGGGACTTCAGCAGAACTGAGACCACGGCAATGAGAACCTGGTAGATATCTGATTCTGTTAAGGCACATTTTAAGTTGGGATTTCCTTCCATTACTGCACAAAAATTGCCAGGTAAATCATTTTAAATGTGAAAGATTTCTATAAATCCATTCAGGAACTGCAAGTAAAGAATGACTTATAGCTACCCATAGAAAATCATCTTTACTTTAGCATTCATAAGAAAAATGTAATTAAAACTTAAAATTACCTGAGAAACAGTGGGTGAAATATCTTGACTTGGAAGATGGGGGATAAAAAAAGAAAGCAACCTAAGACTTTGGGTGATCACAGTTTGGGAGGAAAAGGTAAAAAGAACAGTATGTAGAGATGGAACTTCAAAGAGACCCTGAACATCTCCCTCCCTGCACATGTCCATCTTATAATGGAAGTGCTCAAAGCTGACCACAAGAGCAAGGAAGAACATGTGTTCTTAGGCAACATGGACACTACTTCCACTGTGTAAATGAACCCATACCAAGTCCAGAAATAAAGTAGATATTGGAACTGGGTAATACAATTTTATCAACAAACATGGTTTTGACAATAAGGTCTGGCAAGTATAAAAGGAGAGTAGTGATAGCTGGAAATTTAAGAGATATTTGCTATAAAAGTATCACAGAAAAAACATTTAGCTTTCCAAGGTGAACAATCATCATAGAGATAGGAACAGAAAAAATGATTTACTAATTATTTATAATTACATACAAAAATATAGACCCAAATTCAATAAATTCATGAAGACTAAAGCAATTTACATGTGTGTATTAACTTCTTTTGACAGGTTTTTTTAGTTGTTAATTCTTTTCTCATTTTTAATTAGACAATTTTTAGGCCTATAGAAACATCATACAGAACTAGCACAGATTTATCATATACTCCTGCCACACACTGCCTTTCCTAATATTAAAATTCTTTATTAGTGTGGTAACTTTGTTATAACTACTGAAAATATTATTATAATTACACTATTATCTATAGTCCATAGATTACACTAAGGTTCATTCTTTATGATGTACAGTTCTATACTTAGGTTTTTTTATTTTATTAGGAAAAATATCTCTCATGATATTTATTTCTCTAAAGACTAGTGAAATTGAGCATCTTCACATGGCTTGTCAGGCATTTTATATCTTTTTTGGAATAATGTTTATTCTGGACTTTTGACAATTTTTTAATGGGATGTATATCTTTTTACTGTTGGGATGAATGTGCTCTTTATACATTCTGGGTACTAGACCCTTAAGAGATATATGATTTGCTACTATTTTCTCCCATTCTTATGTATTGTCTATATACTTTCTTGACTGTGTCCTCTAAAGAAATAAAATTAAATTTTTATGAAATCCAATTTAATTTTTAAATTTTTGTTTTTTGTGTTTGTGTAATATCTAATAATTCATTTCCAAATCCAGAGAAGTAAAGATTTAACATTGAACCTGTATGAGACTCACTTATAAATTTCCTACCCATGGTTCTTCTGCCCCTTTTATTTAAACCTATAATTAGGACTTTAGTTAAATATATGTCTCAGAGACTTAAATCTTCTGGCTGTTCATATGCAGGTTGACCTCTCAATTTCACCAGAGTTGCACCCAACATCTACTCTCCAGGTCATTGGACTCACCCAGGACAAGTAACAAAAGGATGATGATGGACAACACCCATCCCCAAAAAACAGATTATCTACAACTGCAGCAAGAAAGTTCTATCCATCTGCCCCATAGGATCTAAGCCCATTCTCATTTGTAAACAG
The DNA here is from genome assembly GCA_026826555.1 of Tolypeutes matacus. Taxonomy (NCBI): domain Eukaryota; kingdom Metazoa; phylum Chordata; class Mammalia; order Cingulata; family Chlamyphoridae; genus Tolypeutes; species Tolypeutes matacus. Next base: position 37,685 of record JAKSZT010053878.1, read on the forward strand.
GGTAGGCATCACCATCTTAAAATTCTCAAGATTTAGGAATAAACAAACATAAGTTGGGAATGTAACTATAGACTAAACTAGACTTATTTTTATTCTAGTAGTGGAAGAACTTGTAACATTGTTTTAAAGACAGTAGTCACTAGAGGTTCTGAGGGGAGGGAGAATGATGAATAGATGTAACATGGGGCATTTTGGGGACATTGAAATTGTTCTGATTGATATTTCAATGACAGTTACAAGTCATTATATATTTTGTCAAAATGTATAAAATTGTGCATTGCCAAGTGTAAACCATAATGTAAATGTTAGTAGCAATGCTTCAATATATGTTCATCAATTGTAAAAAATACACCACACTAATGAAAGATGTTAATGGGTGAAAGTGTGGGAGGGGAAAGGGATGGGGTATATGAGAATCCCCTATATTTTGGGTTGTTGTTTGCTTGTAAAATTGTTTTCTAACCATTCACTTTCAGCCTCCTTGAATCTGTGGGTCTGAGGTGGGTTTCTTGTAGACAAAATATAGATGGGTCATATTTCCTTATCCATTCTACCAATCTGTCTCTGTTGACTGATGAGTTTAATCCATTAACATTCAGTGTTAACTCTCAAGGAATTTCTTACATCAGCCATATTTTGTTTGGGTTTATGTATGTCATATGTTGGTTTTTTTTTCTCTCTTTTTGTCTTTTTAGCTGTTTTTACACTCTCCTCCAACTCTCTCTCTCCTGTTTTTCCTTTCAACCTGTAGAAATTCCTTTAGCATTTTTTGAAGGGCAGGTTTCTTATTGGCATACTTTCTTAATTTCAGTTTATCTGTGACTATTTTGAAGCTTCCATCATTTTTGAATGCCACCTTTGCTGGATAGAGAATTCATGGCTGGAAGGTTTTTTCTTTGAGTACCTTGACTATGTCATACCACTGTCTTGAATAGCTTACAATTAGAATTGTTTAATTAGGTTTATTAACCTTTTCTAAGGCTGTGTTTTCTTCAAGTTATACTTATAAATGGTGAGAAGATTTGTTTATATCTAGAATTACATGTTATTATTTGTAGAGTGACTTACTTATTAGTTCATATTAAGTATAGCAACCACAAAGAATAGTTGACTAAATGTTATTGATCAATTTTACAATAAAGCTCCTATACATATCAATTTTAGTCTACTAAAACTTGTATAATATACAAGATATATTGTCTACCTAAAGTGATTGTTGGTATCCATATATGCAAATAATTTGTTTTTCAAATTTCTGTATCTTTTTTATTATATGTCACAGTATACTTTTGAAATTTTTCTTACATTTTACCTTTATGTGACATGCAGATGTTTTTTAGTTGTTTATTTTATGTTGTTTAGAAACTGCTTAGAGTAAATAATAAGAAAATGATTAAGAATATGTTTAAGCAAAATATGTGTCTAGAAAGAAGCATTTTGTAAATTTCTTAGAACAATCTTGATATTTTTAAAACTAAATATATTTCAGGGTAAATTATCAGAAGATGGAAAGGATTTTTGCAACATATAACAAAGAGTACTCATTTAATATCAAATTACACTCAAAGAAGATTTTTATCAAATATCCATTTCTAATTACATAGTAATAACTTTTCATTCCCACATTTTTTCTTATTTTTAAAATAGCTTTAGATTACATAAATGTTAAACAAAAATTATAGGGAATTCCCATATACCCCACTCCCTCCTCCTCCCGCAATTTCCTTCATTAACAAATTCTTTCATTAGTATAGTACATTTGTTACAATTGATAAAACATATTAAAGCACTGCTACTGACCATGGTCTATAGTTTACGTCATGGCTTACACTTGCACCTCACAATTTTATGGTGCAGTGTAAAGTGGAATTATACATTTTGACAAAATATATAATGGGTTTTATCTGTCAGTGCAATATCATGCAGAACATCTCCAACATCCCCAAAATGCCCCATATTACAACTTTTCTTCTCTCTCCCTCCCCTCAGAGCCTCTGGTGACCACTGTCTTCATATCAATGTTATAAGTTCTTCCTTTACTAGAATAATAAGCCTACTTTGGTCCATTGTTATATTCCCTCCTTATGTATTTTCATTCCTTGATGTTTAGGACTTTGGGATGATGATGCCCACTCTGCTTCCCAATGAGAGGGGACTTAGATACCATGGGGCAGATGAAGGGAACTGACTTGCATGAAGATATATATGCTTTCTGGGTTTTGATATGGTCTTTGTCCATCATCATCCTTTTGTTAGTTGTCCTGGGTGAGTCTGGTGAACTTGAAAGTCAGTGTTTTGGGTGCAACTCTGCTGAGATTTGGGGCTCAGCCAGCATATGATGAGCTGGAAGATATAAGTCTCTGGGACATATATTTAATGACTAAAATGCTAATCATAGGTTCAAATAAATTGGGCAGAAGAACAACGTGTAAGAAAATTATAAATGAATCTAACTGTGATACATTGAGGACATAGTTTGTCATATATAACAAGTAAGGCCCACAAATGGGATGCCAATTTCCTGGGGTCATCTGGCCTGCCTAAAGTCTCTAGATGGCTCTAGAGTCCTCAGGACCACCCCTGTTTGAGGCATTGTTTACTGTGGCAATCGAGGAAATCCTCATTAAATGTGCATAAGCATAACCACTGGAATGAACCCTTGACTCACTTTGAAATCTCTTAGCCATAATAGTTCATTTGTATTTTATATTTTCCCCTTTTGTAACTCTTAGTCAATAAGTATTACTAAGTGTAGCCATTTGGCAATTTGATGTGATTATGAATTCCAAAAATATCATGCTTGTAAACTGATCTGTTAATCTGGGCATGATTAAATTATGATTAGGGCATTGATTGGGCCATGTCAGTAGGGCATTGAGCCCGACCCCTTGGTGGGTAGGGAAATTGAATATAAAAGGCAAGGCAAAGGACAGAGTGAGCAGTTCTGAAGTTGGAGTTTTGATGTTGGAGATAAGGGCCCGGGATAGAGATGAGCCATTCACCTGAGAGTTCACAGCTGGCCTTGTGAAGAGAAGCAAAGCCCAGACCGCTTCATAGTCTACAGTTGACCTTGTAGAGGAAACAGAGGCACTGAGCCCAGAGAGAAAAACAGCCCCGGGAAAAGAGAAACAAGAAGCCTGAACCATGGCCAACGTTGGCAGCTCTCTTGCTCCAACACGTGGCAATGGACTTTGGAGAGGGAAGAAACTTATGCTTTATGGCCTGATAGCTGTGGACTTCTACCCCAAATAAATACCCTTTATAAAGACCAACCAATCTCTGGTATATTGCATTAGTGCCCCTTTGGCTGATTAATACACTAGGCTCAGTTTCAATTTCACAAGAACAAGGTTCATAAGTACAAGCATCAATATCAAGGGGCCGGTGTATTGACCTTTACTCCTTTGATAGGCATTGAGCATATACTTTAGATATTCATGCCACTCTATTAGAGAATGAGGCTGGACTCTTCATGATGGGAATTCAATATTCCATTGGTTTTTTGTGCATCTCCACCCACCTAGACAACAGCTCATGACCATAAAAACACATTCATATTCCATAAAGGCATGCCCCAGGTGCCCCCTCTCCACACATCCCCTCACCACTGATACCCACACATTGGTGGTCGTACCTTGTCACAGTTGTAAACTTTCTGCAATCTAAAGCCTTCCCAAAAAAAAGCCAACAAAATTAATAATAATGAAATTAAAATATTATAAAACTAGTAAAAAATGAAAAAACAAAATTAAAATATATTTTTGGCATTGTGCATTTTATCACTAGAAGATCTGTTATATTTTATATATATATACTATTTCTTCTGTATGTTCCCCAGTGTCTAATATTTTTTCACTTTATTTTTCAAAACCCTTAAGTTACAGAAAAGTCGCATAGAAACTATACTCCATGGCTAGTAGCAATTCTTCAATATGTGTTCAGTAATTGTAAAAAATAAACCACACTAATTAAAGGTGTTATTAATGGGGGAAATTTGGGGAGGGAGGGGGTGGGTTATATGGCAATCCCCTCTATTTTTGATGTAACATTTATGTAATCTAAAGATTCTTTAAAAATTTAAAAATTTAAAAATTAATAAAACAAAATATAGGGGATTCCCATATGCCCCCCTCCCCCACCACATACCCCTAGCCAATAACATCCTACATGAGTTTGGTTCATTTTTTATAATTGATAAACAAATACCAAAGCATTGCTACTAACATGGTCAATGGTTTACATTATGTTTACCTTTTGCACTGTGTACTTTTATGGATTCGGTCAAAATGTATAATGGCCTATATGAAGAAAATGGCAACAAAATATGTGGCTTGCATAGTCACGGGCAGCAAATTCACTAGGCCCTTGGCTGAGAATTCCCACTGCTGGTTCCTGTTCTGAGGACTTCTGATATGTTCATGCTGATATTGCTTGAACAGGGAATTTAAAGACCTGAATTCATCCTTTTGTACCTCCACTTTCTCTAGTACATTAGAAGCACCAAGCCAATCTCACTGCATTTGTGAATTTCACACAAATGAAATATCTAGTCAACAGAAACTTTCCGCTTATAAGTCTTTGATTAGGAGTATCCAATAGTGATATTTTGCATAGCTATATTGACACATCATCCCATCATGGACTGCCAGAGTCTTCTTTACAACTGGAAATAGAGTTGTTTTAATTTGAACAGGTTAAGAACCAATTCCAAATGCCCCAGGACCAATTTAAGAAAATCAACCTATAGTTTTAAGTTCTTCTGCTGATATCAAATTTGGCACTAGTCAGAATTCTTCAGAGAAATAGAAGCAACAGCATGTGTGTATGTGTGTAATTTAAGTGTGTATATGTTTGTAGGTGTTTGTGTATATATATATATATGTACATATATAGGATTTATTATATCTGTGATTTGTTATGAGGAATTGGCTCACCAGATTGTGGGGGTGGCAAGTATGAATCTGAAGGGTGGGCAGGAGGATGGAGGTCTCTGTAATAGTGATATTGATATCTTGAGTATGAATTTCGTAGTTTGCAAACTCAGGACAGAGTGGCAGGTATAGTCTTTTTTTTTTTTTAATTTAATTAATTTTTTAAAATTTTTACTGGGAGGTCCTGGGGATCAAACCCAGGTCCCTCCATATGGGAGATGGATGCCCAATCATTTGAGCCACCCAGGTGTAATCTTGAGACAGAACTCCATCTTCCTGAAACCCTTAGTTTTGTTCATTGAATGCATCCAACCAAATGGATAAGGTACACCTACATTATCCAGAGTAATCTGCTTTCTTTAAAGCCAACCAATTGTAGATTTCAATCCATTTATAAAATATCTTCCCAGCAACATCTATGCCATTATTTGACAGAAAAACTGGGCACTATAACACAGTCAAGTTGATATGTAAAATTTACCATCATATCAATCTGATGGTTGCCAGTCTGTTGCCTCTAATTTGGGTGAATGTAGCTATATGTGAATTTAAATGCTTTGTATCAAACAGCATTGGAGGTCATCCAGCTCTGAGAAATTTACAAAATGGGGCAAAACAAAGGCTGGCACATGAGTCAGGTCATCTGCAGACCACAAGTCAGTTCAAAACACAGTTCCACAACATAGCAATAGTGTTTTTTTCATGAGCAGAAATTCTTAAATGCTCTCTGCATAGGAAAATTGGATAAACCAGCATCCAGGCCTTGATTTTGAGAAGCTAACAAAGGAAACATTTGTTATCTTTAGGTTAAGATTATATAATACTCAAGAGTGAGTTATTTATTGTCACTGTTGTTCAATTCTTTATGCTGTCTCTATTTAGTCTTAATTTTTCTTTTAAAACACTTTTTTTTTGCCATATACTTGGAAAAGACATGAAATTTTGTGTACATAAGTTAAATAGCATTACTATTAAAGGAAAATCAACATATAACATGGTTGGAATTTATATAACAATTAATTAATACAAATTATTTTAGTATTGTTTAAATTTTCTTAAATAATATTTTAGAAGTAGTTATATAGGGTTGTATTTCCTTTTTACCTACCATAATGTAAAGACTTTTTACCTACCATAATATAAAGGACTTTTTCACTAGTTGACTCTTCAGGACTTTTCTTAGTATTTGACCATTTTGGCATTTCTGTTAGACTTGAAATATTTACATGTATACATACATAGTGAATGAGATGGAAGCTTACTTCTATCAGGAAGGAAAGTCACAGTTTCATGAGTAATAAATCAAGTCAATTTTGTGATTCATACTAATAGGATTGTATATTAAGTATAAGAGTCTTAGGTATTCTGTTAAATCTTGATGAAGTCATAGGCCTGATGTGGTCACATATAGGAAATTCCTACACAGAGCAATTTAGCAGCACTGCATGAAACATATTTTTTTAGATGATTAAACTCATATGGTACTGATTTCAATAAGATATTAGTGATGCTCTATTATACCAAAGTGATTTAATGAGACTAAAAATTACTTGCCTAACAAAGATAATACAAATTTTATACAGTCTTTAAAATGGATTATTTAATTGTCTTGACTATGTTTGTCCACAACCAGAAATTCAAGTTAAAATGCTTAAGGTTTTTTTTTTTTTTTTTAATTGTTTTATTGGAGAACTTATGGATATACAGAACAATCATGCATAAAATACAAGACCCCCATACATCATCCATCCACCAACATGTTGCTGTAGAACATTTTTACAATTGAGGCTAGCCCTTGTGTAATTTTCCAAAGGCTACAAAGACAATATACCACAAATGCATTGGTTTTTATAATGGTGGTTTATTAACTTATAAGCTTATAGTTCCAAGGATGTGAAAGTATCCAAATCAAGACTGGCTAGAGTGTGGGCGCTAAGCAGCAGCACAGGTTCTCTCTGATGAGGTGGGCTCACCTGAATAGATACCTGGCAGAGGGAAGCCAGGGTGAGGGATTTACTGAGGCTGCTGACATGAGAACCCCTCAGTGGTGAGGGATTTCCTCGGCAGTGATGAGGCCACCTGGAGTTCTGGAAGGCTGGAGGAGAGGAAGAGGCAGAGAAGGAAGTGCCTGGTCAGGGGTCTCACAGCACCAGGGCAGCCTAAAGCATGAGTGAGGGGGAGTGTGGAGGGGAAGATCAGGTATGAGTGTGAGATTTAGAAATGTTAGGGTCTGAGAGTGTCTTTTTTCCTTTGATTTCCTGCATTCTGGGTGGCATTTCTCTGCAGTCTCACAGCTACAAGATGAGTTTTGAGGTAGTCAGGATGGGGGTGGGAGCAGGGAGGGGCACCTGAGGAGCTAGGCTGGCAGTTTCATTGAGAAAGGACACCAGTCTTAGTTGGCGTCCTGAGGCCTCCCTGCCGTGCAGCATGAACCCATTAGATGCCAGATCATGAGGAGGTCCTGGGGCCCCAAAGAATGGCCAGGTAGTCTAAGGTAGCACTCAGGGGACTCAGGGCCACGGCAGTTTAGCAACCAGTACAGTAGTGCTTGAGCAGTGTCACCACCCTGTGGTTTTACAAGTTCTCACAAAGACCTTTTCTTACCTGTAGCAGACTCAAGACATCAAACAGCTTGCGTAGAAAGTTCAGGGAAATGAGAAGATTCTCTCTGAGCTCTGCACAAAATACATGAGGGGCGATGCCATTCCCAGGAGTGGAGGAGTGGGGTGGGGGTTGGAGGCAGATTTGGTCAAGAGGAAAGGCCAGAGCCAGGGAAGCAGAAACTCATCTGATTCCCCCTCCCCCATTCCTCCAGTCTCTGAAAGCCCTTGAGGCTTTCTTAAAACCATCAGTGTTTGTGCAGGTGTTTGTCTATTTACCAAGCTGTCCAGGCCCCACTTAAGGCAAACAACTTTATGGACTTCCAGGATTGACTTTTTATTGAGATGTAATTAACATACCATAATTTCAGCCTTTTAAAGTGCCACACTCAGTACTTTTTAGTATATTCATAAGACTATAAAATCATAACTATGATCTAATCCCAGGTATTTTCATCAATTCCAAATGAAAACCTGGACCCAATAGCAGTCCCTTCCCACCAATCACCCTCACCCCAACCCCTAGCAACCACTCATCTATCTTCTGTGTGTCTGGATTTGCCTCGTGCGGATCCTTAATATAAATGGAATCCTATAAGTGTCCTCTAGTACCTGGCTTCTTTCACTTAGCATAATATTCCTCAGGGCCCTCACCTTCTAGCATATATCTGTACTTCATTAGGTCCTATGGCTGATATTACCCCACTGTATGGATAGACCATATTTTCTTTGTCCTTTCATCGTTCCATGGGCATTTGAGTTGCTTGTACTTTTTGGCTATTATGATACCAAACCAGACCTAGATTTGGCCAGAAGGCCTCCCATTTGGCTCCTGTCATGGTTTGACTCCACCCAAGGGTTTTGGTGCCTTCCATGCTCTCCAGTACACCATGATTGTCAGGTTCTTCTCACACATTTCCTAGCCAAGACCTGGACTCCCACATACCTCCTAGGTGCCCTCTTCTCTTTTCATGGAAAATAGTATTTAGAGACTACAATCAGGGCATCAGTGGTGGTTGTTGCTACCAGATTTTCTTTACTTATAGGCCTGCTTAATAAAAAGAGCTAGAAACTGTTGTTTACAGAGAAAATGGATTAGTTTATGCATATATTTCCTATTTAAAATGTAAGATTATAGTGTTTTACTTCCCTGATAAACCACCTGAAGTGTCCCCACAGCCCACAGCTGGGGCAGGCAGGAGGCTGTGCAGGGTCCTGGGGCTCTGAGTTGTGCCAGGGGTTACACCTTCAGCTCCTGAACATGGGGAAGCCAGGGGAGGGCACACAGGTAGCTCAGGACAGGGCCTGTCACCACCCAGACAGGAAGCCATTCAGTAATTTAATTTGTGGTGAGGTGTGTCTGTGCAAGACTGTAGTCCTCAGTCCAGGTGGCATTCCTTTCCCCCCTCAGACCCTATCTTTCAACCTCTCCCCACAGGAATTGTCGACACCCCAATGACAGAAGCAAAGCACAAATTTTGGACAATGGATGCAGTCATTCCAGGAGGCTGGCAAGCTCTAAGGGCTCAGAGCCAAACTCCTCTTGAGGACAATCGGTAGCAACACAGCTGAGAGTGTAAACTGGAAATCCCTGAGATGGTGGACCTCAAATCACACGGCCCAAGACTTCACCTTGACCCATAGAAAAGGGAGTGTGTGTGTCTGCTTACAAAGAATAAGTATTCTTGTCTTTGCATTCTTAGCCCATGGGCGATGCCTCAGGCCCCATCTGGGGAGTAGAGGTCACCAGGTACTCAACAGAGAGGCTAAGGCCTGCCATGGATTTTCTATGTTAAAAAATTGCACAAGGAATGGCAGGGCAGTGGGAAGCACTAGTTCATAGGGAGCAGTAGTGTTTATGAAACCAGGCTCAGCTGGAGCCTGAAAAGCTGCATCTCAATCCCCCAGGCCCCTCATAAAGAAAAGGAATTGAGTGTCAGGGAAAAGGATCCCAAAGCATGAAATCTAAGGTAAAGATTTGACCATGGGGTCTAGATGGGGACTGAGGATGCAAAGTTCTGCTCCCCATGGATCGTGTGCTAATAATCTCCCTCTGTCCTTTTCCTTTCCACATTGGAAGCTGTATTCTAATTTTATCTGTAACTAGAGCTGATGTAAATTTAGACTTTGCCCTTGAAAACTACAAGTTCCTATTTGGTTCTCAAAAAAAACCTCAGACAAGAATCAGAAAATGTCCTTCCTCCAAAGTGGTAGAAAGGCACCCACTGACTTGCCTGGGGTCAGGAAATTGTCCTCATGAATGGAAGTACCTTCAGCATCTAAATCCTGATGATCCCCATGGGTGGTCTCAGCTCCTTCTAGGTGTATGGACACTAAAATGCACATTTGCTCTGTGAAAAGGGATTTCTGTGTTTGTTTCAGTAAGCCAGGAAAGGGTGGCTGGCTCTTTTCTCTTCTCCCTTCTAAAATAAACTAATGACTCTGCATGAATAAACTGATGACTCTGCAAGATCTTTTTTGAATGAGCAATGTGAGAAGCTTCAACTCATTTCAATTAACACAGTAAATGAAAGAATGAATTGACAACTCTGAGAATGTAGTTGAAACAAGTCTTTAATAATAAAATACTCACATGTAACATTTACTATTTACAATAGATAAATATTGCCCCTCCGCTCTCTCTCTATATATATAATTTTTTTGCAGTTTGTTCATAAATTCAAATGTTTTCCAATCTCACCAAATCCTCCTTCTGACTAACCATATTTAGCATAGTCTTATAAATTCTCAGAGACAGTGGGGTGTGACCCTTGCAGTGGCATGAGATTTGAGAAAACTGGGACCCAACTGGGCCTCTCCTCACTCACTCAGTGAGAGTGAGCTCAGTGACAAGGGTCACTCTATCTACTTCTGAGGAATGGGGGGACATGGGTGGGAGTGAGCAGAGATACCCTAACTCCTGAAAAAGACTAACATGGGGGGAGGCTGTGCTGGGAACCCTGGAAGGTCATGGATGTCATCCAAGGGCTCCAAGTGAGACCCTCAGTTGTCCCCTAAATGAGTGACTGGTCACAGGATCCCAGAACAGCCTTTCAAAGGGCAGAGTCATTCAGGGCATCAAGAGAGGTGCAGGGGGTTCAGTGGAGTCTGAGAGTGGTCCAGACTGGCTGGTGGGGAGGGAAGTGCCTGCCTGGCCTGGCCCACTGAGATTGGGGTCAGCAAAACTACTTGGCCAGGCAGACCTGGGAAGGGGGACCCTGAGGCTGAGGCTGATGGGCACTAGGGGCCAATGAGAATTCCCACTTTAGGAACTTGGTTCCCTTCTGCTTTTTCCCCAGAAGGACTGAAAGAGCTCTGTTCTTAACCTTGTCATCCATGGGTGTGTCCCACTTCATGAGCAGAAAATGATACTTGGGTGAGGGCTACATAGCATAGTACACATTCATGTTGTCTGGGATCTGTAGCAATGGGGAGTGGGACAGAGAGGTGGTCAGCTGTGCTCTGAGTGACCACAGGACATACCAAGCCTTTGTGCCCCCACAAGAGCAAGCCCCAGCCAGGGACTTGAATTCCCCGATCCAACTCCAGGACCAAAAGGAGCCCTCTGAATGATGCCTGCCAGAAGGAATGACTCTGCAGAGGCACAGCTAAAAATCAAGTACCTTTCTTTGAAAAGCGACAATAACTCATAAATGCCAACCTCAGAATGGAGCTTCCAAGAGGTCATCTACTCCCCACCACCTGCCACCTTCTCTGCTCAGGTTCTCAGAGATGAAATTGGATTTCTAGTTCCCAGGTCATGGCCCCCTAATGCAGCCCTACCCAGGACAAGTCTACTGGAGCCAAGTGAAGAGCAGCCCTGGCCCAGGCCTCCCAAGCAGGGTACCTGAAGGCCTCCATGACCAGGTAGTACCAGACACCCAGCAAGTATTTACACTTTGATGCTATTTTCTTCCTGTCTTCCTGGCCTAGAGCCAGCTTGAAAGAAACACTGGGCTGGAATTCCTGCTCCACCTCAGTGGTGTGGCTACTCATCTCCTGTCTTAGCCTCTCCAGTCCTCAGCCCTCCTGTTCTGTAGGATGGGTCCTTCTGCCCTATTTCACACTTCACAGATCCCATTTCCCATTTGAAAGTCACAGGCTCTCAGGTGCCCCCAAGACCCTTCCCTGAAAACTCCTCAGTCTCAGACCCCTAGAAACACACAGCTTTTCTCTGGGACAGTCTCAGACACTTAGCTGTCACCCCTAAAATACCTTCCCAGCTTCCAAGGACCCCAAACTCCTTTGCAATTACCTCCCAGCATTGCCTTTTCTAAAATAACCAAGTTTATCTCCCTCCACCACCCAATCCACCCTGACTCAGGTCTTCCAGGCTCTTGCTCTGACTGGCTGCATCTAGTTCCCCCTGGATTCCCCCAGCTCACTGCCCTAAAGGTTGCAGGGGAAGCGACACTGAAGGGAGGCTTTCCAAGCTCAGTGGCCCAGGAAGGATGGGCTTGAGGAGGGCCCCCATGCTGACTTGGAGGTCACCCGGTCCTGAGCTTCCTGGCCTCAGGCATCTCACCCTCTCCTGCTGCAGCTGCTTCTGGGCTCTTTAGGGATTCCTCAACAGGGTACCAAACTTGGAAATGCCCTCCTGGCAAGGTTGAAGACAAGGTCAGTGAAGCCCTCCACCCCTCATCTATGACCCCTTGGGTCTTGGACACCTAGACCAAGTGGGCAGGTGGAAATCTGCTGCCATCACAAGCCAGATGCCCCCAGCATGAACTTGTGCAAGCTGACTGGCCTCCCTGACCCTGTTTGTTCATCTGTGATCTGAGATCAAACACCTGACCACCCTCATCAGGAGTCCAGAAGCCTATGTTGCATGCTAGTGAGGATGCTCTGGCCATCATGCTATCCACCTCAGAGTCACAGGAACACTCAGCCATGTTTCTTTTCCCTCTTGAACCTCACCACCTCACCATGAGGGTGACACCACTGGATGGTCATGCCTTTGTTCCATGTGAGAACTCAGAGGTCTGAGATGGTGTTGACTTGGCCTGACTCACCCAGGGCATTGGAAGACAGGTGGCTCCCTCCACACAGAGGCCTTGTCTGAGCTGTTGCCACCCCATCACCCACCACCACTAACTGGTGTCTGGTTCTCTAGGCCTCTGAGTGTGGGGTGAAGCTTATGTCATCCCAGCCATGGAGTTGAGGATGGGGTGTCTCTGGAGGCCTAGTTGAGCAGTTCCTGTCTGATCCATCCAACAGTAGTGGAGACCCCAATGTCTGCCCAAAGCTATGCCAAAGGCATCTCCTCCCCTGGGGTTCACGATCAGGATATTCTGCCTGCAGACAAGTCACAGCATCCACACAGGAATCAGGCTCCATGGTGCCCGGTCTGATTGCCCAGGTATGATGGGGCTGCCTCTTTTATGTGGAAGATTCTAGTAATGGTCAGGAAGGACCACGATGGTTTTTTCTCTCCCATATATTTCTCATAGCTTTCTGGCACACATGTCATTCATAACACGACACAGGTATGAGACCCTCCTGTGTGGGTGGAGACTTCTCATCCTGCCAGTTCATCATCTCCTCCTGGAACATCCCAGCCACCTCCACCACATCCAAGAACCACAGCCAACTGCCCTACAACTTCCCCCCACCTGCCCAAAAAACAAACATATCCCACTTCATCTTCTTCCAGAATAGGCCAGATTGGATGATTTTAAAGAAGTTTTCATGAAAAACTAACAACCCCACCTCCTGAGCCCTAACCCCCAGCCCCATCTTTACCTTGATGATCTGCTCACTCCTCTCTGCATAGTTGTCCTCATTTAAGAAAATCTCCTACAACCTCTGAAAGAGGTGGAAGCTGTCTCTGGGGGAGGGCAAGAAGGAAGGAGGAGAGAGTGGGTGGGAGGGTATAAGCCCAATCCACTTTATTTTAGCCTCCTTGACTGACTGCATGCATGGTGCTGAAACTGCATTGCTCTGGGTACTGCAGGACACTGTGTTACTTGTGACCTGAGCTCTCAGGTGGGCACAACAGGGACCCCCATTCCCATTTCATACTCAGCTGGTTTTGATACATGTAGATTTCAATTGGACAGTGTGTGTTGCTGAGAAGCAAACACTTGACATTCTCCCATTTGGTTCAACTCTGTGACTGAGAGAGGAGGGAACCAGTACTGAGGCAGAACAGCTGACCTCAGGTCATGTGGAGACCTAGAGTCCCACCCCACAAGGCCCCTGCCCAAGAGCCACTGCCTCCCAGGCTAATTGATGGGAGATGCCTGAGCCTGTGGAGTCCCTGGTCCAACCTTCTGTCCCATGGAGAGAGGTCTGCCCATCTGGAAACTTCCTCCCATGTATTCTTGAGATGGTGAATCGAGTGGCTTTTGAGAGCAGAGAGGATGGCATAGAAAGAGGAGAAATTGTTGAGGATTTGACATTCCTGGTGAGGGAGAAAGAATGAGGCATGAGGTGTGGTCTGAGTGCCCCCTTGCTCCAGTTTCTGCCCCCTCAGCTGACATTGCCCCACTTGGATGAGACAGACACCCAGGGAGACCCTGAGGGCACACCGTGGACTCAGGGAGAGACACCCACACTCAACCTGAGGGAGTAGCCTGGGTCATTAGTGATGATAGTGCAGGGCTGAGCTACAGGCCAGGGAGGACCTGTAGTCCTTAGAGCCAGTAAGAACAGACAGGGGTTCCAGGACTCAGAGAGGGTGCCCTGAGCATACCCTGGCCATCTCGATCCAGTGTTCCACCACCCTGGCTCTGTCTGGTGCCTTCATGCTCTTGTCCCCGAGGCAGGTAGAGATAACACAGTTGGTCACACGTTTGAACTGCGTGATGATTGCACGGATGGTGGGTGCCATGTGCTACTTGCACTTTTTGTTTCACTGGGGCCAGATGGAGCCCAGGCAGTGGTAAGGCACCACCTTCTTGAACAGCTCCTGGGGAGAAGATGCCAGCCGGTTCCACACCCATGCAGTTCAGATCCCACAGGCCCTCTGGACCCAAGCCATGGTCAGGAGGTCCTAGTTGGAGCTCAGTGGGCTGAGCACAGGGTGTGTTCTCTGTCCCCTGAGGGGACCTAACATTTGAGTGACCCAGGGCCCAAGGCTAGCGGGGAAGAGAGAGCTGCACTTTGAAGTCCATCTCACAGACTCCAGCACCAGAGGTGCCTCAGACCTCCACAACCCCTCCTGATAATGCCTCCTAGGTCTGCTTGAGGCCAGGTGCATGATCCTTGGGGAGACCAGAGACTTTGGGTGCCTGCCAAAGGATCTAGTGCACATCAGGGTCTTATTAGTGTTGATGCTGTGGAGACCCCCAGCACAGAGTGGCCACCCATGTAGCCAGTTAACAGTGAACTCTCCTCAACCCCCCAAGGGCCAAGCCCCCTCAGGCTTAGTATTTCTTTGCTCTCATGTAATCTTCACAGTCAGTGTGTGTGGCAGGTATGGTCAGTTTCCTATATCTACTCTCCAGAAGGGGCCAGTGTGGGCTTGGGGATTAATAGGCTTACCCAGGTTACAGTGCTGGGAGTGGAGCCAAGCTTTGGACCCAGATCATAAGATCAGGGGATGCTAAGGCTGGGACTGCAGATCCTGGGAGGAAGATCCACCCAGCTCCACCCTTCCAAGTCCAACTGCTCACCGCATCCATCCGTGTGAACTGCTCTGCCACCAGCTCAGGAGGGAAAGTGAGGAGATGAGTTTTTTCCTCAGTCAGCCCTTTCTGTGATGCCTGTGGCCAGGGACAGGAAGGCTCTGGTGGTGTAGTCCACCCTGGTGCTGCTTTGAGCTCTGGTGGTGGCTCTGGTTGTGTTGCCAGACTTGCCTCCAACTCAAGAGGTGAGTTAGGCTGTAGCTCCAAAATGGGCCCTGGTACAGACTGTGTAGGTGGCACTGGAGGTAGAGGAGGTCAGAGGTAGAGAAGCCTCCAGCTCAGGAATTGGTGATACAGAGGGTGATGTTACTTCCTCCAGCCTGGCAGCAGCTGCTACCAGCCTACCAGCAGCTGCTACATCTGGGAATGCAGCTAATGCATCAGGCTTGATTTCCAGAGCAATCACTGGTGCAAACTCCGTAGCTGGCAGTATAGGTGGCAATGTTGTGGCAGACACAGGAATTGCTCTTGTGTCTGCCGCATGAGGTGGAACTGGCAATAGTTGTCGCACTAGAGGCATTTGCAGCTCTGGAGCTGACAAAGGAGCTGGAGAAGAGGTAGGTTCCACACCATGAATGGCTACAAGTGTCTTTCAAATAGAGAGGATCCCACTATCCCTGGGGAAGATCCAGCCCAAAAAAGTCTTCCCAGACTGCAGTCTCCCAGGTGCCTTGTTTGAGGCTCCTCCTTGCTTCTGACCCAAGGGCAACCTCTGGTTGTTCCTGCCTATAGGGTTCCATCCCGGCCCCCATCCCATAAATTCACATGCTACCACCCTGAGTCCTCCTCACCCTTTGGGTCTGCCTCAGTGGGCTTTGGGTGGATTGTCTGTGAAAAGAAAACTACAGCATGATACTCCAGGGCAGAGCCAGGTAGATGGACCTGGGCGTAGGCCACCAACAGCTTGAGGCAGGGAGAGCCTGGAGGTTGTAAGAAATCTTCAGGGTACTGGTCCATCCAGGTGACCAGCAGGGAGGAGAGGGTGCTGAGGGCAGGTGGGTGGGCAGCAAGTCGAAACTGGCATTTCTTTCCCTGCTGTCCCCAGGGGCCCTCTTTCTGGAACATAAAGTGCATAAGGACAGGGAAGGGTTTTGACTGATCTGTCCCTAGCCTGGTGCTGAAACACAGTAGGAGCTTCATCAATTTGTGAGTGATGAGGGGACATCTGTCCTCCTGCCCTGGAAACTTGCAGCCCTCACCCAGTAAATTCTACCCCAAAGAGCTGCCTCATCTTCTGCCATGTGTCATGTGTGTGTCTCCTCTTCCCACTGTCACCTCTCTCCCAAATGATAGGAGAACGCTGCCATCCCTGCCATCCTGCAGGAGGCAGACAGGATTGAGGTCCACGGCAGATTTGGAGCAGGCTGCTCAACACCTCCTTTCATGGGTCTGTATGAGGTGGTGTTTGGGGACCTTGAGGCTGTGATGGGTTGTGGTGGGGAAGGGTTCTCTTGGGGACCTACTATGAGACACCAGGTTTCTCTACAGCCAGTGTCCCAGGACCTCACCCAGAGCTTCCTTTGACTCCTTTCCAACTGGAGGTGGAAACCCTCTGGACTCAGCCCTCCAGGGGGTCATAGGATGTGTGGGGCCCAGTGTTCTGCCCAGTCTTTCCCTGCCACGAACCACCCAACTCCCCAAACTGGTGTATGGTTAGAAGAGGCCCTCCTCCTCACCCAATGTGAACTCACTTTTTCATTTCAAGGCATCCACCATGCCTGGCACTGCCACGGTTACGTCCATATCTAGGGGAGAGCATGAGCATATCACAGCTAACTTACTGAGTGTACCCCCTGCTTAAGATGACCCTTGTTATTGCCTGTGGCCCCAACTCAAGTGGAACCCAGATGAGCAGGGGTTTTTGTCTGCTTTGTACACTTCATGAAGCTACATGTCTCAATAAGTGCCTACACTTGATGTATACTTGATGAAGGAATGAGCCTTAAGCAGCACCTTCTCAGAACTAGGGGTCCCTGGACCCCTCTGGGAGCCTACAGTGACCCCTGCTCTGACCACACCTCGGTTGGAGGCCTCAAAGTGTTCTCAAACCTCATTTAGAAACGAGGAAACTGGGGCCAGTAAGGGGGTGAGGCTGAGAGCTTCTTCACTGGGAAGAGGAAAGTCTTGCTTAGAAACAACCCTGCCCCTCCAGCCACCTTGTCCACTGAGCCAAGCTCGAGGAAGCACTTTCCATGGATTCTCCCAGTTAATCCTTACAATCAATATTGGAGGATGGTCCTCTTACAGACCCCCTTCCCAAGGAGGAAACTGAGGCCAGTGGGTGAAATGACATTTCTGAGACACAAGGAAGTTGGGGCAGAGCAGTCAAGTGACCAGGAATGGGGCAGGCACTCACCTTTGGAACAGCCGGTCCAGGACCTGCCTGGTGGTGGTGAAAACCTGATATGTCCCAAAAAAGATGTTCACATACATGAGGTCACCCTCCTGCAAGGCGGGCACCAGGTGCTCCACCAGCTTCTCCCAACGGCCTGCCTTGACTGTCTGCACCGTAGGGCTCTCCTCTCACAAGAGGGCTGATTCATTCTTCCTTTAGGGTGGGACAGGGAAGCTACATGTGGTCAGAGGCAGAACTGTGGATTCCCAGTTGGGCTGGGGCTATGGGCAGACCTGTTGCACCCAATCCCTCAGCAACTTGAGGCCGAGGGGGACGTGTATGCCTCTAGCAGAGAAAGCTCCTCAGCCTTCAAACTGAATTTGATGTGAGGAAATAATTGAAAGTTGAAACCCCACACCCAGGAAAGGGTAGATACCTGGAGTGTCCCTGGGGGGAGAAAGTTCACTGCAGGCCTGAGGATCTGAACAGATGCCTCAGAGAATAGCAGACCCACCTGGTCTGTAAACAACATTCAGTACTCCACTGCTCATGGGGCTAAAGCCACAAGGCTATGCCATTTGCCACCCTGACCCCAGATCTGGTAAATGAAGGAAAATAAAAAGTGCCAGTTCTAGGCAGGGTGCAGGGACACTCCTGCCCACACAGAGAGCTGGTGGTACCTGAACTGCTCCAACCTTAGGGAAGTTATCTGGCCCTCACTGTTGAAAGTGTTGTCTGCATGTCCTCTGCCCAGCCATGTTTTCCTGGGATCTCCTTGGGAATGGGAGGATCAGTGCCTTGGGGCACATGGGAGGTGTTCAGGTCAGCAGTGCTGACAGGACCACAGGAAAGGACCATTTGAGGTCCAGCAGTACTGAAGGCAAAATTATTGCTCTAAGCCACCTCCCATCTGGAATTTGGGCAGCCGAGTCAGCCTTCAGTTCCTGACCTGGGAAGGTCAAGGGGACAGTTATGGGAGATGGCAGGAACCCTCCTAAGCAAGAGGAGCTGTATGGCTTGGAGGAATTTTGGAAGGACAGTCACGAAGACTGTTGCCCAGGGACATGGAGCCAGGGAGTGGAACAGAAATACAGCAGCAAAATGCACACGTATCTGAGGGGAGCCAACCCTTCAGCTTATCCTAAAGGGAAACTCCTGCAAAAGACCCCATTCTGCTATTCTTTTAACCATTTGAAGGGACCTGCCCCCTGCTCTATAGAATGGCAGTGTGGTGAGTGATTGGTGGGGACAGAGGTGCCTCAGGAATTGGGTTATTGGGTCATTCAGGCATGAAAGCCATGGGAGAGGGAGCGGGTATATGGCAAGGGTGGGATCCAGGTCCCGGGGTGCTTTCCTGGTGTTTTGTGACGCCCATCAGCACCTGCTCCCACTTGGAAGTGGTGCTGGCCCTGGCCAGGGCCACAATGTACCTGCACTTCCTGCAGAGAGACGGTGTAGATGAGCCCCTCCTCCAGCTCCTCGCCGACAACCTGTGTGGAGATCTGTGAAGACATTGCCTGACAGCCAGGCCAAGAGGCATCAGTGAGTGGCCTGCCCTATTCCATAAGGGAAGACAAGCCTCATTTGGGCTGGGTCCCAGATCAGGCCCAGATGGGTGTCTCCCTTCCCCTCCAGCCCTGTTGGAGAGGAGATAACTTGACAGCTCAGGATTAACACTGGTACACATGGGTGCCACCCCAAGATTCACCTCCTTACCCTTCCTGCCATAATCTGGCAGATGACAGGGAAGGACCTACTGGGTTCCCATCCCTGCTGGCCTGCTCCTTCCCATGGTGGTCTCACTGCTCATGCCTCCCACTCACTGGGAGGTGGATGGGATGCGGGGCTGCCCAGGGAAGAGCACAGTAGTGGTATGTGCTGAATTGGCTGAGACTTGGCCACCCCATGTTACCTTTTGGTACCTCCTGACCGATGGCCAGGGGCTTTGTGGTTGAGGCCTGAGCCAATGTCGAAAGTGATAGAAAAGAGTCTCATTCCTAGGTTGGTCAAGACTTGAGCCTCAGGATCTTGGCACACAGCAGAACATGTTGCTCTCTCGAGCGTCTCCTGCCAAGTGAGCTGGGAACAGAGCTGCCTTTGGAATCTGGGTGCCTGGTTACCAGAGTTCTAAGTTCTGTTGGGGTCTCTCACCAAGGAAGTGAGGTCACCTCTTAGGTCTCCCTTCCCTGCCCCCCTAAATGATTAAAACTCCTCAAAAATCCCTCTGCAGGTCTTTCTGTCTATCCTCCTCACCTATACCATTTTGTAAACTGGACACAGTTCTGCCAGCAAGTTCCTCCGCACAGCTACTTGGGAAGGCTTGTGTGCAGCTTGGGCCCTAGATATGTGGAGACCCAGCTGGGTTGAGACCCAGCTACTCCTTCTTTTCAGTTTTGTGACCCCAGACTACCCACTGAGGCCCCCAAGTTTCCTTATCAACACTGAGGGAATCGTTCTAGCATCTGCTTCCCTGGGGTGTCATCAAGTGTATGTGGGGCAAACACTGAAAATCCCATAGTCTTTTCTCCCACGTAGCTAATACACAGATGTAAACATGGAATAAACAGGAAGGGGATGGATATAGCATTGAACACAACTCAGAACAGGGCTGGGTAGGCTTGTGTGATCTTAGGAACATCACTTTCCCTCCTGGATTGCTGTCTCAGTCTGTACCATGATGACGTTGAAATGAGATGAAATTCAGTCATTGTTACTGTGTCAGAATCCTTCCAGAGCATTCCCATTGCATTTAGAGTCAGATGTAAGTGCCTCCTCTCAAGTTATGTGGTGGCTGTCTGTGCCCTGGTTCCCTGCTGTCTTTGCTTCCAGGTACAAGCAGCTTCATATACCCCCCTTGGAGTGACTTCCTGACCTGGTGACTCACTGCTAAACAAAGTTATATGGCTAAATGTCAGGGCTCCCCTCATAAGACTTACACAAAATGCTCTGCTGTCTTCACCACTCTTTCTTGTGAGTAAACTCTCCTTCTCTTGGTCTATCTGCCATCCCAATATGAATCCTGTGGATCAAAACAACAGAGCTGGGAAGCAGCTCCTCCCCAGCTGAGCCTCAATTGAGGCTCTGCCCACAGCAGCCGCCTTCCTAACCTCCTCTCTGGCCAAACTCCCTCTACCTCCTTCTCTTCCCCTGCTGTGCCTTCTCCCAGGTGTCCTCTTCCCACATGTGTGCAGGGCTGACTCCCTCTTGTCATTCTGGTCACAATGTGTCACCTCAATGTGTCCTTCCAGGCCCTCACACCTGGTGGTCCTATAGCCTTCCTAGCAGAACCCTGCTGAGCTTTCTCTATAGCCCTTGCTCTTCTCTTGCACTTTTGTTTGCTTTCATACTTTATCCACTTCCTGGTGGGCAGAGATCACCAGGATTCTTTTCACTCCTTACCCAGGACCAAACACAGAGCTTGGTGCATGGTGAGTGCTTGGGGCAGAGTTGCTGAATGAATACCTGATGATCTCACAGGGTGGGGGAGCACATTGGGGAGGGTTCTTTGGCCATAGCACACAGAATGGTGAGAGCTGGTAGGAGCTGATGGAGCAAAAGCACTCCCCCTGCCCAAGTTTAGGTCACTGAGCACCTGCCATGGATGAAAAGGCTGCCTCAGTGTTCTGCTTTGAACACTGTGGGTCCTACAGTGATCTCCCTAGTTTGACCATGATGGCTGCAGTCACAGCACTAAGAGTCAAGCAGCTGTTCAGGAAGGTCAGTGCCCAGAGAGGGCTTATGGCCTTAATGTTATTTAATCTTCATCAGGGTCTCAAAGGCATGCAGGAAACCAGCCTGATGGTCTATAGCTCAGAGGTGGTGGGAATGCCTTCTAAATCTGTTTTCTTTCCACTGCCTCGCAGTCTTGCAGTCACTCAACAAACCTTTATGGAGTGCCTTCTGGGTGCCCGGCACCCTGGGACAGGGTGTCGGGCACTGTCCGTGCCCTGTTAGAGCTGACAGCTGGGGAGGGATAGAGTTGGGCATAACAATATGGTAAATGCTGACACAGAGACCAGGAGATGATGTTATGGGAACACAGAAAGTCACCCACTCTAGAGGGGTCCCATCAAGGCAGGCTTCCTGGAAGAGCTGACAGCACAGTGAGTCACTGGGAATTGTGCAGTTGGAGGGACAGGTATGGTGGGAAGAGCAGCCTGAGCAGTGGACAGCGTGAGCATATGTGTGCTGGGCCAGGCCCCATAGGCCACATGTCTTACTTTGCTGAAGGACTGCTGATATAAAGTACCAGAAATGCCCTGGCTTTTATTAGGGGATTTATTTGGGCTTAAAAGCTTACAAGACCATGAAAAGCCCAACTGGAGACACCATAACAGGTACTTTCACCAGTAGGTGAAGCAAGAAGGCCACCCATCTCTGCCGAGGCCCCTGCCTTTCTGCAGCTGTGGGTAAACCAGGCATAGGGCTTGTCTCTTACTGGGTCTCCTCACTCAGTCCCAGCATGGCAGGATCTAATATGGCAGAGTACTTTTCTTGTGTCTGTCTGTGTATCTCTCTCTGTGTTTCATATATATCAGAACGAGCAACAGGGCAGAGATTCAACCTGAGCCAGGGCTCACTGACATATACCAATCAAAAGCACTGAAGCAATCTTATCAAGTAATCTAACCAAAGGACCCTCAACTGAATTTAATGCAATCAAAGGATATCACACCCACAGGAATAGATTAGTTTAAAAGCATAATCTTTCTCTTTTGGGGATTAAAATTAGATAGTGCTCATGGTTGCACAAATCTTTAAGTGTACTAAAACCCAATAAATTGCAA
Organism: Tolypeutes matacus; assembly: GCA_026826555.1. Taxonomy (NCBI): domain Eukaryota; kingdom Metazoa; phylum Chordata; class Mammalia; order Cingulata; family Chlamyphoridae; genus Tolypeutes; species Tolypeutes matacus. The sequence goes on from JAKSZT010053878.1 coordinate 59,966, forward strand.
ACTTTCAAAGGCTTAATTGAATAATATATAAGTTTTTATCTCAATAAAGATGTTACATTAAAACAAAATCAGTTACCACCATCTACCAGGTCTTGCACATAATTCCAGACTCTCTTCATGCAAAACAACTATATAAAGCCAGTTTTTGCTCTTTTCAATTTAGTAAAGCTTACTCTATTTTAATTAAGTGTTTATCCAGTCTCCTACTAATGAACATTTAAGCTTATTTTTATTGTTATCACTATATTTATTATAAACATTACTGTAAGGAATATGCATATACATATAATATGGTACACAATCTGAGTTTAATTATAAGATACATTGGTGGGTGGGTTAAA
>JAKSZT010053879.1:14979-129072 GCA_026826555.1 Tolypeutes matacus
TTCACCTCTGCTCAGATTTAATTACATTCACCTAGTAATGTCCTTTATAACAGAAATAGTTCACAAGGAGGTATTGCAGTTAATTGTCATGTCCCTGTGGAAGCCTTCTTTCAGGAATGATTTCTGTCTGTCCTTGTTTTTCAGGAAGTTAACATTTGTGAAGGATATGTGTTTCTCTAATATTTCCATGTGATTGTACATAAGTTCAATCTTTGGAAGGAATACCATTGAAGGGATACTATGTTCTTCCCTGTTTATCAGGGGGGGAACAGGTGTCCATTTGTCCTGTTACTCTTGATAATAACTTGGTCCCTTGCCTAAGATGTACTCTGCCAGGTTTCTTCATAGACTTACCTTTTCCTTTTTGTGATGAATAAGTGTTTTTGGCTGGGGCATATTTGAGACTATGTGACTATCCTATTCCTTCTCAAATTTTACCCACTAGTTGTAGCATGCACAGGTAATTCTTGACTGAGAATATTATTACCATAATGTGATTTTCTAACTCAGTCAAGCCTCTGCATTAGTTAGTGTGCATTCTATTGAATGAAAAATCTCCCCTTCTCTCTCATTCATTTTTTATGGATACCAGTGTGAACACAAAGATTCCTATCTCATCACTGTCATTAGTTGTTTGATATTCTTATTATCCCTGATTTCGTCACTGGGAGCCCCTTGAAGCTGTTCCTGTGTCTATTAATTCACCATCTTTGAGCACTTTCTTCATTCATGTTAAAATGTGTTTCATGCTTATCTTTTATGTTCACTGTCATAGTACAGCAATTTCTTCAGGAAACTGTTTCTTTCTGAGGAATAATTACAGAATAGAATAATAATTAAAGTGTTTTTTAAAATCCCTGATTGGTATTTTATTTGGAAGGATTTCTGTCAATAGAACAAAGAAAGAAGGGGATTTTAAATTTTCTTGTAATAAGTTCCTCTGCCTTGCATGACAGTTATAACAATAATAACTGTAATCTTTTAAATTGCTTTTACTTCTCAGTAGAAAGAACCAGCCAGTTAAGGTGCCTTTAAAACTTCTTTTTTTTTTTTTAATGATTTTATTTATTTATTCATTTATCCCCCCCATTGCTGCTTGTGCTCGCTGGGTCAGCCAACCACGCCATGCGGGCGGGTCCGCCCTCACCAGGAGGCCCCAGGGACCGAACCTGGGGCCTTCCATATGGTAAACGGGAGCCCCACTGATTGAGCCACAGCCGCTTCCCTTAAAACTTCTTTTGAAGCAACAATCTTCACTTTCATCCTAACTTAATATTCTAAAATTAAGAATATAATATTCTTTATATTCTTATTTCTGGAGAGATGTTATATTCGTAAGTATATTAGCACAGGGAAAAGATGTTAAGGTGTTAATAATTGATTTACTAATTAGTATTGTAATGGTCAAAGACCTCAAAATTATTTTATTTCTTTGTATGTATTTTCTTAAGTGGCATTTCTGTAAAAGGAACAGCTAGGCAAGCTAGTTTTGAGAATTTTTAATTGATTTGATTCATCAAGAACAGAAAACCGTAGTGCTAAACTCCTCCATAGATGCATTTGAACATGTCTTAGTGTTTTATGGGGTTTTGATAAAGGGATTATTTCCCATTGGAAGACTCTTCCTAAGGATTCATTCACACATGTTGACATGAACAGTGAAAATACGTATGAAACTATGTGAAAGAAATTTTATTTGTTATGTACATATATATGTATTTAAAAACAATTCTATGATGATTTTATTTGTAATAAATGTTAAAAAATAAAAGTAAACTGACATCTTTAAAATTAAGGATAAGACCTAACATCTCTCTCATGACACTAAATGCCCTGATCTCCAGGCCATACTCCGCATCAGGCAGCTGATTCAATAAGGTCAGCTGTATACCAGTGTGGCTAATGGAATCGAATTCACTGTAGGCTATATTTACACATTCAAGCATTCATTAACATAGAAATATACCTATATCTTTTGGGTTCATATATAATAATACTCATTTTATATATATTTGTATATATTCTGTTTACATATATTTGTACATACATATACTTAAAGCTACAGAACATGGATTATCTCTTTAATCATTGTCAATTCCTAATATACATTGGCACATTTTTTACTTTTATAAACTTATGATAATTTCTTTCCCCACTTGTCTTTGTCCTTATTTTTACTCCCCACCATACCCATTCCCCCATAAGCCCACATAAAATGCAATTTTTTTTCATATTCTTTTCTATTTTTTTAAGAGATACTTAGGATACATAAATGTTATATATAAAATATAGGAGATTCCCATATGCCCTGTTCCCTACCCTTCCCACATTTTCCCACATTAATATATTGTATTTGGTCAGCCATTTTAATTATAAGGATTTCAATGAGAATTCCATAGTTAAAATGCTTTTGACATATTTTTAAACAGATAAACCCCTATGATTAACATATTAATTTACTGTTCAAATAACCATGCAAAAATTTTTAAATGAATTTATTTCTTTGTATGGTTTCCATTTCAAAGGGTTGTTGTGCAAGGATAAAAAGGGATATTTTGAAATTCCTTTTAATGAAATTAATCCCTGGTTTTATGTTACAAATGAACATATTAACTAAATGAAAATGAAGAGTACACTGTAAGAAATAAAGTGAAATTTACAATTTTTATGCAGCACACTTTAAGGGGATCATTTACATATTTAATTTTGTCTTATAAATTACTTTCAACTCTTCCCTCAGTGAAAGCCTAACTGTTTCTGGTCTAGAAGGGAAAGGGCTTTCTTTAGGGGGAGGTAATGGGAATAAGCAAGTCAGATCACAGTGGAATGGGGATCACATAGGAGAGAAAGTAGCATGTCTACTGCCCAAAAGCTGGAATTCTTTATTTCTCGGGCATGCCTTTAACAACAAAGTTAATCTCTTAACATTGGTTTGTGTTTCTCTAAGCTGTCACCGAGATTTCCCTAAGCATATCAGAATTGAGTGGTTTTTGATATTGCTTTTATGAATTCTAATATTTTATTATTAATTTTTTCATTACTTCACTTTGTCTCCTTTCATGTTAATAAATCTAAGGAAAGATGGTTATGAACCTTAAATTTATCTTATTCTATATATTCTCCTTTCATGAGAATATTTGTGTAGTATTTTATTTTTCTGATATTGGCTATGTTACAAATATCATCAGCAATGAGGAGCAACACATTTATGAGAACTGAAGGAGGAATGGACTTTCCCCAGGTAAAGCAGGAGGATATGAGAACATTGACTTAGAATGCTGGCACAGGATGGCTAAATAGAAAAGCAGCATGTATAAATACCAGAGGGCTGGAGGGATGGTGTATTTAGGAGCAATTTATCTTTTTTTTTTTTTTTTTTTTTTTAATTTCTGTATCATCTCTCCATTTTCCTGCTCATTCCACATTTCTCACTTCTTTTAACTTCTGGTCCCCTTCATACATATTTCCTAGGAGGGGGAATGTATTTCATTTTCTGCCCAAATCCATTCAGAGAAGCCTCCTTCATAGATTTGCTCTAACAGTTGGTTCATTTGTTTTGTTTTCTTGTTTTGTCATTTTTGCCATTTCCCTCTCAATTTGTAATTTAAATGGAGGAACATATTTCTCACTAAGATAAAATTTTTACTAATGTATTTTTTTCATTTTCACCTATGAGTTTTTGTTTTTCTTTATTACATGAGGGTCCTCTGCATGCTTTATAAATTTTTTGTGTCTGAACAGATTCATGTAATTATTTCTCAACTACTATGTGCAATATTTCATAAGGATTTCTTCATGGAATGGATAGGTTTTTTATTCCTGAAGGAGTAAAGGGCCTTTATCTAAAACAGTAGGTAGGAAACAGAACATAAAGTCTTGGGTGCTTAGATGAGGGAGGATTGAAGTCAGAAGCAGAATATGCACATGCACTAAACTGGTTCCTATGAATGAAGAAAATGAAATATTTAAATATTCCTAGCAAAAATAAAATATACATTAGTGAATATCTGAACTCAGTGAAATACAGGTTCCCAGAAGTAATACCATTTATCTGTTACATCCCTTTAGGAGCAAAGGTTCTATGTCACCATGTTATCTTGTGTTTATTGGAAGCCTGTGTTTTCTTGTCTCATTTTCATAAGACTTTCTCAAGTGTTTCTGGTCACTCAGGATTTCCTCATTCCATTAATGACTGGATATTTTTATATAAATTTCTATAGAATCAGGTGTATTTCTTCTGCATTTTGGCAAGGTATTGTATGAGTACTTTTTGTGATCTTATTCTTTCAACTGTGATGGAAATATTTGCTTGATTTTTTTACATGAGTTCCTTTTATAATTTTCATCTCATTTCCTACATCATTAAATCAATTGGGTTACTAATGACAAAATTTACATTTCTAGATTAATATACTGCTCACTCTGAAATTCAACAACTCTTTTTTTGTTCCACTAAAGGAAACAAAAACTTAAATTTATATTTCCAACTATCCTTAGTGGTGTTAAAAATCATCCCATACATACATTAATTGCCTGATAATTCACTTTATGATGGACAAAATAACTGGGAATTCAGTGATTCTGGTGAATGTGGAAGATTACTGTACTGGAGAAATTAAAGTTTCCAACAATATTTTCAGAAAATTTCTTTTAGACAATGTTTTATATTCAGCAATTATGATAGACTTGTTCTTGTAGAGTAAATGACTGTGCAGATACAGTACACTTTCAATAAAACCAAGTTATTATAAGAAGCAGCTCATTATTCTTACTATTAAATCAGTCTGTAAAAGGCAGGAGCAAATTGACATAAATTTAGCATTATATATAATTTTAAGTTCTCTATTTTCACAAAGCTAAATGCTCCGCATAGATTCCTAATGCATTTTGGTGTAAGAAATTTTGCTTATGGTTGTATTTATTTCCATTTAACCATAATTTAAAGTGATTTCTAGTCAAAAGGTCAGCTTTCCCCTGGAAATAGGACCCACATACAAAAACACATATATAATGTTCTCAGATAAGTAGATCAATGAAAGAACACCAGGCTCTAGTCTTGGTTCTGCCTATTTAGCCCTTGGACATGCAAATAATTACTGAATCTGTCTGTGCATTTTTTTCTTTACAGGACAGAAAGAAAAAGAATGACATCACTGTCTTTAAATTTTCTGTTTTAAAATGAGACCATGGTAAGTGCTTTCTAAACAATTGAAATTCAATATGTAAAACTGATAACCGTTGATAATCTGTGAATGGAGGCAGACCTAAACCCTGAGCACCCAGACTCCACAGAAATCTCTATATATACTGTCCTTTAGAGAATGTTCTCTGATGCTCAATGCATTTTCTCCCTGTGAGCATGTTTGGTCTTTTTCTAAACCATACATTCACATCAGCATGGTGACTTCAAATAAAATGTGTCAGATAATTCATATTTCATCTAAAAGCACTCTAATGTACCTAATATTAGAATATGCACACTTAGTAAGCTTAACAATCATCCTTGGGCATCTTTTATATGTATGGAGAGAGACAGAGAATGAGAGAATCTGTGTATTTCATCTGCTGTCCTGGTTCAATCTCATTAGAGTAGGTTCCTGAAGTACCTTCACCCTAGGCCTAAGCGGGGTGCCTTTTTGATAACGAAATAAGTATCCCTAAAGGTGACAGAACATTCAGAAGAGTATTTTTAATAAATTAAGAGGTTTTACAACTGTGTTTTGATTTTAAAGTTTACCTTTTAATCAAAGAAGTTAGAGAAATTTCCTTTTTTTAAAAGATACACATGATTTGGAGTAGAAAGGAAGAATTCATATAGAGAAGATTAAAAATTTAATAAACAGATAAATTTGATTGTTGACTTTTCAGAATCTTCAGTAATTTCCTTCACATGGAATTTTAAAGCAATATGGGAGATATATATGTAATTACATATTTGAATTTTAACAGAGATCCTGGTTTATCACTTATTAAAACCAAGAGACATGCAAACAAATTAGGTTACAATGCATCTTCACCATTTCTTAATATGTATTTGTCTTCCACCAAATTCATTTGTTTAATCCATGTACAAAATCACCTGATCTCCAAATTTCACTTATTGCTAATGTGGATATCATGATAAAGGACTAGACATCAAGTGAATACTCATTTAGAAGAACTGCAAAGACATTACAGTCCTAAGAAAAGAATTTCCTTATTTAAGAAATGATGGCATGGCCAAAGACTTAAGGAAATTTGGAAACTAGAAATCTGAAATAAGACAGTATATATGTAAAAATAAAATCTTTAATTATTAAAATTATTTGATAATGAATTTTGATGCAGTATATCAGGTCTCTTCTTAAAACTGCCTATTATCAGGGTGGAACTGTGTTAAACACTAAGTATGAGGAGACTGCACATCTGCAACTTCAGCTACTGATTAGTAAATTCAGCTTGTTATAGAACAATTCTAATAACAGCTTAAGTTTGAACATGTCCAAGTTGGAAAGAAGCTCATAGCTGCCATTTGAGCTCTGCCTGCAGCATGAGGGAAAGCAGGCCTGACTGAAAATCACAGTGATGGTGTGCACTGGCTTTTCCCACCCAGATTGGATTGCATCTCTTGCCTAGTCTCCAGCCCCACCTCCAGTGCAGAGAAAGCTGACAGGACCAGTACCAGCCTCTCTAGGTAATTGTAGGCACTTTCAGTCTGCACATATTGAATACTTAGACACATGGGTTTCCATCCTTGCATACCAACAGAATAGAAGAGGAGCTGTGTTTCCTCAGCCTCTCTGGGTACCTGGAGATGCTTTCAGTCCACACAGACTGTTGTGTTGAGCAGCTTTGATTCCATCTCCACCCCTCCAGCCCATAGGATTTGAAGAGGTTGGTTTTGCCTGGGCAACTGTAGCTACTTTTGGCCTTGACAAACTTGATATTTAGATTCCTGCAGCTACACCCCCCACCCTCCCAAATAGGATAGGAGGGGAGCTGTTTCCTCACCCTCTCCAGGAAGTTGCAGGCACTTTATGCCCATAAAAAAACTGGTTTGTGGAGCCCCTTCAATTCCATCTCCATCCCTGCCCTCTGCACCATAGGATAAGACAGACATAGTGTTTCCTCAGGCTCTCAGAGCCACCGCAGGTGCTTTTGACCTACACAACTTCAAATGTTGGGCACCTGTGACTTCACCCCCACCTCACCAATAGGACAAGAAGGGAGCAGTGGTTCCCTAGCCTCTCTGGATAAATGCAGGTGCTCTTGGACCACATAGACTGAGAAGTGTGATGCCGTAGCTCCATCCCCACCCTCACATAGGGTAGGAAGGGGTGCCAATTTTGGTCTTCTGGAACTAGACTGTTGGGCACCAGTGGATTGAACTCCCCTAATAGGATAGGAAGGGACTGGTGTTTCCTCAACCACTCCAGGCAATGGCAGATACTTTAGGCTTACAGGGACTGAACTGTTGGGTACCTGTGGATCCATGCCAACCCACAATTGGATAGGAAGGGCTGGTGTTTCCTCAGCTTCCCTGGGAAGTGGCAGGGACTTTTGTCCTACAAGGACTGAGCTACTGGGTACCTGTGGTTCCATCCACATCTCCTAACAGGCAGAAAAGTCAGTACTCCCTCAACATCTCAACACTATTGCAGGCATATTTGGACTACATGCACTAGATTATGGGGCACTCTAAAGGATCCGTCTACCAGGGCAACTAAGGTCATTTTGAAATCACATGCCATAGATTGCTGCCGACATCTGCAGCTCCATCCCCACCTGAGTCAGTGGAGGAAAGGGCATGAAATATCATCAGTCTCTCTGGGCAACTATGGATGGTCTTGGCCTGCATGACTTGGGTTAATACATATGCTTATGGCTCTTTCCCTACCCCTTGCAGAGGAGAATGTTGGCAGAAGCTTCATCACTTCCTAGAGCAAAGTGGATAGTGGCAAAGCAGAAAAGTGCACAATTATGTACAGTTGATTTTTCACAAAATAAAAAGTTATTTAAGCAACTCTACAACCCCATTTTAACACCCAGATAAAAATACCAAACATTACCTGAAATCCTCCTGTCCCCTTCCAGTCTTTATCCCTCTAAGATTAACCTTGTCCTGATTACCCACACTGTGAATGCCTGCTCGAGTTTAATATAAATGGATTTATACAGCATAACTCTTTAACTTTACATTATATTGTGAAATTTATCCATAATTTCACATAAGGTTGTTCATATTGCTGGGTAATATTCTTCTGCATGTATTTGCTGTTATTTATTCTTTCTACTGTTGCTAAACCTGTATTTGGCTATTACAATGAGGAAGTGAACATAGAATAAATTAAACCTTAACACCAGAGAGAAATGAACCCCAAGGTCCAGCAAACATGAGGACTTCAGAAGAAGAATCAGATATGTCTTTAGAAAAGTTTCAGGCATTGGATACATTGACATTCTCAAAGGTAGAGTTAAGTAATGAAGCTGAAAACAGAAATAGAAGGAAAGGCCATCAAATCCTTCAAAGAAGGAGTTAGATATATAGGAGGGTAACTGTCCCCTTTTCTATACCAGCTTCACACAAGATGGGAAATAAAAAAACAAGGCTGTGAATTTATAATAACAGGCATAGGTGAGGTGGGAGTGAGAAGCCCACTGAAAGTGAGCCCAAGTGAAAGCCTATAGACTGAGCTCACCTCATCCCCCCCCTCCTCAGCACCCAGAATGCTGGTGGCCAGGCTCAGTCCATCAAGGTAGGAGTCTGGAGGATGATTTTGTGTAGATGTAAAGCTCCCCAGAGCAAGCATCTCAGATCCTCATGGGTCTCACCCAGTGAACCCCAGAGTAGCACTGAGCAGACAGATCTCACCCAGGTACAAAGAGCCCACTCAACTTTTCCCTCCCAAGAACAGGGATATGAAAGGGTGACCAGGACCACCAGAAACTTGAGGACAAACTCTGGCCTGAAAGGTGGAGGCAAAACTCTCACAAAAGAGAGGGAAGGAAAGGAACAGACACAGGCATCAGCAGCCTCTGAGTCTCTGCAGAGCAGGTCCTAAAGCTGACTCCTCCTCTCTTTCTCCAATGCTCCCCTCACACCCATGCCCCATGCAGCAATCAACATCCTCATCTTAAAGAGTCCCTGTCAGGGTCTTCACCTGTTCTTCCTGCTATTTCCTTTACCCCACATCATAGCTACTGTTCTCTTAAAAAAAGTTAAAATCTTTTCCCTGGTGACAGCATTTACCCTGCCCCCAACCCCTTTGTTGACCATTCACTCACTGCATTTAGTCTTCTCTGGTCTCTGGCTGATTTTCAAAGAAACCACTCTCACACCAACTTCTACCATCACCTGTCCTGTCCCTTCATCCTACAGTCCTTTTCCACAGGTTGGTTCACTGCTCAGATGTCCCCTCTTCAGAGGTGATTCCCTGACCTCTTCTCTCAAACCCCCCTTTCCCACACCCATTACTCCTGCTCTTCCCTGTGCTTTCTTCTCCATTAATTTCTCATTGCATGACATCCTCTTGTTCTGGTTCATTTCCCTGCTCACTATCTCCCCACCCCCAGCACCTAAAATATCAGCTCCAGGAGGACAAAATATTTTTTTCTCATTTTCTTTCTTCTTTGCCCAGTCCAAGCCCTATATTGAGGAGAAATCACTTATATTACTATAATGATTTTTCTTCCCTTTGTCTTACCCCCCCACCTGCTTACATCATTTCCTGCTTTTGTTCCACCACCACTAATAATATCAAGTTGGTGCTCATCACCTATAAAGGGAGTGCCATTTCTGACTAAAACTACTATTTCTGGGTAAGCAATATTATTTCTGTGGGAAAACAGAGAAACTCCTGCAGATTCCTCAGCTTCCCTGTGAGGTGTGTCAGATGGTGAGGGAAAGGCATGTGGGGCAGGATATGGAGCAGGGGTTCTAAACCAGGAGTCCATGGACCCACACAGGGTCTACAGAAAGATTTCAGGGGATCTGTGAGCTTGAATTAATTTTGAATTATACTAAAGGTTAATTTAAAGACATGCCAATGTCGAGTGTCATAAACCTATCTGCCCACTTCATTCTCAGAAAGGGTCCATGGTTTTCACCTGATGGGCAAAGGGGTCCATGGAAAATGGTGTGAAAATGTAGAGCTTTCCCCAAATTGTCAAAGGGGGATTTATTCATGATTAGGAAATTCTAAGTGCAACACATGGCAGAGAAGGAAAATCATCTACGTGTGAACTTACCAATATAATTTTTATCTCATTTTAAAAATTTTACTAAGTATGCCACTCATACATAAACATACATAAATAAGTGTATAGTAGTAGTTGTGAACTTACAAAACAAATGCATGTAACATCATAGAGGTCTCTCATACCTCACCCCACCACTTATAGCTTGCATTGTTGTGAAACATTTTTAACTAATGATTTAAGAGCATCCTCAAAATATTACAGCTAACCAAAGTATCTTACATTTAATGTATTTTCCCCAAGCCACCCTATTAATATTATTTTTATATCACTTATACATGAACATACATAAACAATAAGTGTATAGTAAAAGTTGTGAACTTACAAAGCAAACATGCATAACAGCATACAGGAGTCCCATACATCAATCCACTACCAAGACCTTGCAATGTTTTGAGACATTTGTTACAGATTTAGAAAGAATATTATGAAAATCTTACTACTAACTATAGTCTACTTAATACTTTTGTTATATTTTTCCCCAAACCCATCCTATTATTATTTTTTAAAATATATTTTTATTAAAGAACTTGTTAACTTACAAAAGAATTATGCATATGAGCAGAATTCCCATACAACAGGTCTCTATCAACACACCACACTATGGTGGAACAATTATTACAGATTTTGAGATATCAGATAATTACCAGGTCCCCAGAGTATATTTGGCACACTTTTTCTGTACTCCCCCATTATCAACACTGTACATCTTTGGCATTAATGCATGAATATTATATATATTTTTTGTTAACCACAGTCCATAGGTCATTCCAGTTGTACTTTTCCCATGCTTCTCCACATTCCAACCACCCTGCAATAGTGATATACATCTGCTCTACTTCACAAAGGACACTGTTGCATCTGTACCATCAGTCACAATTTCATCCACCTCTGGGTTTACTGTGTTATTCAGTCTAAGATTTTTCTCTAGCTCTCTTTCAATTGACATTTACATCCCTATACTTCCCTTTCCAGCCACATTCACATTTATAAATAAACTGTTACTCAGTATAAAGTTTAAAATTTTCAGCTATGAAGCAGAAAAAAAAAAAACAGAAAAAATAGAAAGAAAATATAGAGATATAAAATTCACTTATATGAGCTGAATTTTTGTCCTTGCCCTACTGTATATTTCTTATTTTTAATCAGGATATTGTTGTGGTTTTTGTTAAGAAGCTATTTTAGGATTATTATATCTACTAACAGATTTTGAATACTAATTAAAGAAGGCACCTTATTTTTTGGTGGAGTCCTGCATATTTTTAAGTATACTGTTCCAAATGTATAACTTTGTTTAAATTAAAACTTCACCACTATGGCTACTATAATGGTTATTTTCAGTTTAAAATATATATCTTTTAAGAAAATGTTTGAGCAACCCATTTAAACTAGATCTTTTCTGTGCTAAATGCTCACTTTTATCTTTCCTTTAAAAATGAACAATCTCATTTACAATGTCCCTGTTGCTTGCAAGATAGATAACTAGTGTTCTTTAAATTTTTCTTTTGGACATGCTTGTATTTTGTATTGATTGTCAGTAAAAGTGGCAATCAAGGACTCTTTAATAATTTTATTCATTATTTTTGACTGGCTGTAATTGTGAAGTATTATGATTTAACATTTTTTTATCCTGATTCAGTTTTTTTTTTTTTTTCAATATATGACTACTCTGACCCATTTATTTAAAGAACAGCATTTTACTCAAATTTCTGGTTTTTAACCAACTTCCCAATACTTTGTTAAGCCTATTGATAAGTAATGAAGAAAGTGTCCCTTTAAACATGTCAGTGGAGGATGAAAGACATGAATGAGCACCAAAGATATGAGACAATCACTTCTTTTAATCATAGAGGATTCAATCTTTCTTGTTTACAATTTGGAATATTGACTAGTCAAGTTTTTTTTAGGATTAGCCTTTGGTATTATTTTAATAAGTCCTTAGCAATTTTTAAAAACAATTGGTAAGTACATAGGAATATTATGCAGAAAATACAGTTCTTATATCACTGCCCACCCCCATTATATCACCTTGCATTTTATGGCATATTTCTTACAATTGATGAAAGAATATCATTATAATTGTAATATTAACTGTAGTGCATGGTTTCCACTATGGAATCCTTAGCTATTTGGTGGGCTTTTTTGGAACACTCCTATCTGTAATATTTGCAGGATCACAAATCTAATTTTCCAGCTTTTACCATTTAGCTGGTTAGATTAATTTTTATTTTTTGTTTCACCCATTGTTGGAGCCATATGTACAAATTGAAATTTTCAGTCAATCCTGGATTATGAACCCCAACTAGATTTAAATTCCCCATAATTGTTTATGTGTTTTTGGATTGGGAAATTCCTTAACTGCCCTGAGCCTGCTCTTGATGAAGAGCTAGTAGCTACCACAGGTGCCATTCCTGCAGCCTCAGAAGATCTAGTTTTACAGGGCATTTGCCAAATTGTAGTAGTCAGGGAAGAAGAATATCAGAAAGGGACACAAAGGGGAGCATTAGGATCATGAGAAGCATCAAGGGCAGCAGCAGCAGCCAGTCCAGGCTCTTCAATCACAAGGTTATCAAGGCTATATAGTCACTGTTCCAAAGCTATCTATCAGGAGTCTGGAAGTAATTTTGGAATCAGGTAATTTGGGTGATTGGGCATACAATTAAAGAATGCATTCCATTGTTATGGGGGATCTTCAGTAGATTTGGGATTTCCTTGGATATGGTTATAACTTTAAGTTCAGAATTAGTCCAAGGAATGTAGGTGATAGAGGCAGTTCCCCGAGCCTACTTTATTAAGTTTGATTTTTAAACTTTATTTTAAAAGAAGTTTAAAGTTACAGAAAATTAACAAGAGCAAAGCAGCATAGATTTGAAGGCACTTCAGGGCCCTTATTACATAAGAGGGAAACTCTGCCAGACTAGGATAAAGAGGAGGAGGACAGGAAAGTGGAGAAGGCACTAAGACAGCCAGCCTAGGAAATTTAGGGGTTTAGTTTTTTAAGTTTAGTTATGCATTTAGATAAGTCTTTCTTTTTTAAACTTGGTATTTTTTTTTAAAGACAAAGAATTTTGAAATTAGTTTTGTATTGGGAACCTTCCAAAAAATAATAAAAAATCAGTATTCCATTCAGGCTGTTTGATTTTATAGCCCCTATCACATAATTATGAACACAAATACAATAATTTAGGCATTTAAAAAAGATTCATTGTGGCCATTGCAATTCAATATTATATTTAGTATGTCAGGTCCACCTAGATAAGAAGTCAGAGGATGTAGGACCAAAATTCTTATACATAAAATCATTTGGAGTGCTTGTTGGCAGGGCACCATTAGAAATTTTTGAAGAATTACCATCAACTGTTTCTGATTCCCAGCAATCTTAAAACCTAAAAAGGCTAACAGGATTTATTATAGGTGTTTTACAGTGTGTGTTCACAGTGTGCCTTACATAGAATATTTCTTTACCTTGGCAGAAAGCCTGTGCTCTAGTTAACCAACCTGTTAGCAGGTGTTTCTTGTTGCACAGAACTAGCCTTCGGAGTAGCAGGCAGCCTATTGTCAGTCTTGCCTGTTTGTGACTGCCTTATTCTTTCATGTGAGTCTTGGACTTTGGAATCTGAGTTTCCTCATTATAAGGTGGTGGGTGCTCTAATAGCATTTAAGTGCTTGAGCTGTGCCAAGCAAGATTATTATGGGATTGCTCTCAGTCAGGGCAATGATTAATTAAAACATTAGGAAGGGAATCTTCTGCCTAACATCAGAGAAAGACAGAAAGAAGAGCCTCCAAACATTTCAGTCCCCTCCCAAAAGGAGAAATTCTTGTAAACCAATAGGGCAACCAAAAGGACTGCCATCACCAGCCCAAACCAGAAGAACAAAGTTCAAAATTGCCTTAAACAGAAGACACTAAACAAGGTCTGAACTTCCACCAAAAGAAATGATATTCTGAAACAAAAGGACTCTCCGTAAGAAACCCAGGGCTGTTGGAGAAACCACAGAGCAATTTCCATGCTTCAACTGATAGTGGCTCTGGAGTTGAGGTGGCAGTCCCCTATGTTTCCTTCTTGTGACTCCAGAAATGTCTACCATGATATTACAGACAGAGCTGCTGGGCGAGGAAAGCATTTATTTCAAGTCCTGGAATTGCAATCCAGGGAGCACAGAGTCAGGCAGCAACCCAAACTGTGCCCCCTCTGGGGATTCCAAGCCAGGTTTATAAAGAAAGAGAAGATTACAGAAGCTTTCTGTAAGGAATTATGAATGGTGGATATTTGGGGCTTGCCAAATGTCCTTCAATTTAGAAATGTTACTGATTTCTTTATGTTGTAATTGGTTCATGGCATCCACATTTTCTCAGAAACACTGCTGATTTTGGTTTTGCATACCTTGGCAGTTTGTGACATTTGGCTGAGACATGCATAAGAGTAACATCCTGAATGTCCCCTTGACTTAATTATACATCTCTTAGCCCTAATAACTTCATCTTGTTTTATCTCTTTTTTGAAACCTAAACACACACATTGAACAAACCTATTTGGTGTTTTTTAAAGCAATGTCCTTGCTTCCAAGACAGACTTAGCATGTGCACCTTCTCAGGGCTAGGGCACCAGTGTGGTTGACTCCCTAGCTCCATCATTAGCCTCTGAGGTGTTACCACCTGCTCTAGGACACTATCAAGAAGCAGGGTCCCTCTAGGGACTTCAGTCTAGAGCTCTCCTCTCCCACTACCATGCCCTTTCCCTGAGTCCAGTTCACTCCATTGGACCATTTTTACCACAGAACCTAAAAGTCATGCACTTTCCAAGGCTTCTGCCTTGCAGAGCTGACCAATCTGTTTGAATTACGTAGAGAAACAGAAAAAATAAGGGAATATTGTAATGTTCTTTAAGATTTCATAAATCATCTTGTTATGCATACATAAAGTACCCTACAGGGAAAAAATTCTTTCTTTTGCAATAAAAAATTTTGCTTGTTTTTATTGCATAATTACCTACAGAGAAGCAATGAAATAGAAAATATAGATACCCATCCATTCCTTGTGGTGTTTTCATTATCAAACTGCCCCTGCAAATCACTGGGGGTATCATTTAGTTCCTCACACCTCTACCAAGTGTATCTGTTAAGTTCCCACAGCATGAATTGCTTTGAATCTTACAGTCATCTGCATAATTTTATTAAAAAATAAACTTCAATGTGGCAAGAGATAAAACCAATAAACTGAAAGAAAAGTGAAATTTGCTTTTTACATACAATGACCTCAGAGTGGTTAACTATTTTACTTATACTTGATGCACAGTGTTAAGAAGATCCTTTCAGGGTATTGTGCTTGTTTATCACTTACCACTACCACATAATGGAAGTTCCATGGGGATAGAAATTTGTCTGTTCTGTTTGCCAGTGTATTTCTGCAATATTGCCTGGCACCTCAGAAGTGCTAAAAGTATTTGCTTGAATAAATGGATGATTAAATAATGATATGGCATTATTAACATTACCCAGTTCTCT
Source organism: Tolypeutes matacus (assembly GCA_026826555.1). Lineage (NCBI taxonomy): Eukaryota > Metazoa > Chordata > Mammalia > Cingulata > Chlamyphoridae > Tolypeutes > Tolypeutes matacus. The sequence goes on from JAKSZT010053879.1 coordinate 30,721, forward strand.
TCATTTTCACAAGTGAAAACAAGAATAAAGAAATTGAGGCTACCCTGATTTTATACTTTAGAATTCATTAAATAAGAAAGGAGGTTGTATGATGAAGTGGTAGAAATAAGTAAGTTGGACCCTGCACACATAAAATATGCCATCCTTAACTTTAGTTGGGGAATGATATCTCTACCTTGCCATTCACTGTAGGATGAGCAAGCACAGAAATCACTTATTTGGGATGTGAGTTTAAATGCACAAAGTCATTCAGCAAAAATAACAATCCTGCCCCTGCTCAAGCTTTACACTACAGATGTTTATAAGTGAGTAACGTTAACAATCTGAAGACATTATACTACGTTCCATTGCTTACTTATAATTCTGAAAGAAAAAAAAAGAGCCAGGGTGGCACAAATAGCATTATGAAAAATTACCAGATCTATAAGTTGTTAAAGAGAGTGCAGATAGCATATTGTTACTTTTCTCTTTCATTGACTGAATGCCCATGACCTAGGATGTAACTCTGCATAGCTCCAGTTTATCTGAAAGGATTCTAAAAGATCTGAGCATCCTAGGAATCAGTGCACAGTCTTCTATTCTCTATTCATACTGTCTATGTTACCTCATTAAGTACAAGCTGTCTATAGCTGATGATGTCCAAGTTGCCATCTCCAGCCATCTCCAGCCTCCAAGACCTCTGAGGTTCAGTCTCATCTATTTGGTGGTCTGCCTGACTCTCTGCATTGAAGTGTCTTCCTCTGTAAATTCCAAATTACAATACATTCCTCATCTGTTGTCATACAGAGAAAACACCTTTATAAAGGAAACAGACTTAGAACAGGGCCTTGCACCAGAGAATGTACTCAAAGTCCTCTTAGCAGACCGAGGAAGGCAAGATGGCGTTAGTGTAGGAGGGCGCACACTGCAAGCTCCCAGAGCAAGGCGGATTGTGGACGGGGTCCTGCCCGGGGGTCTGTGCTGTGCACGTGTGGACTGAGAAGCTTGGGACATCTATCTGCGCGGATCGGCGGTGTGGACCGAACGGTGGAGATTCGTGAGTTTTGAGGCTGCCAGTGGAGGTTGGCACAGGTGGCTGAGCCCCGCGGTTAGGGGGAAAAATAAATAAAACGGCCATTTGGAGCCGAGGGCTGGGCGAAAAAGTTTTACTTTTTGGGGATCTGGATGCCTGGCGCCCCTTGGACCTTGTGTGAACAGAGCAAACGAGCTAATCAGCACCCGGTGAACCGGAGGGGGGATTTTGTTCGGGGAACGGAGCTGATTTCCCTAGACACCCAGGGATAAGACCCCGGCCACTGCGGAGCCAGGAGGAAGGGACACTTCCCAAAAAAGGGAAGGTTCTGTTGGAAGACAGGGAAGGGTATTTTATATTTTTAGACATTGATCTGGCTGCCTGCACCGCCCCATAGCTTTGGGGAGCAGATAAGCCGACCTGAAGCAGCATCAGGCTGAGAGCAGACGCCAATCGGCACTCAAACTGATTTTCTGAACAGGCCGGTGACGCTGGAGCTCGGCTCCAGAAGGGGCGGAATCCGCCATCTTTAGCACTCCTCATTGACTAACATCAGAGCTTCTGCTAACCTGGGGAGTCTGGAAAATGGGACGTGCTTGATTAATTTCCACGGGCCCAGCTAGGGTCCCTTCCGTAAGGGGTTTGGACTAGAGGAGGAATTATTTTGGGTCCTGCATTTGGCTAAAAAAAAAAAAAAAAAAATTGAGGTCACCTCAACAAATGAAAAATAAATTCTTTTTAATTTAGTTTAATAGCTAAAAGCTGCTTCAGGACCTGCATATAGAACCCTGTAGGCAGGAAGGATCCACGTGGACCCTAGGGGAATCATTGACCCCTGTTAGCTCTGTTTGACTGCTTGCCTGTGTGGATCTTTGGTTTCTCTCTGTTACTTTCTGGTCTATTGCTATTATTCCCATTTTCCTCCCCCCTTCCTTTTTCCTTCTATTTTTTTTTTTTTTTAATAGGTGCTGCCAGCTGGTCGCTTCTTTGCTGGGATTCTTATTCAGTAATTTCCCACTCGCTGTATATATTGATTCTGTATTACAAACTATCACTTATCCTTCCTGCATGTTTCTGCCTTCTGTTTTCTGTTGTGCTCTTAGAGACATCATTTTTTCATAGGCCCACATCTTAAGGGTGTCAATTTCTATCCGATCTATTTTGTTTTCTTCTTCTTCTTTTTTCTTTTTTTTTTTATTAGTATTAACTTTTTCCTTTCAGACCTTTCTCTACTATTTCTCTCCCTCCTCATAATTCTAGCCTTCTAAATCACTATATATATATATTCCTCCATTTGTTTTCCTAGTCCATTGTAGGAACACTGTATTTTTTCCTAGTACTCTACACTGCCTTCACAAGTTAAATATTCATCTCATTAAGTCTCATTTTGCCCCTCTTCTAACTTTTATCAATATTTCTATTATCCTTCTGCCTTCCTTACATCTTTTGATTCCTCTGGCCCTAACCTTTTGCCATCAAGAGAACATAGAAAGAAGCAAGGAAATAAAATAAGAAGAAAAACTGCCAAAGAGAAAACTTAACTCACATGCAGAACTACCAGCTAAATAAAATTCTAGAGCATGAGAAAAGCTAATCAACTGAAAAAACCCATCAAGATAATATGATGACCAGAGGGCACAGAAAAATACAAATGATTCTGAGAAACTGGAAAACATGGACCAGTCCAGTGCACAAAATAAAAACCAGGAAGCAATGCATTACATCGAACAACTAATCAAAGTTATCCAAACAAATATCATGGACCAACTTAGAGAACTGAAGGAAGAGATTAAGGATATAAAGAAGACACTGGGAGAACATACTGAAGAAATAGCTAACACACCTAAAAAGGTAATGGATATGATGGTGAACAAAGACACAAGTCAAGAAATGAAAAAGACGCTGGACACACATGGCAGCAGAATTGAACAGGCAGAGGAAAGAATTAGTGATATGGAAGACAATACAGTTGAAATCAAAGAGATTGTAGAAAACATAGACAAAAAGATAGAAAAAATCCAGTATGGTCTCAGGGAATTAACCGATAATGCAAGATGCACAAACATATGCATTATGGGCATCCCAGAAGGAGAAGAGAAGAGAAAGAGAACAGAAGGTGTGTTGAAGGAAGTTATGGCTGAAAACTTCCCAACTATATTGAGAGAGATGGATGTGCAGATCCAGGAAGCACAGCGCACCCCAAATAGTATAAATCCCAACAGGCCAACTCCAAGAAATATACTTGTCAAATTGTCCACTGCTCAAGACAAATAGAAAATACTCAAGGCAGCAAGAGAAAAGAGAACCATCACATACAAGGGAAGCACAATAAGATTAAGTGCTGATTTCTCAGCTGAAACCATGGAGGCAAGAAGACAGTGGTATGACATAGTCAAAACACTAAAAGAAAAAAACTTCCAGCCACGAATACTTTATCCAGCAAAATTGGCATTCAAAAATGATGGAGAGCTCAAAATACTCACAAATAAACAGCAATTAAAGAGTATGTCAAGAAGAAACCAGCACTTCAAGAAATACTAAAGGAATCTCTACAAGTTGAAGGGAAAAAACAAGGGAGAGAGAGTTGGAGGAGAGTTTAAAAACAACTGAAAACTCAAAAAGAGAAACAAAACAACATATGACATACATTAAAGAAAGAAAAAATGACTGAAGTAAGAAATTCGTTACGAATAATAACACTGAATGTTAATGGATTAAATTCACCAATCAAAAGACCCAGATTGGCAGAATGGATAAGAAAATATAATCCATCTATATGCTGTCTACAAGAAACCCACCTTCGACCCAGGGATTCAAGGAGGCTGAAAGTAAATGGCTGGAAAACCATTTTAAAAGCTAACAATAGCCAGAAAAGGGCAGGAATAGCTATGCTAATATCAGACAAAATAGACTTTAAATGCAAAACTATTGTAAGAGACAAAGATGGACACTACATATTAGTAAAAGGAGTAATCTCTCAAGAAGAGAGAACAATCATCAACATTTACGCACCTAATCGAGGTGCCTCAAAATACATGCGGCAAACTCTGGAAAAACTAAGAGGAGAAATAAATTCCTCTACAATTATAGCAGGGGACTTCAACACACCACTATCATCATTAGACAGAACATCTAGGCAGAGAATCAATAAAAAAACGAAGACAATCAACAATACATTAGAAGATTTGGACTTAATAGACATATACAGAACACTACACCCAAATACAGCGGGATTTACATTCTTCTCCAGTGCACATGGAACATACTCCAAAATAGACCACTTGCTAGGCCACAAAACAACACTCAGTGAATTCAGAAAGATTGAGATTATACAAAATAACTTCTCTAACCACAATGGAATGAAGTTAGAAATCAATAAGGGCCAGAGAAACATGTTAGGCACAAGGATATGGAAGTTAAACAACACACTCTTAGACAAACAGTGGGTCAAAGAGGAAATTTCAAAAGAAATCAGTAACTACCTTGAAACTAATGAAAACAACAACACAACATATCAAAACCTATGGGATGCAGCAAAAGCATTCCTGAGAGGGAAGTTCATAGCCATAAATTCACATATTAAAAAAGAGGAAAGAGCTAAAATTGAAGACCTAACTGCACACTTGGAGGAATTGGAAAAACAACAACAAACTAAACCTAAAGGAAGTAGAAAACAGGAAATAACCAAGATTAGAGCAGAACTAAATGAAATTGAGAATAAGAAAGCACTGGAAACAATAAACAAAACTAAAAGCTGGTTCTTCGGGAATATCAACAAAATTGACAAACCCTTAGCCAGACTAACAAAGAAAAAGAGAGAACAGATGTAAATACATAAAATAAGGACTGAGCAAGGTGATATCACTACTGACCCCACAGAAATAAAGAGTATCATAAGAGGATACTTTGAAAAATTATATGCCAACAAGAATGACAATTTAGAGGAAATGGACAAGTTTCTAGAAACCCACAAACAGCCGACATTGATGAAAGAAGAAATAGATGAACTCAACAGGCCAATTACAAGTAAAGAGATAGACTCAGTCATAAAAAACCTCCCAAATAAGAAGAGTCCAGGACCAGATGGCTTCACAGCTGAATTCTACCAAACATTCCGGAAAGAGTTAACACCAATTCTACTTAAGCACTTCCAAAAAATAGAAGTAGAAGTAATATTACCTAACTCATTCTATGATGCCAACATTACCCTAATACCAAAACCAAATAAAGATACCACAAGAAAGGAAAATTACAGACCAATTTCTCTAATGAACCTAGATGCTAAAATCCTTAACAAAATACTTGCTAATCGCATTCAACAACATATCATAAGGATTATACACAATGACCAAGTGGGTTTCATCCCAGGTATGCAAGGATGGTTCAATATAAGAAAATCAATCAATGTAATACACCACATAAACAAACTGAAAGAAAAAAATCACATGATCATCTCTATAGATGCCGAAAAAGCATTCGACAAAATACAGCACTCTTTCCTCATAATAACACTACAAAAGATAGGAATAGATGGAAACTTTCTGAAAATGATAAAGGGTATATATGAAAAACCCAAAGCTACCATCATTTTCAATGGTGAAATCCTAAAAGCCTTCCCTCTGAGATCGGGAACAAGACAAGGATGCCCACTATCACCACTCCTATTTAACATTGTCTTAGAAGTACTTGCACGAGCACTGAGACAAGAAAAGGACATAAAAGGCATCCAGATTGGAAAAGAAGAAGTAAAATTTTCATTATTTGCAGATAACATGATCCTATACATAGAAAGCCCTGAGAAATTGACAACAAGGCTTCTAGAACTTATAAAGGAGTTCAGTAATGTTGCAGGCTATAAGATCAATGCTCAAAAATCAGTAGCATTTCTACACACCAATAACCAGCAAACTGAGGAGGAAATCAGGAAAAAAATACCATTTACAATAGTAAACAAAAGAATCAAATACCTAGGAATAAATGTAACTAAAGATGTAAAGGACTTATATACAGAAAACTACACAACAGTGTTAAAGGAAATCAAAGAAGACTTAAATAAATGGAAAAATATTCCCTGTTCATGGATGGGAAGATTAAACATCATCAAGATGTCTATCCTACCCAAACTAATCTACAGATTTAATGCAATCCCAATAAAAGTCAACACTATATTTTTTAAGGAACTGGAAAAACTAACCACAAAATATATTTGGAGAGGTAAGAGGCCCCGAATTGCCAAAGATATATTGAAAAAGAAAAATGAAGTTGGAGGTATCACATTACCTGACTTTAAAACATACTACAAAGCTACAGTGATCAAAACTGCGTGGTATTCGCACAAGGATAGACCTACTGACCAATGGAACCGGATTGAGAGTTCTGATATAGATCCTCGCATATACAGTCATCTGATATTTGACAAGGCCACGAAACCCACTCAGCTGGGAGAGAGTGGCCTCTTTAAAAAGTGGTGCTTGGAGAACTGGATATCCATATCCAAAAGAATGAGAGAAGAATACCATCTCACACCTTATACAAAAATCAACTCAAGATGGATCAAAGATCTAAATATAAGAGCCAAAACCATAAAAACCTTGGAAGATAATGTAGGGAAGCATCTACAGGACCTTGTAATAGGAAATGGTTTCATGAACTTCACAGCCAAAGCAAGAGCAGCAAGAAAAAAAATTGATAAATGGGATCTCCTCAACATTGAAAACTTCTGCACCTCAAATGGTGTTATTAAGAAAATAAAAAGGCAGCCTACACAATGGGAAAAAATATTCGTCAACCATATATCTGATAGGAGCCTAATATCCTGCATATATAAAGAAATCCTTCACCTCGAAAATAAAAGGACAAACAATCCATTTGAAAAATGGGCAAGTGACCTGAAAAGACACTTCTCCAAGGAAGAAATACAAATGGCTAAAAAGCAAATGAAAAAATGCTCAACATCACTTGCTATCAGGGAAATGCAAATCAAAACTACAATGAGATACCATCTTACACCCATCAGAATGGCAGCTATTAAAAAAAAAGGAGACACTAAATGTTGGGGAGGATGTGGAGGAATCGGATCCCTCATCCACTGCTGGTGGGACTGCGGCATGGTCCACCCACTGTGGAGGACAGTTTGGCGGTGTCTCAGAAAACTAGCAATAGATCTTCTGTATGATCCAGCAATTCTACTGCTGGGTATATACCCAGAAGAACTGAAAACAAAAGTACAAACAGATATATGCACACCAATTTTCATAGCGGCATTGTTCACCATTGCCAAAAGTTGGAATCAGCCCCGGTGCCCAACAACAGACGAATGGATAAGCAAAATGTGGTACATACATACAATGGAATATTACTCAGCTGTAAGAAGGAACAAAGTGCTAACACATGGAATAACGTGGATGAATCTTGAAGATCTTATGTTGAGTGAAGCAAGCCAGACACTGAAGGATGAACAGTATATGACCTCACTGATCTGAACTGAGGAAAGTGAGCAGTCTCTGAGAACCATTGTCTGAAAGATAGGTTAACAAAGGAGAGTAAGAAAAGAGCAGGCTTTGAGCCATCACCCATATGGACATAATCTATGGTAAAGGGATAGAGTGTGGTTGTATGTTGGGGGATGGGGCAGATGAGTGGTGGTGTTCCTGGGTTTGGTGGTGCAGCACTGGGGGGTGGGTGGATTAGGAAGGGCTGGTTCAAATCCCCAGGGCATGTAACTGTGAATCTTGACATTCCATGGGTTGGGAGAGTGGGGTATCATGGGCCCTGGGGGACTGGGGAGAAGGGAACAGTCAAGATCTAATGGGATGTTTGGTGGTCATGGGGAAGGTTTTTCATTACCTTACAGTAATGGACACAGGACATGGTAAATATCATCAAAATTATTAAACTGTATCATCTAAATTGTAAACTATACTGTAAATCACTGACAATGTTTAGTAGCTATATTTTGCTATCTGCATAACAGTTATAACAATGCTAACAACCAAAAAAAAAAAAAGGAGGGGGAGTTAATATGGGGTGGGGAAGCGGGGGTAATTTGGTATCTGGGAGTCTCCGGCACTCCGTGTGTGACTTTGCTGTGACCTAAATCTTCTTTGAAAATTAAATGAAAAATTGGGAGACAATGGGGATTGAGAGGAGGAAGGTGTCAGGGCACACCAGACATCCAATAACACAGTGATAAAGGGAAGGAAAAGGGGGAAAAAAGAAGAGAAAAAACATGAATATATATATTTTAAAGGCATTTCCATTGCTCTTTTGCCCATTTTTTGAATGTCCCAATCCACTAATTATATTTCATTTTGTTTTGTTCTTTGTTTGATTATTTGTTTTTTTTTTTCCTTCTCTCTTTTTTTTTTCCCCAGAGTTTCCTTATGTTTGTCTCTTGCATGTACGCTTATCACACTTGTTTCTTTTTCCTATTAAGTGTATTTGATTATTTTATGGACTAAATATTCATGGAGGATTTGGATCACAGAAGGGTTCCAATGGGTACTGTGGGGGATTATTGCGGGGGTGTCTGGGGGGTTTTTGTGGGAATTGGTTCATCCGAATATACATGAAAGATATACAAAATCATTCAAAGGATCTGGGGATGGGGCATGGTCACGATGGGTGGATAAACACACAATAAATGAGGGAATCTGAATTCCTAGCCTGAAGAGCTCTGCAACAGTCTACAAGGGAGCAGCAGTAGTCCTCTGAGTATAGGGACAGTGCCTGTCAAAATAGGATGACCCACTGATGTTTTTTCTTTTTCTTTTAATTGATGACAACCCTTGTGAGTCTTTGCTCTTGTAAAAGAGACTTAGCCTGCAGTTGTGGGGTGCCTAAGGGTTGCCACCTGAGAGCCTCCTTGTTGCTCAAATGTGGCCTCTCTCTAAGCCAAACTCAGCATATGATTGCATTATCTTGAATAAAAGGGGGAAATGGTAAAGACAAATGAGTTCAAGTGGCTAAGAGACTTCAAAGAGAGTCGGGAGGTCATCCCAGAGGTAACTCTTATGCACACCTCAGTAGGAGCTCATAGAACATTTAAGTGCCTATTGCCCCAGTCAGTGGGGTTCCTGAGGATTCCAGAGACACCCTGGTCCTATATAAGTGGGGATAGCCCCAGAGACTGATGCCTTATCAGTGGGTTCTATTTTGGAGTCTATGCTCCTGAGAGTGACAGAATTAGACTCAAATAAGTCCTGCCTGCACATGGTTCACCAGTCCCTTCTATTCAAACCTATATGTGATGCTGGAGTTTTTAGGTATACTTCCAGAGACTGGAGCCTCCTGCCTACCTATGTGCCAGGTGGCATGAAATCTGGTGGAGCTGCAACTCCTAGCCTACAGCTCAATGGACTCATCCAAGTCACCTGGTGAGGAGACAACAATGGGCAATGGCCATCCCAGGGAATGGAGAGGGCCTGCATCGGCAGGCAGGATCATCCCACCCACCATATCCATGGGATATAAGCCCTCTCTCACTTGGAGTTGGAGTGGACATCACCATCCCAGTCCCCTCAGGATTTGGGGAAGTATTATGGACTAGAGTGGACTTGATGGTATTCTCTTGTTCACATATGGTGATTCTAGCAATGCAAGAAGTTGTAACAATGAGGTGGAGCCAGTGGCCACTTGACACTTTTCGGGTAGGGAGGGGATGAGCAGTTGAAATACAGGGGCTTCTTTGGGAGTTGGAGGTTGTCCTGAGTACTGTTGTGGCAACGGATGTAGGCCATTTTAAATCAGCACACACTACTCAGAATTGAGTGGGAGAGAGTGTGGTCTACAGTGTGAACTGTGGTCTATGGTTGGTGGCAAGGCTCCAGGATGTGTAAGTTCATAGAGGGTGGTGGGCCAAACTGTGGGAGATGTTTGTGTGGGATGTGGTGGGAGGTGTGGGAGGTGGGCAACATGGGAATCCCAGTGGGTTCCATGTAATATTTTGGGTAATCTAAGCACCTCTTAAAATATATGTATATATATATATATAACATTTTTGTAAGCAAATACACATATATGCATATATATTTATATATCATTTTGCAAATGTTTGTATGTATTGTGAGAATTTTGATTTTTACCCATAATAAAAAAATAAAATAAAATAAAAAGTCCTCTTAGCATTAGTACTTGATCTCTCCACTTGTTTATGTAATAGCAGTAGAATGTTATCATGGTCATAAAACAATTCTTGTTTCCAATCCCTGTTCCACCACTATCAATGAAATTCACAAGTCTTCGTTGATGAGTTGAGTTGTTCACCACACTCAATACAGTGAAGAAACGTTACCCAAATCCCACCCAATAAACAGTTCCATCATTCCTACGGGTGATCATTAAGTGAGATTTAAATGAAGTAATTTGTTAAAAATTAGTAGCATTCTGGCCACTCATTTTAATACACTCAATCCATAATATCTGCTTAGGGCATCTGGAGTGTTATATTCTGTTCCATGTAAAATAATGTTCTTTCCCTTCTGTTTAGCCCTTTGGCATCCTTCTCTTTTCCTATCAGTGCCCTCTCCTTTCAGTTCACCTAGTGTTATGAAAAAGTCTGTTTGAGGCTCATTTCTAGAAATGTAAATGGTTTTTTAACTTATGGAAACAGTCATCATCTATGAATGGTGACAGACAAATCTTTCTTTTTTTTCCAGGGACTTTCAGCTTTATATGTTTATTAGAGATAACCAAAAATCCACACTTTACTGATAATTTTAAAAGGAAATTGTTAACATTTCACCATGAAAGATAACACAGTTTTCCAGATTAACAAAATTCTTTTGTATTCCTAATTTGCTGAGAGTTAATACAAAGAGTTTTTGGATTGCATCAAATACTTTCTTCATGCATATTGAGAATAACATGAGTTCTTTCTTTTTTAATGAATAAATACACTGATTTAAATCCTTAAATTTTTATTAAACCTCAAATTTCATGTCTGAATAAAGGTAAATTAATCATGGTATATGTGTTTTCCTTTGCTGAATTCAGTTTCCCAGTATTTGTTTAGGTTTTTGCAACTTGGTTTTTTAGTATGTTTATCATGCAACTTTTAAAAAACCTCCTGTTATTTTGCTATAGTTGTTAAGTTAAACTTGTAATTGAATCTTTTTTTTTTTTTTTTTTTTTTTTACTGGGAGGTCTTTGGGATTGAACCTGGGTTCCTCCATATGGGAGATGGATGCCCAACCATTTGAGCCACATCCGTCTCCCTGTAATTGATTTTGAACAAGATTAATTTCACTTGCTCCTTCCATATTTGTTTGTCCTGCCTAAAAAGCTGTAGGCCAGTTAATTTATTTGCAAGAAGATTTAAATAGCTGGTACTATTTAAATGGTTAAATGGTTAAAGTTCTTTTCTCACAATTTATTAGAAAATTTGCCACTGCATGCACTAGGGTGCTGGAATCTAAAATTTATTATGTGGACTGTCATGGTTTTCATCCTTATCCTAGTCTGATTGGATCTCTCCGGGTGCCCATTCACTTATTTTATACTTATTAGGTGTCAGGAAATGAACAGTAGACTGCCCAAGTGTTTTGTGTCTACAGTTTCCTCAAATCCAAAATATAAGAATATGTTATTTTAATATTTTCCTAATTTTAACTAGCTTCCTTAACTTATTTTTGTTTTCATATTTTCCCTACTAGTTTCAAAGTTTTGTTTTTCACATTCAGGTCTTTAATCCAGCTGAAAGGCATTTTTATGTATGATGTGGTGCAGGCATCCAGTGTCATCTGTGTTTCAGATGAGAACACATCTTCAGCATCATAGAACAGAGAGCAGTGGTTGAAGCGGTTGAGGTGGTTGTGGTGGTTGGGGTGGTTGGAGCATTTGGAGTGGTGAGCATGACTCATGCTGGCACAGGGATGGGGTCCTACATCTGCACCTTTGGTGATTCAGTTGGGTCAGAAGACCCATAGTGTCTTCCCAACCACCTGCCAAGGGGCAAGCACACCTGATTCTGCCCTTCCTGAATATTACCCACTAATCCCCTACTGGCTTCCATGGGGAAGGTAGGAGACATTGAGGCTTATACCCAGGAGACTGACCAGAAGAGCTCCATGCTGTAGCCACCTTGCCATCAGTGCATAAGCTGAGATCTCAGGAGGGAGTGGAAGGTGGATCACCCATTGTCCATTGGGGATTGGGAGCTCGGTTAGAGGTAATGAGATGTGTCACAAAGGTGCCTATGGCTCTGCCCATAAAAAGACTCTTGAGTTGGACAATCAAAAGGTCCTAGATAACAGGGAAAAAAGGATTTCTACAGAATTTCATATTCCTTCACTATCATTACTAACAGTGAACCACTATCCTCCTCAGACTAAGGAGGAATTTTGAAAATGATATCAAAACATAATTTCCATATTTAATAATGATGAATTAAAAAAATGAAGTTCAGCATTAGCAATCTTTGCCAGAATGGAGCCCAAGCTGGGAAAAAATTAAAAAGCCCTAAACTAGACACTCAGGGGAGTGAAATGAGCCACGCTCTTTTGCCATTGTCCCCACCTCAAACTTTCTCACTCCCTACCTCCCAAGAGTTTATAAACTGCTTTGAGCTTCTTGAACATAGTACTTAGATCCTAATTAAGGGAGAGATTTTTCTTCAGAAAAGGTCTGACAAAAGCTTATAAACCAATTTCTTGGTGCTCCATTACTGGCAATGTACTTGAAATGCCTCTTTGGAGATGGCACTCAAATCTAGCCTATGGGCTACATGCGAATTAGCCACATTTTTTTTGTTACCACTTCTAATTTGGCATCCAAAATGTTATTATCCATTTTATTCACCATAGAATAACTATGCTAAACTTTTTGTAAAGTCTTTAGTTTCAGTCATATATGGGGTCTCTGAAGTTTCTGTTTCTTCAGGTTTGCCCAGCTGGTGTTTGGCAGAGATATTCTCAAACTCTTGGAGGCAAAACAAAAAGTGGGGACAAAATCCTCCCAGTTTTTGCTCATTGGGTCTGTTCTGATGCACTTAAGTCAAGCCTTAAGCCAGCCCTTTACAGCTTGCCACAGCCTTCAAGCCTTGTCTGGGCTCAGCTGTTTGGAAATTGTAGGGTCTTTTCTGCACATGCATCTTGTTGGCCCTGTGCATATGCATTATTTTCTCATTGCAGATACAAACCCTGACTTTTGAATGCCCTCATTTCCAAAAGAAACTCTCCACCTTTTCTTCCCAAGCTTTTGGTGACCTATTGTTTGCCTCATGTGTAATCTTTTGCCCCAGGTGGCTATTGGTTATCCAGTTGCCTTACAAGGTATGTAAGGAATTGCTGCCAATTTGCACTGAAAGTGTCAAATTAGGTAGGCAAGTGCCTTTCATTTAACCCTCAGACCGGTTTGAAACAAAACCACAATTCTTTGAGTATAAAGTCTGCTCTGTTTCCTCCAGAACCAGTGATGAGGGTCCCACACTGTGAAGTCCACCAGACATTTTCAAGGCTACTGCTGAGCTGGGGAGGGTGGTGGAGCAAGGATAAGTAAAAATGCCTGATTATCATTTTTTAAACTGCCTCCTTTTGTTTAATTCAGAGTTTGCTTCATTACTATAAACCTTGATTCTTTTCCAGATTTCTGAAAAAGTTGATTCTAAAATTTTTGCTTGACTTTTCAATGTTTCTCAGGAAGCTGCTTTCTCTACACATCCCACTGATGATATTCTATGAAGGTATTTTTAAATACATTAATTTTATTTAAACAATTTTATTAAGATAGAAATCACATACCATACAATTTATTCACTTAAAGTGTACAATTCAGTGGATTTTAGTATATTCACTGATCTTTTTCAACCACCAAGACACTCAAATTTAGAACCTTTCATCACCTCCAAAAGAAATCCCATATCCTCTATCACCACACTAAGCAACCACTAACATATTTTCTTCCTCTATAGGTTTCCTATTCTAGACTTCCATATGAATGAAATTATATAGTATGTGGTCTTTGTGACTGTCTTCTTTCATTTAGTATATTGCATTCAAGGTTCATTCATTTTGTGGCATTTAGAAGTACACCATTCATTTTTAAAATTTTTATAAAGTCTTTATTGAGATATAATTTGTATATACCATACAAACCCCCATATAAAGTGAATAATTCAGTGTTTTTAGTATGTTTACAGAGTTGTACCAAAACCATTAATTTTAGAATATGCTATTTATGAGCAAAATACATTCTACTGTATGGATATACCACAATTTTAATCCATTTTTCCTTTCATGGACATTTCAGGTGTTTACACCTTTGGGCTATTATGAAAATTGTTATTACAAATATTAGTGTACAAGATTCTGTCTAGACATATATTTTCATTTATCTTACATGTATAATGAGAAATAGAATTGCTGGGTCATATGCAAAATATGTTTAATTATTTAAGGAACTATCACACTGTTTCCAAAACTGATATCAACCTTTTACTTTCCCATGAACAGTATTGGAGAGTTATGATATTGCCACATTCTCACCAATACTTGTTGATACCCCACTTTTTTATTTTAGCCATCCTAGTGGGTATGAAATATCTCACTGCAGATTCTGTCTTTCATTTTTAAAAATGTCATTGGTATATCATTCCTACATGAATATACATAAACAATAATTGAGTAGAAAAAGTTATTAATTTACAAATCAAACATGCATAACATCATATCAGATTCCCATACATCACCGCACCAACAAAACCTTGCATTATTGTGAAACATTTGTTTCAAATAAAGAAATTGCATCATCAAAAATTACTATTAACTATAGGCCCTATCTTAAACTTGATATATTTGTGTCCAACACACCCTATTAACACCCCTTTTAGTATTATATATTAATATAGTCCATGAGAGAACATTCTTATACTTGCTCCCTTAATCCCAGTCCATTTTCCACCACAGCATTCACTGTGCTATACTGTCCCACGCCTTCTCCCATCCATTCACAGTGTAAAGTAAGTGGCTCACATTTTGATCACAGAGTTGTGCTGTCTTCACTTCAGTCAATTTTAGAATATGTTCATTACTCCAAAAGGAAAAAGTTTATACTCTGTTATACGCTACTCTTTTTGACCCATAGAACAGATATATCTTCTTTACCCTTGCTGCATAAATATTACAGTACTACTGTTAACTATTGTTGATTAGTTACATTAGTTGTAATTTTTCTGAGCCTCACCATATTCTTAACACTTTGTAAAGAAACATTTTTCTGTTTATACTTATATTTATCCTATTAGCCACAATCTTCATCCATCACCAAAATCAGTCCCTAGATTATCTTCTAACTCCCTTTCCATTGACACTTATGTCCTTAGAGTACCCCTTTCAGCCACAATCACATTTATAAATCCCATTATGTGTCACCATCAATTCTATTCATTTCCACACTTTTACAATATACCTTATTAAAAAATTCTACATACATTAAGCATCAGCTCCCATTCTCAACTCATGTTCCATGTCCTAGTAACCTATATTCAAGAGTTTACCTCCATGAGTTTACTTATTCATATTTAGTTCATATCTGTGATACCACACAATATTTGAATTTTTTTGTGTCTGGCTTATTTCAATCAAAATAATACCTGTAAAGTTCATCCATGTTGCCATATGCATCCCAATGTAATTTCTTCTTACAGTTGAATAGCATTCCATTGTATGCATATATCACATTTTGTTTATCTTTTCATCAGTTGATGGAAGCTTGTTTGTTTCCATATTTTAGCAATTGTGAAAAATGCTGCTATGAACATCGGTGTGCAAATGTCAGTTCAGGGCCTAGTTTTAGTTCTTGGGATATAGTCCTAGTAACTGTATTGTTGGGTTATATGGTAGATCTATATTCAGCTCCTTGCAGTTCAGCAAAGTTGTCTTCCACAAAGGCTACACCATTCTACATTCCAACCAAAATTGAAGGAGTGTTAGGGAGGTTTATTTTGTAAGTTCACAACTTTTTCTATACACTTATTATTTCTGTACGTTCATGTATGAATTATATACTTAAATAAAATACATTAATAAAAAAATATAAACACAAAAAAAAGCACACACAAAAAAGTGAAGGAGTGTTCCTATTTCTACATATCCTCTCCAACACTCATAATTTCCTATTTTTTTATATACTGAGCCTTCAATAATGTGTGAAATGATACTACATGGTAGTTTTTTTTAATAAAAAAATCAATTTTATTAATAAATATTAATAAACATACAATTCATCCAGAGAGTATAATCAGTGGTATTTGCTATAATCACATAGTTGTGCATTCACCACTTCAATCATTATTAAAGCATTTTCATTATTTCAATAATAAACAGACAAACCAAACAACAAGAAAATTCCTCACCTTTCAATCACTCTATGCTTCTTGTACACTAAGCTGCTCTTTCTGGCTATTCTATCCAAAGTGTATGATCAATGGCTTTTAGTATAATCACAATGTTGTACATTCATCATCTCAAAATTTTGGAACAATTTCATTACTCCAAAAAGAAAGACTCCACACCACTTATCATTCCTTCCTCCTACCTACAGAACAACTAATTTCCTTTCATATTTATAAATTGGTTTATATTTACATTTTATGTAAAGTGGAATCATACAATATGCAGTACTCTATGTCTGGTCTCCTTCACTTAGTATAATGTTTTGTTTTTTGTACTATTGACTTACATTTGTTCAGCTTCAAAGGAAAACAGACATATAGGCTATTCTACCCATATTCATTTTTCATATTATACATTTATATTTCACATAAATTATTTAGTTCATAATAGGGCAATCAGACAGTATTTGTCTTTTTCTGTCTAGCTTACTTCACTCAACACAATGTCTGCGGGTTCAACCATGTTGTCTTATATTTCACTACTTCATTTCTTCTACTGCTGCATAATATTCTATCATGGGTATATGCTACAATTTGTTTATCCATTCATCAATTTCTGAATCACCTGGGTTGTTTCCAACTTTTCACAATCATGAATAATGCTGCTATGAATACTGGTATGCAGATATCTGTTAATTTCACTGCTTCCAGTTCGTCTGGGTATATATGTAGCAATGCTCTTGCCAGGTTCAATGGTAAGTCTGTATCCAACTTTCTTAAGGACTCCCAAACGGTCCTCCACAGTGGCTGTATCATTTTACATCCCTACTAAGAATGAATGAGCATTCCTATCTCTCCACATCCTCTCCAACATTTACAGTTTTCAGACTTTTTAATAGTGGCCGGTCTAATAGGTGTGAAATAGTATCTCATTGCAGTTTTGATTTGCATTTCTCTAATCGCTAGTGATGTTGAAAGCTTTTTCATGTGTTTCTTCACCATTTGTATTTCTTCTTTGGACAGTTGTCTTTTCAAGTCTTTTTTTTTTTTGCTCTTCTTTTGTGCATAAGGTTTATGAAACTACCACCTACCAGATTTTGAAGATATTTTCCTATTTTCTTCTAGGAGTTTTATGGTTGTTGTTTTTATATTTAAGTCCTTAATACATTTTTAGTTAATTTTTATGTAAGGTGTGAGATAGGGATCTTCTTTCATTCATGTAGATATGGCTATCCAGTTCTCCCAGCATCATTTGTTGAATAGACTGTTCTGGCCCAGCTGGGTGGGCTTAAAAACCGTGTCAAAAATTGGTTAACTGTAGATGTGAGGGTCATTGTCTGAGTTCTTAATTTGGTTCCATTGACCAATCTGTCTTCCTTATGCAAGTATCATGCTGTTTTTACCACTGGTAGGTAAGTAATATGCTTGAAAGTCAAGCAGTGAGAGTCCTCCAATGTCTTTTTTCTTTAAAAAAAATTTTTTTTGCTATTATTGCATATAGTTCCAAATAAATTTGATTATTGGCTTTTTGATATCTCATAACAAGGCTGTTGGGATTTTTATTGGGATTGTATTGAATCTGTAAATCAGTTTGGGTAAAATAGAAATTGTAACAATATTTAGTCTTCCAATCCATGAACGTGGAATGTCCTTCCATTTATTTAACTTTTTTAAAGTTTCTTTTAGCAATGTCTTGTAGTTTTCTGAATACATGTCTTTTGTGTCCTCGGTTAAGTTTACTCCTAATATTTTATTGTTTTAGTCACTATTATAAATGGAATTTTCCCCCTGATTTCCTCCTCAGACTGCACATCAATAATGTATAGAAACATTATTGGTTTTTGCATATTAACCTTGAATCTCACTACTTTGCTGAACTCATCTATTAATTCTAGTGTCTTTTTTGTGGATTTTTCAGCATTTTCTGATAAAGAATCATGTGATCAGTGAATAGTGAAAGTTTTACTTCTAACTTTCCTATTTAGGTGCCTTTTATTTCTTTTTCTATTCTAATTGCTCTAGGTAGAACTTCTAGCACAATATTGATAATAATGGTGACAGTGGGCATCCTTGGCTTATTCCTGATCTTACTGAGAATGCTTTCAATCTTTTATCGTTCAGTACAATACTAGATGTAGGTTTTTCATATATGGATTTCACCATATTGAGAAAACTTCCTTCTATTCCTATCTTTTGGAGTGTTTTTACTAAGAAAGGGTGCTGTTTTTTGCCAAATGCTTTTTCTTCATCAAACAAGAGGATGATATGATTTTTCTGCTTCTATTTATCAATGTGGTTTATTATGCTAATTGAGTTTCTTGTGTTGAGTCAAGCTTGCATACCTGGGATAAAGCTCACTTGATTGTGGTGTATAATTCTTTTAATTTGATTTTAGATTATGTTTGCATAATCTAAGGATTTTTGCATCTATATTCATTAGAGATATTGGTCTGTAGTTCTCTTTTTTTTTTTTTTTTTGTAGTAACTTTTCTGGTTTTGATATTAGGGCTATGTTGGCTTCATAGAATGAGTTAGGTAGCATTCTTTCCAGTTCAATTATTTGGAAGAGCTTGAGCAAGATGAGTATTAGTTCATCTTTGAATGATTGGTAAAATTCACCTGGGAAGTCATCTGGTCCCAGGCTTTTCATCTTTGGCAGGGTTTTGATAACTGTTTCAAGCTCTTTACTTGTGTTTTGTGTAATTTCAGTCTTTTTAAATTTATTGAGACTTATCTTGTGAACCAACATATGGTCTACCTTGGAGAAGGATCCATGCACACTTGAAAAGAAAGTATATTCTGCTGTATTGGGGTGCACTGATTTATAGATGTCTGTAAGGTCTAATTCATTTATCATATTATTCAAGCTGTCTCTTTATTGATAATTTGCCCAGATGATCTATCCAATGATGAAAATTATGTATTAAGTCTCTCTAACTATTATTGTAGAAAATCTATTTCTCCCTTCAGTTTTGCCAGGGTTTGCCTCTTATAATTTGGGATACCTTGTTCAGGTGCATATATATTTCTGATGGTTCTTTCCTCCTGGTGAATTGCCCCATTTATTAGTATATAATATATAATGAGCTTCATGGTCTCTAAAAGCAGCTTTGTTTTTAAAGTCTATTTCATATAATTACAGTTACTCCAGCTTTGTATTGTTGTTGTTACTGGATGTATAGGATATCTTTTACCAGTCTTTCACTTCAATCTACTTGGAGCCTTCATCTATAATTCCACTTAGATTGCTTATAGTTTCTTATTGTTAGGAAAAAACGGTGCTCACTGGGATGTGGAGACTGATGATTGCAGGCAATATGTTTATTGGGAAGCTCTCCCAACAGAGGGGGTCTGAAGAAAATACTTCAGTCCCCCATCCTGCTGGCATATCCAGGTGAGTCAGCACCTAATCTTATTGGACATGCCTTTTTCTGTGATGAATCACTTTTCTCTTGCTGATCTCAGGATTCTCTTTTTCTTTGGCATTTAACATTCCCATTTGTGTGTGTATCAGAATAAGCCTATTTGGATTTATTCAGATCGGAGAATGTTATGCTTCTTGGACAAAGATATCTATGTCCATCAATAAGGTTTGAAAATTTTCTACCATTATTTACTCAAATACTCCTTCTGTCCATTTTCCCTTTTTTTTTCCTTCTGGGACGTATATATTTCCATGTCTCTGCCATCATGTAATTCCCTGAGATCCTACTTAATTATTTCCATTCTACTTGGTAACTGTACTTTTGTGTGTTTGCCATCAGATGCCCTGTCTTCAAGCTCACTGATCACATTTTTTGCCTCTTGAAATCTTCTGTTATCTGCCTCCAGTGTATTTTTAATTTTATTTATTGTTACTTTCATTCCAATAAGATCTGATATTTTTCTATGTATGCTTCCAAATTCTTCTTTGTGATTACATCCTTAATCTCCTTATCTATCTCATTGTAATAGGCAGATTTATTTTAACATCTTTGATTAGTTGTCAAACCTCTTTTATTTCATCTGGAGGCTTAGTTTTTCCTTTGGCTGGGACATATCTTCCTGTTTCTTGGTATTGGTTGTAATTTTTTCTTGGTGTTTCAGAATCTGATTTACTAGATGCATTTGTTCCTGGCTTCTTTTCTCTCTCTAACCTAGGTCTTTCTATTTGATTGGCTTTGTGCTATAGCCACGCTGATAATTGGTTCAACTTCATTAGGAAATTTATAGTGGCTCATGTTCAGCCAATCTGAATTTTTTCAAACCTTTTTCATCTCTTTCTTGTCCTTTCTCCCTTCCTAGTGACAGAATAGGAGCCAAGGATGTGGTTTGTATTCTAAGTCTTGAAGGCTGAAGCTGCCCCCTTTGCCAAAGGAAATGATGAAGCTTCTCTGACTTTACACCCCTGTCAGAGGTAGGGACAGAGCAGCAGCTGTGTGCAGTAATCCAAGCCGTTTCTTGCCAAGAGCATTTGTAGTTGCCCAGAGAGATTGATGAAGATCCATGCCCCTTTTTCCACTTCTGGGACTGGGATGCAGCCAAAGGTGTGGGCAGCAAACTAAGCCATGCCAGTCAAAATTTATTGCATTTGACCACGTAGACTTCAGCACTGACTCCACATTTGGCCAGATAGACTTCAGCACTGACTCCACTCCCCTGCCAGGGACAGGAATGGAACTTCAGGTATGCCCATCAGTCTAATTTGTGCAGTGTGAATGTGAGTGCAGTTGCCCTGGGAGGCTGGGGAAACACCCCCCCTTCTGTCCTATTGGGGTGGTGGAGCCACAGAGGTGTCCAACAATCTGGTCTCTGCAGGACAATATTACCTGAAGCTATCCACAGAGGCTGGTGAAAGAACTCCAGCTTCCTCCTTCCCAGAAGTGGGACTGGAGCCTAGGCTAGGGCATAAATCTGACCTGGTTGGAAAGAATCTGGTCCCTAACATCAGTGTGATTTTCAATCACCCTGCTTCCCATGATACAGAGGACAGAAATAAAATGGAGGTTACTGGCCTCTTTCAAAATTGGACAGGTTTAAACTTTAGCTGTGCTTAGCAATGGACTTTTTCCAGTTGAATTTACTAATCAGTGGCTAAATGCAGTGCCTGGCTATATCATCCTCCCTTGTTTTGGGGAAATGGAGCTTCCAACTTCAGCCAAGTTACAGCTCCTGACATAGCTTGCATTGCATGTGGATGATAAGCTCTGGTCTTTGTGGCAAGGAGTGCTCTACTCATGAATCTTCACACAAATGGGCAGTCTCCATCTTCACTTTTTTCCAAGAATATAGCAAGATGCTCTTCTGTTCTCCTACACCCCCCAAACAGGTGATTTAGATAGCTCTGACTGATTACTAGCTGCATTGTAAGATGAGCTGACTATTGTGGCTCCTTACTCTGCCACCATCTTGCCATCTGGACAGATAATTTTATTGATCTGCTGCCATGTTGGAGTTTATATTTCATATTTTTCATATAATTTTTCAGCTGACTGTAGGATACAAAGTAATTCCTGGTTGTTGGAACATGATAAATGTCATTTGTTGAAGTGTGAGGGAATAAGAGATATTTCCATTGACTTCCAGGGAATGTGTGAGGAGGAAGACACTACAAAGAATGGATGGGGAGATTTCCTCTCTCCAACTGTTCTTTATGTTCTTCCTTCTAGATTATGGCAAAATTAAAACTTGTCTTTTCATCATCTGCAACATTTAAGAGAACTAAGGGAATGTTTTTCCCCTACAGACCTTTTGAAAATGCATGCAAGATAATTTATTAAAATTTAAAGTACCTGTACAATGTTTCCTTGTTTTATTCTTCCCCTACCTAATTCAAACAGATTGTTAGCCTCTGCAAGGCATCAGAAGCTGTTGAAAGTGCATGAACCTTAGGATCCATAGGAAAAGGCTCAGCTCCTTGAAGTGGTCAGATTGAGTGAACTAGACTTAGGAGTAGGAGGTGGCAGTGAGAAATGAAAGTCCTAGACAGAAGTGCCTAGATGGGACCCTGTTTTTGAAAGTCTCCTGGAGCACATGACATCACCCCAGAGGAAAATGGTGGATATAATATACTGGTGCCCAATCCCTGATGGGGTGCTCATGTTCAAGACTGTCACAGCCCAGAAAAGACATTATTTTAAAAATAAAAACAGATACATAGGCTTGTTTTTAGAGGATCTTCCCCAAAGTCTTTGATCTTCATTAAATGCTGCATATCATTGCTGGTATGGGGGAGAGTGGATAACAAAGGTTAAATTTGCAAAACAGTTGCAGGATTAAACCAGAAATTATATACTGCATTCATGAGATTCCAGATTGCCAGTGTAGGTTTCTTCTGGTCTGGTCTTTTGGTCCAGATTCAGCTGGTCTAAACTGGGAATGGTCTTTTTTCTGAAATTAGCTGTCAAGTCACCTGAGATCCAGCTGGTCTAAAATCAACACAGTTGCAAGAGCTTGACATCTCTCTACACAGTCTATCATTTTTTAGCCACTTTGTTTCAAACTATTCCCATGGATTCTCAGTGTTCAACAAGTAACACAAGGTGAAGCCCAATGCTCAAGAACTTTCAATTCTTTACTTGTATCAGATTTGTTCCTGTTTTAATGGCCAAAACAATCATAACAGCCCACTTGGTGGTGCAGAAAATTCTTCCATCATGATGAAAGAACCTACAAAGACATGTTAAAGTGCTGTGGGTACAGGGAAAGAAAGAAAGTGTGCATATATTTTGCAACCTGCTACACGTAAATGCAATCAAGTGTATTTTGAGCTATTGTAAAATTTTATACATGGCAGAAACTGGGGTTTCTACTTAAAGTGGTCAGGGAAGATTTCAAACAGGAAGTTAAGTTTGAAACCAATTTAGAAATACAAGTGTATGGTTAGGAGATGGAGAATGCACCAGAGTTTTCAGGAAATCACAAGTATTCTCCCAACACTGCAGTGCAAAGTAAATGGTGATAAGGTGAGAGTAACATATGAAGAGATTGGCTGGTCCACTGGGGTGGTTTCTTTCTTTTAACAAATCAATGTTATTGATAGATATTAATAAAGCTTAAATTCATTCAAGGTGTACAATCAATGCTTTTGATATAATCGTGTATTTGTGCATTCATCATTTCAATCATTCTTAGAGCACTTTCATTTTGCAATAATGATAATAAACAAAAAACAAACAAAACTCATCATCTCTCTATCTCTCTATGCTCACCTGCTGTACATAGCTACTATTCTTTTTACTTTTATGAAGTATATTTGTATTTATGTTATGTAAAAAGATTCTTATATATGCAATATCACCCATATTCATGTTTTATCTGAGGTTTGACTATATTTTACAGTCCCATGTTACAGTTTTTTGCTTTCCTTCTAGTAAATATACTTGACCTTAGACTTTCCCTTTCAACCACTGTTATATATTAGCACTGCTAGTTACAAACACAATGATATGCTTTATCCATTTCTATTCATTCCCAAAGATTTACAAACAACCTTTTTGACAATTCTATGGATTAACCCTCAGCTTTCCATTCTCTACCCTCTTTCTATTTTCTGCTGACCTTTATTCTCATTATTAACTCCATGAGTTTATACAATATGTCTTCATGCTGGGGGCAGAGCTAAATGGCAGCTACCAGCCTCTTTCAAACTTGGACATGTTCAAACTTTAGCTGTTCTTATGATTGTACTATATCAAGCCAAATTTACTTATTCATAGCAGAAGTTGGTGCCCAACTGTATCTTCTTCCTCCATTTTTGGGAAATGGAGCTTCCAACAACAGCCAAGGAATAGCTCCCAAGTCATTTTGTGCCACTAATGGAGGATGGGCACCCTGCTCTGCAGTATGGAATGCTCTACTCATGAAACTTCACTGCAGATGGGCAGTTTCCTCCTTCCATTCATTCAAGGATGTTGCAGGATGCTCTTCTGGTCTCCTGGGCTCTCCAAACAGGTGCATTATATATCTCTGGGTGTTTACTAATTGCCCTGTAGGATAAGCTGACTGTTAGTGCTCCTTACTCAGGTGCCATCTTGCCCCTTCCCAACCAATCACCTTTTAAACAATGAAATCAAATTCATACTAGAAGTATATCATATGTAAGTCATATAACTGGTAAATCCTTATTTCAAAGCTTTGGCCTTACACATTACAATGGAACTCACATCAGAGGTAAAGCATATGTAGGCAACACTTCACTCAATTTTCTGCCCTAGGACAAAATGAGAGAATTCACTTTTGAGCAAAAACTTATCAATGTGAGTTTTGTGGGAAAGCCTTCACTCACTGTTATGGCCTTTGACAACATTGGAGAACTCACACTGGAGAGAAATCTTATAAATGCCATCCATGTGGGAAAAGGTTCACTTAGTATGCTCTGCTTAAACAAGATTATACACCTCAGACTGGAGAGAAACCATATGAATGTTGTATATGCTGGTAAACATTTAATAGAATTTCTAATCTTTGTCTATGTGTGAGAAACTCACATTGTAGAGAAAACTTATGAATATCATCTTTGTTGGAAAGCCTTCATTTAGTGTTCTTCACTTATATTTTCATGAGAGAACTCATACTGGAGAGAAACCATATGAATGCCATAAATGTGGAAAGCATTCCCCCATTATTCTATCTTTACATGATGTGAGAGTATTCACATTAGAAAGAAACCCTAAGAATGTCATGTTTGGGGGAAAGCCTTCAGCCTTTGTTCTGTTTTATGTTTTCAACATAAAAAACTTCACACTGGAGAGATAACATAAGACTATCCTCTATGTTGGGAAACATCTTTTTTTTTTTTTTTAACTCAGACAACATGAGAGAATTCAAACTGTACAGAAATCCTATGAATGGCATATATGGGAAAGGCTTCAGTCAATATTCTTATCTTAGATGACTTTTGAGAACTCATACTCTAAGTATTGTGAATATGGAAGAGATTTCAGCCATTTAGTTAGAATTTAAACATGCTAGAGTAATCACAAACAGAAGAAAAACACTGTTTGTAATCAATCTGGTGGGGTCTTTAGTCATCCTGAGTACTTCATCAATCTAATCAAATTCATACTGGGACAATTCATATAAATGTCATCTATGTAGCAAAGCCTTTAATAGTATGATGATATACAACATGAGAGAACTCATAATATAAATATAATGGAAGTGGAAGTATCTTCACCCATAGCTCCAACTGATAGACAGTTCTTTACCAGAGTATGAAGCCCTATAAGAGACTCCCATATAATTTATGCTGGAGATACTAATCATGAAAAAAAAAATCACAAAATACTTTATTCATACAGCAACACATATAGGGCAAGTGAGAATACACACTGTAGAAAAATCAGATGTGTCATGAATGAAGGCATGTCTTCACTGATTACACATTCCTTATAATTAATATTATTATTCAGAGGAACCAACAATCTTAACATCAACTTAGGAAAATTTTCAGCTTTATTTCATATCAGAAAATTCATAGTGAAAATAAAATACTTTATATGGACTTTATAGCACACAATCCAACAGAGTCAAGAATTTTGAACAAGTACTTCTATTGAAATTATGTAGGATAACAATGTATAATTTTGAAGTGACATAGGTGTACTAAATTATGAATTTTTAGGAGGTAATATGAACTGATATCAATTCAATAGATTAGTACTTTCATGCATAAAAACAAAACATATTGTTCCTGAAAATCTAATGTTGGCCACATCCTTGTTTTGTTTTTATGCATTTCTAAACATAAAGATTCAAATAAATCAAAAAATAACTTTGTTGACTCAAACACTTAGAAAAGAAAATTATTATTCTTAACTATTTTCTTGGTATTATAATAAATATATTCATGACATGGATGAAAACAAACATGGATAAACACATTTTAGAAGTAGAGTTGTATTGTATATAAATATATCAAAATATCATTTAATATTACCATCAAACTTCAGAAAGGAATTAAAAATGAAAATAAATAAATTAAAATGCATCATCCTGGGAGAAATGTAGGTTCATTGGTTAGAGAATTCCCCAGAATTAATAAGGGAAATTTGGGGATCACAAAATCTGTGAGTGTGTTAATCAATCTATACATTACTGTTTTATAGAAAAAAGCAATCCACCCCATAGAGATTTGACCAATCAAGGAAATGAAAGTACACTGAAGGCATACAGAGTGGTCAATTTTCAGAATGTCTAATTTTTGGAGGAACACAACTATGAAAACTCCAATTTGGAATTGGGGAACTTTACAGTAATACCATTGCAGCCCAGACCACAAATCACTCCAGTACAGTGCATTCTTTACCAATAATTTATTTATTTCAATAAAAGTTTTGTATATGAGGAAATAATTTTCAAAGTGATTTAAACAACTAAACAGGAGCTGATATCTTCACAGGTGTGTAGAATCTCTGAATATTAAACAAATAATCCTCAACTTTCACTGTGAGGACACCAAGATTGAAATAGCAACAAGAAACCCTCCATAACTGGCTATAGCAACTCGACCAGTTCTAGTTAAAAAAGTGGTCAAGATCATAAAAAAAACAAGTGTTGAAAAGACTCACCCTTGTTTTTCTCCCCCAGGATGGGTCTCCAGAGGTGTACCAAGTTCTTTTCTGGCTCTTTTCTTCCATTTGGTGTATTACTTGTTGGTGTTTAACACAAATCCACCCTGCTGACAGACAGTTTTAAGAAGAGAAGTGATACAATGCCTGTTAAAATTATTATCAAATCATTTTAATGATTAAATATTTATTCTTACATGTATATTGTATTATTTCAGATTTCTAGTTTCCAAATTTCCTTGTCTTTGCTCTTCTCCCCATTTTCTCTTGGCCCTTCCATCATTTCTTTAATGAGGGTATTCTTTTCTTAAGACAGTAATGTCTTTGCAATTCTTCTACATGAGTATTCCCTTGATGTTTCAGTCATTTATCATGATATCCACATTAACAATAAGGGAAATTTGGGGATCAGGTGATTTTGTACATGGATTAAAGAAATGAATTTGGTGGAAGACAAATACATATTAAGAAATGGTGAAGATACCTTGTAATCTAATTTGTTTGTGTACATCTGAGTTTTAATAAGTGCTAACACTGGATCACTGTTAAAATTCAAATAATTGAATTACATATAAATTTACCATATAGTTTTAAAATTCCAAAAGAAGAAATGTATTGAAAAATTTGAAGTCAGCAAAATCTGTTCATCTAATTTTTAATCTCTCAGTGAATTCTCCTTTCTCCTCCAAAGCATGGGTACTTAAAAAAAAAAAGACATTTCTCCAACTACTTTGATTAAAAGAGAAACTTTAAAATCAAAGCACAGTTGTAAAACCAATAATTTTTTTATAATAATTTTTTTTTATTTTTTAAAAGATACTAGATTACATAAATGTTACACAAAAATTGTAGGGATTCCCATATGCCCCACTTCCCACGCCTCCCACAACCTCCCACATAAACATCCTTCATTAGTGTGGCACATCACCTGCAATAGATATACACATCTTGGGGCTTTGCCACTAAACATGAACCACCATAGTTCACACTGTAGACCACACTCTCTCACACAGAGTTCTGCATGTTATATAATGATAAGAATGGCCTATATCTGTCATTGCAATGTCACTCAGGATAAGTCCCAAGTCCTGAAAAAGCCCCTGTATTACACCTTCTTTTCCCTCTCCCTGCCCCTAAAGCATCTGGTGGCCACTAGCTCCACATTAGTGTTGTAATTAATTCCATTGCACGAATCACAATATGTCTATAACAGAATACCAGTAAGTCAGTACTAGTCCATAGCTGTTCCCCCAATTCTGAGGAGTCTGAGATGGTGATGTCCACTCCAACTTCAAGTGAGAGGGGACTTATATCTCATGGATAAGATGGATGAGATTATCCTGCCTGCAGCTGCAGACTCTCTTCATTCCTTGGGATGGCTGTTGTCCATCTTCTTCTCCCCACCAGGTTTCCAAGGTGAGTCCATTGAGCTGTAGAGTAGGAGTTGCAGCTCCACTGAGATTCTGGGCCCAGTTGACACATGGACATCCCAAAGACTCTGGTCTTTGGAAGTACACCTAAAAACTCCAGCAACACATATAGGTTTGAATAGAAGGGACAGATGGATCATGTGCAGGGAAGATATATTTGGGTCCAACTCTGTCACTCTCAGGAGCAAGGATTCCAAAGTAGGGCCCACTGATAAGGTGCAAAACTCTGGGGCTATCCACCCTGATATAGGACCTGGGTGTCTCCAGAGCCCTCAGGAGCCCCTGTGTTTGGGGTGTATCCACATTGGAAGCCTATGAGGTCTTATTGAAATGTGGATAAGCGTTAAATCTGGGATGACCTCCAGACCCACTTTGAAGTCTCTTAGCCATATGAACTCATTTGTCTTTACCTTTTCCCCCTTTTGTTCCAGGGCTTTTTCCAGTTGTATTGCTCATTGGCACTTGTTAGTAATCCCTTGTTGCCAGGGAGGCTCCTCCCTAGGAGTCATGTCCCATGCTGGGAGGAAGGTAAAGCATTCATATGCTGAGTTTGGCTTAGAGAGAGGCCACATTTGAGCAACAAGGAGGCTTTCAGGAGGCAACCATTAGGAACCCCATAACAATAGGCTAAGTTTCAATTTCAAGAGCAAAGACTCATAAGGCTAGTCATCAATAGGAAGAGCCTATCAATGGATCATCCTCCTTTGCCAGACACTGCCCCTACACTTGGGGGACTGTTGCTATTCCCTTGGAGAATATGGCAGAGCTTTCCAGGATGGGAATTCAGGTGTATGTAGGTTCAGTTGAACTTCCTCCCATGCACACCCCATCCCTGACACCCCCCACCAATGATCATCTCCCATCCCAGTTGTAACCCTTCTGTGATCCAAAGCTTCTTAAAAGATAAAGCCAATACAATAGCCAAGTACAATTAATAGGAATGTGAAATAATAATGATGTTTAAATGTAAGAGATAAAATACAGGAAAACATTTTTAAAAACTAAAAAATTAAATTAAAGGATTGGGTTATTCAAAAAATGAGAAAAAATCTTAAAAAATTAAAAAAAAAATTTTTTTTGACATTTTACTTTTATTCGCTGCACTGTCTGGTGTCCAGTCTGTACCGTGGCACATTACCCCTCTCACTCCCCAGTGTCTCACTATTTTTCATTTAATTTTCAAAGAATTTTTAGGTCACAGCAGTCACACACCGAATACAAGACATTCTCATATACCCAACCTCCTTCCCCTTTCCTCACCCCATATGAAAACCTTTTTGTAGGCGGATGGTAGCATTGTTATAACATATATAGATAGTGAAACATAGCTACTAAACATTGTCAATGATTTATAGTATGTTTACATTTTGGATAGTACACTTTTATAAATTTTGATGATATTTGCCATGTCCTGTGTCCATCACTGTAAGGTAATGAAAAACATTTCCACTGATCACTAAATACCCTCTGTGGGATCTATTCTGTTCCTCCCTCCCCATCTCCCCGGGTTCCATGATGACCCCCTGGTTTGACTCATTGAATGACAAGATTCATAGTTACATGCAACAAGAGGTCATGACACACTAGTTTGTCCTCCACTATTAGGAACCACCCTTGCTCTTAAGAGATGCCCACCTGTCTATTTATGCTCTCCTCCTCTGTATCCTTGGTATGCTAACCCACCCTTCCCAATCTACCCACCTGTCAACACTGTACCACCCAACCCAATATACCACTACCCTCCTGTCTTATCCCTTCAATACACAACTACACTCTATCACTTTACAATAGGTTAAGTCCTTATGGGTGATGGCTTGCAACTTTCTCTTTTCTTTCTCTTTCTTGTACACCTATCTTTCAGACAATAGCTCTCAGAGACTGCTCAATTTCCTTAATTCATATCAGTGAGGTCATGTACTGTACATCCTTCAATGCCTGGCTTGCTAAACTCAACATAAGGTCTTCCAAATTCATCCATGTTATCCCATGTGTTAGCACTTTATTCCTTCTTACAGCTGAGTAATATTCCATTGTATGTATGTACCACATTTTGTTTATCCATTCATCTGTTGATGGGCACCAGGGCCGATTCCAACTTTGGCAGTTGTAAACAATGCCGTTATGAACATTGGTGTCCATATATCTGTTCATGTCTTTGTTTTCCATTCTTCCATAGTGTTCAGAGGAATTATGTTGTATAATCTCAATCTTTCTGAATTCATTGAGCGTTGTTCTGTGGCCTAGCATGTGGTCTATCTTGGAGTATGATCCACGTGCACTTGAGAAGAATGTACATCCCGCTGTATTTGGGTGTAGCATTCTGTATATGTCTATTAGGTCCAGGTCCTCTAATGTATCATTCAGAGTCTTTGTTTCTTTATTGATTCTTCATCTAGATTCTCTATCTAATGGTGATAATGTTGTATTAAAGTCCCCCACTATAATTGTAGAGAGAAATAAATATTTGTCCACTTAGTTTTCCAGATTTTGCCTCATGTATTTTGAGGCACCTCGATTAGGTGCATAAATATTTATGATTGTTCTCTCTTCTTGGAAGATTGTCCCTCTTACTAATATATAGTGTCTATCTTTTTCTCTTATAATAGTTTTGCATTTAAAGTCTATTTTGTCTGATATTAGGATAGCTACTCCTGTACTTTTTTGGTTATTGTTTGGTTGCAAAAATGTTTTCCAGCCATTCAATTTCAGCCTCCTTGAATCCCTGGGTCAAAGGTGGGTTTCTTGTAGACAACATATAGATGGGTCATATTTCCTTATCCATTCTTACAATCTGCATCTCTTGACTGGTGAGTTTAATCCATTAATATTCAGTGTTAATTCTCTTAATAAATTTCTTACATCAACCATATTTTCTTTGGGTTTTTGTATGTCATATGTTATTTTTATTTCTTATTTTTGTCTTTTTAGTTGTTCTTACACTCTCCACCAACTCTCTCTGTTCTGTTTTTTCCTTTCAACCTGTAGAACTTCCTTTAGTATTTACATCTTGAAATGCAGTTTTCTTACAGACATATTCTCTTAATTTCTGTTTATCTGTGAATATTTTGAACTCTCCAATATTTTTGAATGCCAGCTTTGCTGGATAGAGAATTTATGGTTGGGAGGTTTTTTATTTCAGTACCTTGACTATGTCATATTACTGTCTTCTTGCCTCCATGGTTTCAGATGAGACATCAGCACTTAATCTTATTGTGCTTCCCTTGTATGTGATGGTTCTCTTTTCTCTTGCTGCCTTGAGTATTTTCTCATTGTCTTGAGCATTGGACATTTTGATAATTATATGTCTTGGAGTGGGCCTGTTGGGATTTATACTATTTGGGGTGCACTGTGCTTCCTGTACATGTACATCCATCTCACTCAATAGGGCTGGTAAGTTTTCAGCCATTATTTCCTTCAACACTCCTTCTGTTCCCTTTCCCTTCTCTTCTCCTACTGGGATGCCTATAATGTGTATGTTTGTGCATTTTGTGTTGTCAGTTAAATCCCTAAGTCCCTGCTTGATTTTTTCTACCTTTTTGTCTATCTGTTCTACTATCTGTTTGATTTCAGATGTGCTGTCTTCCACCTCACTAATTCTTTCCTCTCCCTGTTCAAATCTGCTGTTAAGTGAATCCAGAGTCTTTTTGATTTCTTGGATTGTGCCATTGGTCACCATCATATCCGTTATATTTTTAAGTATGTTTACAATTTCTTCAGTATGTTTTCCCAGTGTCTTCTTAAAATCCTTAATCACTTTCTTGATTTCATTAAGTTGGTCAATGATATTTGTTTGGGCAGCTTTGATTTGTTGTTCAATGTTCTGCATCTCTTCCTGGTTTTTGCTTGATCATTGGAATGGTCCATGTCTTCCTGTTTCTCAGTATGGTTTGTAATTTTTTATTGCCCTCTGGTCATCATTTTATCTTGATCGATTTATTCCATTGATTAACTTCTCTCTCTGCTCTAAAGTTTTATTTCGCTGGTGGTTCTGTGTGTGTGTTAAGTTTTCTCTTTGACACTTTGTTTTTCTTTTATTTCCTTGTTTTTTTCTATGTTCCCTTGAAGCAAAAAGATTAGGGCCAGAGGAATCAAAAGAGGTAAGAAAGGAAAAAGGATAATAATTATATTGATAAAAGTTAGAAGAGTGGCTGTATCAGAGTTAGTAAAATGAATATTTAACTCATGTAGGCAGTGTAGAGTAATAGGTGAAAAAAGGGGAGTATTTATAATGGAATGAGAAACCAAATAGATAAAAATATATAGAATGATTTAAAAGTCCAGAATGATGAAGAGAGAGGGAAATAGTAAAGAAAAGGCTGAAAGGAAAAAGTTAATAATAATAATAAAAAAGAAAACAGAATTGACAAGATAGAAATCAACACCCATGAAGTTGAGGAATAATGAAAGAAGCTGGAATGTAAGAACCACAACAGAAAGCAGAAGGTGGAAAGATGAAGGAAGAAAAAGAGATAGTGTTGGTAAACAATATCACTATACACAGGGAATGGAGAGTCAAGGAAGAAGCACAGCAAAGAAGAAACAAGGTAGCAGCACCTAATTTTTAAAAAGGGATGGTGGGGAGGAAAGAGGAAAGAAAATCAAGAAACAAACAAAGAAAAACCAGGAGACACCCAGGTCCTATATAAGGGGGGATAGAGCCAGAGATTGATGCATTATTAGTGGGCTCTACTTTGAAATCTGTGCTCCTGAGAAATGCAGATTTCTGGTCCTTCATCCAAGACCTAAAATCAAAATATATAGGTATGAGGTACAGAAAATAATATTTTAAATATGTTCCCTACAAGAATTTCATGTACAATAAAGATAGACCCTAACTTTTGGGAGACTGTAATGAATACAATAAGTGAAAGGGTGAGAATCACTGACATAAGTCATGTATATTAGGTTCTTCTCTTCATGGTTCCACTGATCACTAAAAAATTACATACCTGGACATTAGCTTAATCTCCTACCAAAATGTCTTTATCAAGTGATAATTTACAATTATACTTTTGATTTTTATTTACCAAGACAGGCTTATTTGCTATAAAAATATTCATTGTCTTTTATTATTATTATTCTTTTTTTATTCATTGTCTTTAACAATAGGTGTATGCTACTTAATTCCCCCTGTAAAAGCTACCAGCTCCAGCATCGCTGCATCAGGAAAAAATTTTCTTTAAGAATGGTATATTTTCTTTTCTCTGAAAAAGAACTATGTAATTGATTTTTTGCCTGAGAAAACATTATTCAACAAAAATGATAAAAGCAAGCCTCCTCTAATGGAAGGGGCTGAGGGTCAGCTGTGTACTCTCATGTTTCCCCCATGAATCCTCTATTAATATCCTGGCTGCTAAAACAAATACCAGAGAATGGATTGGCTTACCAACAGGAATTTATTGTCTCAAGGTTTCAGAGGATAGAAGGCTTGCTTCCTCCCAGGGTTGATATCTTCTGGCTGGCCAACAAACTTGGTGTTCCTAGGCTTTTCTGTAACATGGCAATGCATTTGGCTACATCTTCTCTTTTCTCTTCTGGGTTCCTTTAACTTCCAGGTTTTGGCTGCTCCCAGAAGCTTCCTTTCCATGTCCAATTTCTTTTGCTTATGAGGACATCAGCCACACTGCATTAAGAACCAATATTCAAAGGTCCTATTTACAAATCAGTTCACACCCAAAACCAGGGGTTGGAACTCGAACATGCCTTTTGTGGGGGATACTATTCAATTACCAACCTTTCTATACCCTCCAGCCACTCTCCTTTCCAATAGGACCCAGAAAGAAGTCCAAAAAGTCATTAAGGCTAAGTGAAAAATCACTTTGGAAATCAGTATTTCAAACTACAGCTCTCACTTTGATCTAACACTAAAAAGCTCAGTCAAATTTAATACAATATTATATTAACTCTCTTTGTAAGCATATTCACTTTTTCTTTCTTTATTGCTTTAACATCTTTTGGGCTTTAGTTTCAAGAAAATTTAATAATTATTTCTATAAATATGTATGTGCATGCATATACTAAAAAATCATTATGGAAAGATGGGAGACAAATAGTCTGTATTACAGTTCATTATTAGTATCTTCATTCAAACCAAGTAAATTCAAATGGCTTCCCTTAAAATAAAATGATTCAGACTTTTGGGAAAACAGTGGACTAGAAAGACACGGGACTCTTTTCTCTCACTGGAAAATACCTACAAGATAGGCAGAAATGGCATGGAAAAAAATCTTCTAGGGTTTAGGACACAAGGGGAAAGCTGGACATTGCCCAAAAGAGAAAGAGGCAAAGGAAAAGAATCATGATGGCAAAACTGTGAGTTAAAAGCCACAGCTGCCAGCATCTACCCCCAACCTATAGATACTTTTGAATTCTCAAGTCCTCAGGGCCAGCAGCAACAGACAAAAGGGGCCCCAAGGACCCACCTCTCCAGGAAAGGGGGGAAAGAGGAACACAGCCTAAGACTGCCCCAGCTTTTGACCCACAAATTTGTCTACTGTGTCCCATGAGCTCTTAGAGGCTGGGTGGGGCTACAGCATTGTTTGCCTGGGGAACCAGCAAGGGACTAAAGAGATCTGATTCTCTCAATCTCCCTCTGTAGTGACCAGGACTGGTGGTTGAGCATGCAGAGGGAAGTGGAATTATTTCCTACCAGGGAGAAGGGAGGGGACTGCCAGCAAAGGTTGGAGAACTGCCTCTGAGAAAGTTCAAATTACAAGGATCATAGCCTCTGGGCAGGATCCTCTATCACATTAATCTGGGCCAGTCCATGTTGCAGCAAACACACTCTGACCAGGCACTGAAATGAAAGGGCTGTCAAAGTGTGTCACCTGCTGGTGGACCAAGGAAGTGCATGTGAGGAAATTAAAAGCAAATAAGTAAGAGAGCCTTTTTTTTCTGGCCTATAGAGCCTCCCTCCCCAAGGACCTAGGAAGCAGGTCTCCAACCCATTATTGGGTTCAGGGCCCAGATTTGAGTAACAAACAGTAGCAATCCTAAGACCCAGAACAAGTTGAACCAAGAGTCAAAGAACAGGTGTAACATACAACTTATCACCACTAAATCCATAAGATAGAGAGAAATTGAACACCTGAGTAAACTCACCATACTAATCAAATGCCTAGGTTCCAGCAAAAAATTATAAGCCATACTAAGAAAATAGAAGAAATGACCCAAGAAAATGAATATATCAAAGCCTCAGAAGAGACACAGGATTTGAGACAACTAATCGATGAGATGCACACAAATTTCCAAAATCAAATTAATGGGTGGAAGGACAATATCACTAAGGAGATAAAGGGCATCAAGAAAACAATGAACAAGCACAAAGAAGAATTTGAAAACCTGAATAGAAAAGTAAGACAGCTCACGGTAATGAAAGACACGATTGGTGAGATCAAAAACAAATTAGAGGGGAGTAGATGTAGCTCAAGTAGTTGAGCACCTGCTTCCACATATGAGGTCCCAGGTTCAGTCCCCAGTATCCCCCCACCCCCCAAAAGCACATTAGAAGCATACAACAGCAGAGTCAAAATGGTAGAAGAAAGAAAAAGTGATGACAGAATAGCTGAAATTGAAGAGAAGAAGGAATAGAGAGAGAAAAGAATGGTGGGAAAAATGAGCAAGGGATCAAGGAGTTAATTGATAACACAAAACAAAATACATGTCATGGGAGTTCCAAAAGAGAAGAGAAGGGAAAAGGGCAAGAAACAGTATTTGAGGAAATAATAGCTGAAAATTTCATAATTCTTATGAAAGAAATGAACTTACATGTCCAGGAAGCACAGCATACCCTAATGAGAATAAATGTGAATAGACCTACTCCAAGACATAAACTACTCAGAATGTCAAATGTCAAACATAAATAGAAAATTCTGAGAGCAGCAAGAAACAAACCATCAAATACAAGGGAAACCCAGTAAGACAATGTAGATTTCTCATCAGAAACCCCACAGCCAACATTGTTCTCAATGGGGAAAGGTTAAAAGCTTTCCCTCTAAGATCAGGACCAAGATAAGGATGCCCACTGTCACACTGTTATTCAATGTTGTGCTAGAAGTTCTAATTAGAGCAATTAGACAAGAAAAAATAATAAAAGGCATCCAAATAGGAAAAGAGGAAGTAAAACTCTCATGGTTTGCAGATGACATGATCCTGTACTTAGAAAATCCTGAAGTATCCATGACAAACCTACTTGAGCTAATAATCGAGTTCAGCAAAGTGGCAAGATACAAGACCAACATGAAAAAATCAGTAATGATTCTGTACACTAATACTGAACAATCTGAGGAGGAAATCAGGAGAAAAATTCCACTTACAATAGCAACAAAAAGTCTAAAATACCTAGGAATCAATTTAACAAAAGCAGTACAAGACCAATAAAGTAATGCTAAAAGAAACCAATGAAGACCTAAACAAATGGAAAGACATTCTATGTTCATGGATTGGAAGACTAAATAACATGAAGATGTCAATCCCATCCACAGTGATTTACAAGATTCAATGCAATACCAATCAAAACTACAACAGCCTACTTTACAGAAATAGAAAAGGCAATTACCAAATTCATTTGGAAGGGAAAGTGTGCTCGAATAGCCAAAAGAAATCTAAAAAAAGAAGAGCGATGTGGGAGGAATTTCACTGCCTAACCCTGAAACATATTACAAAGCTACACTGGTCAAAACCGCATGGTATTGGCATAAAGACAGACACATTGATCAGTGGAATAAGAATTGAAAGTTTAGAAATAAACCCTCACCTCTATGGCCAACTGGTTTTTGGCAAACCTATCAAAGCCATGCTAATGGAACAAAACAGTCTCTGCAACAAATGATGCTGGGAGAACTGGATATCTATAACCAAAAGAATGAAAGAGGACCCCTATCTCATTCCCTATACAAGAATCAACTCAAAATGGATCAAAGAGAGGAAACAAGCAGCAAGATGGCAGCAGAGTAAGGAGGTCCTAGAGTCAGCTCATGATACAGGGCAGTTAGAAATCACCCAGAGTTAACTAAAGTACCTGTTTGGGGGCCTCAGGAGACCAGAAGAAAATCCTGCAACATCCTTGAAAGAATGGAAGGAGGACACTGCATCTGCAGAGAAGATTCATGAGCACAACATTCCATGCCATGGAGGCTAGTGCCTATACTCCACTGGC
Organism: Tolypeutes matacus; assembly: GCA_026826555.1. NCBI lineage: Eukaryota > Metazoa > Chordata > Mammalia > Cingulata > Chlamyphoridae > Tolypeutes > Tolypeutes matacus. The sequence goes on from JAKSZT010053879.1 coordinate 68,198, forward strand.
AGCACAAGCCACCTCAGGATCTATTCTCTGATTGGAAGTGGAAGCTCCATATCCCAGAAACAGGGAGGGAAGAGATTGTTGGGCACCAACTTCAGCTACTGATTGGTAAATTCAGCTGGTTAAAGTTTACTACTAAGAACAGTTAAGGTTTGAACCAGTCCAAGGTAGAAAGAGGCCAGTAGCCACTATTTTTTTACTCTGTCCCCAGCATGAGGGGAAGCTAGGCTGAATGAAAATCACAGTTCTGCTACATACCGGCTTCTTTCCATCCAGATTGGATTGCAGCTCTAGTATAAGCCCCAGCTCCACCTCCAGTGGGGAGGAAGCTGGTGGGACCTGTGCCAGCCTCTCCAGGAAACTACAAACTATGCAGTGGAGGCCAGTGCTCATCCTACTTTGGCAGCCCAAGCCACCTCAGGAGCTATTCAGTGACTGGAGTTGAAAGCTCCATTTTCTGGAAACAGGGGAGGAAGAGACAGTTGACCACTGACTTCAGCTACTGATTAGTAAATTCAGCTGGCTAAAGTATAGCCCTAAAAACAGCTAAAGCTTGAACTTGTCCAAGTCAGAAAGAGGCCAGTAGCTGCCATTTTGACTTCACCCCTAGGGTGAAGGAAAGCCAGTCTGACTGAAAATCACAGTGAAGGGAGGGACTGGCTTCTTTCCACCCAGATGGGACTGGAGCTCTAGCCTAGGCTTCAGCCCCACCTCTGGCAGGGAGGAAGCTGGCAGGGCCTACACCACCCTCTCCAGGTAACTGCAGGTACATTTGGCTGACACACACTGAATAGTTGGAAGTCTACCTGGGCAACTGCATAGATTGCCACCCAAACCTGAAGCTCCATCTCTGCCCCAGGCAGGGGACAAAGGGGTTTGAAGCTTCATCAGTCTCTCTGGTCAACTACACATGGTCATGGCCTGCACAACTTGGATTATTACACACAGCTGTGGCTGTGTCCCTACCCCTGGCAAAGAAGAAAGGTGGGAGAAGCTTCACTGGTCCCTGGGGCAACATAGGCATCTTGAGCATCCATAGCTTATAACACCAACTACATCCTTGACTCCTACTACACAACAAGCAAGGGAGAAAGGGCAGAAAGTCTAAACTAAAAAGAGAAACTGCACCCAGAATAAATACCTTTAGTAAGCCAGATGCCAAGAAACCAGCAAAAAACTACAATCCATACCAAGAAACAGGAAGATATGGTCCAGTTAAAGGAACAAGATAAGCCTCCAGATGACATAAAGGAGTTAAGACAACCAATCATAGGTGTTCAAACAAATCTCCTTAATAAATTCAATGATATGGCTAAAGAGATTAGGGACATTATGAAGACACTGGATGAGCACAAAGAAGAATTTGAAAACATACATAGAAAAATAGCAGCTCTTAAGGGAAAGAAGGGCACAATAAATGAAATTAAAAATACACCAGAGTCATTTAACAGATTTGAGGAAAGAGAAAAAAGGATTGGTGAACTTGAAGACATGGCCTCTGAAAGCAAGCATACAAAAGAACAGATGAAGAAAAGAATGGAAAAAACTGAACAAGCTCTCAGAAAACTAAACGACAGTAAGAAATGTGCAAGCATACTTGTCATGGGTGTCCCAGAAGGAGACGAGAAGGGAAAAAGGGAAAAGGGAATATTTGAAGAAATAATGGTAGAAAACTTCCCAACCCTATTGAAGGACATAGATATCCATGTCCAAGAAGCACAACATACTCCCATCCAAATAAATCCTAATAGACCAACTCCGAAACACATACTAATTAGAATGGCAAATGCCAAAGACAAAGAGAGAATTCTATGAGAAGCAAGAGAAATGCAATGCATAACGTATAAGGGATACTTAGTAAGATTAGGTGCAGATTGTTCATCAGAAACCATGGAGGCAAGAAGGCAGTGGTATGATATATTTAAGATACTGCAAGAGAAAAAACTGCCAGCCAAGAATCTTACATCCGGCAATACTGTCTTTCAAAAATAAAGGTGAGTTTACAATATTCACAGATAAACAGAATCTGAGAGAGTTTATAACAAAGAGACTGGCCTTGCAGGAAATACTAAAGGGTGTGTGTATTAGTCAGCCAAAGGGGTGCTGATGCAAAATACCAGAAATCTGTTTATCTTTATAAGAGGTACTTATTTGGGGTAGAAGCTTACAGTTACCAGGCCATAAAGCATAAGTTTCTTCCTTCACCAAAGTCCATTGCCAAGTGTTGGAGCATGACAGCTACTGACATTTGCCAGGGTTCAGGCTTCTTGGGGTCTTCTCTTCCTGGGGGTTGCCTCTCTCTGGGCTCAGGCTTGCTTTGTGCCACAAGGCCAGCTGTAGACTCTCAGGCAACAGGCTTGCTTCTCTTTCCAGGGCCTTCTCTCTTTCCTCACGACCAAGCTCCTCTGTATGTTATTTCCCGGGGCTCCAGCTCAACACTCCATATCACAACTCTAACTCAAAACTGCTCCAACACTGTTCTTTATCTTCCAGACCCCACCCACCAAGGAGTGGGGCTCAACACCCTATTGATGTGGCCCAGTCAATGCCCTAATCATAACTTAATCTTGCACAGATTAACAGACCAGTTTACATGCATAATCCAATATCTATTTTTGGAATTCATAACTATATCAAACTGACAAACTGCTATAGTGTGCAACAGTCTAAAAAGAAAAGACAGGAGAGAGAGCCTTGAAAGAGTTTAGGAATGAAGATTACATCAGTAAAATTAACTGAAAGTCTCAAAAGTGTGGTGAGGGAAGCAGATGTGGCTCAAGCAATTGAACTCCTGCTTACAACATGAGAGGTCCTGGGTTTGGTTCCTGGTGCCTCCTGGAGAAGATGAGCAAGACAGCCAAACTGTCATGATGGGCTGTCACAATGAGCTAATGCAACAAGATGACACAACAAAGATGATGCAACAAGGAGACACAAAGAGGAAAGACAATAAGAGACACAACAAAGCAGGGAGTGGAGGTGGCTCAAGTGATTGAGTGCCTCTCTCTCACATGGGAGGTCCCAGGTTCAGTTTCCAGTGCCTCCTAAAGAGAAGATGAGCAGACACAGAGAGCACACAGCAAATGGACACAGGGAGCAGACAGTGAGCACAAAACAGTGAGGGGCAGGGAATAAATAAAAATGAATCTTAAAAAAAAAAAGTGTGGTGAAAATATAAAAAGACAGATAAAACCCAAAGGTCAAAATGGGTGAAATAAGAACTGCCTTTAAAGTAATAACATTAAATGTTAATAGATTAAACTCCCCAATCAAAAGACACAAACTGGCAGAGTGGATAAGAAAATATAATCCATCTATATGCTGCCTGCAAGAGACTCACCTTAGACCCAAGGATACCAACAGATTGAACTGAAAGGCTGGCAAAAGCTATTCCATGCATGCAGTAGCCAAAAGAAAAAAGCCAGGCTAGCTATACTTTTATATCAGATGAAATAGACTTTAAAAGACACTAGTAATGCACAATCTGAGGAAGACAGGGAAAAAATTCCATTTATAACAGCGACTAAAAGAATCAAATATTTAGGAATAACTTAACCATGGATGTAAAGCACTTGTATTCAGAAAACTACAATGTATTGTTAAAAGAAAATTTAAAAGACCTAAATAATTGGAAGAAAAGTCCATGCTCATGGATTGAAAGAATAAATATCATTAAGTTGTCAATTCTATCCAAATTGATATACAGATTCCATGCAATCCTGTTAAAAATTCTACCAGCATTTTCTAAACAAACACAATTACCAAATTTATTTGGAAATGTAAGGGATCAAAATAGCCTGAAACATATTAAAAAAGGAAGAGTGAAGTTGGGGGACTCTCACTTTCATTCTTTAAATCACATTACCTAACTACAGTGAGAAAAACAGCATGGTACTGATATAAAGATAGAAACATAGACCAATGGATCCAAATTGATGGTAGAGAAACAGACCCTCACATCTATGTTCATGTGATTTTTGACAAGCCTGTCAAACCCACCCAGCTTAGGCAGAACACTCCATTCAACAAATGGTGTTGGGAGAACTGGCTATCCATAGCCAAAAGAAAGAAAGAGGACCCATATCTAATAACTTATACAAAAATTAATTCAAAATGGATCAAAGACCTAAATATAAAAGCAAGAACCATAAAGCTGCTAGAAGAAAATGTAGAAAAACATCTTTGAGACCTGGTGGTAGGTGGTAGATTCTTCAAGGAGATAAGAGAAGAGCTGAGGAGGACTACTGATGCTTAATGTAGAAGTTTTAATTAACTTTACTGAAAAGTGTGGAAATGTATAGAGTTGATGGTAACACATTACAGTGAGTAACAGCTGATTTATAAATGAGACTGTGCTTGGAAAGGGTCATCTAGGAATGTAAGTGTCAATTGAAAGAAAACTAGAGGGAAGCGGATGTGACTCAAGCGATCAGACTTCCATCTACCATGTGGGAGGACCCAGGTTCCATCCCCGGGGCCTCCTGGTAAAGCCATGCCAGGCCCACACAGGATGCCAGGCCTGTGTGACAAGTGATGCAGGAAGATGATGATGCAACAGAAGAGAGATGCAGGGGAAAGTAAAGGTGAGATGCAACAGAAACCAGGAACTGAGGTAGCACAAGAGACAAGGTGCCTCTCTCCCCCATCGAAGGTCCCCAGGATAGAATCCCAGTGAAGCCTAGAGGAGAAAAACAGGAAGAGAAGACAAAAATAAATAGACACAGAAGATCATGCAGCGAACGGACACAGACAGCAAAGAGCAAACAGTGGGGGGGGGGGATTATTTTTTAAAAAGAAAAATAAAGAAGAAAACTAGAGATAATCTAGGGACTGAATAACAAAGTGAACCCAGAGGTGAATGAGAATTGTGGTTGATGGTACAGATGTAAGAGTGTCCTTCTGTGAGCTAGAGCAGATGTTCATCACTACTTCAGGGTGGTAAGAATGTGGAGAACCATGGGAAAAATAAAACTGGAGTGACCTATGGACTGTGCTTAACAGCAATACTGAAATACTCATGCTCTATGCCAAAGTTGTACTATGTTGATAATGGCGAGTATGGAAAAAGTGTGCCAAATGTATGCTATGGACCATGGTTGATGGTAATAATCTAATGATATTATCTCATTATCTATAACAAGTGTTCCACCACAGTGTGGTGTGCTGAAGAAGGGGTGTTGTATGGGAAGTCTACACATGTGCATTTTTGTTTTGTAAGTTCACAACTTCTGTAATAAAAATATACTTTAAAAAATAACAATAGGGTGGGTAGGGGGGAAAAACACCAAATATATTATATGAACTATAGATAGTAGCAAGATTTTGACAATTAGGGAAATACAAATCAAAACTACAATGCGATATCATTTTACAACTATTAGAGTAGCCGTTTTTAAAAAGCCTAATGAACTGTAAATGTTGGAGAGGATGTGGAGAGATAAGAATGCTTATTCACTCTTGGTGGGAAGGTAGAATGGTAAAGCCACTGTGGAGGACTGTTTGGCAGTTCCTAAGGGAGTTAAATATAGATTTGCCATGTGACCAGGCAATACCATTACTAAGTATATATGGAGAAGAACTGAGAGCAGAGACATGAACAGACATCCGCACATCAACGTTCATAGCGCATTACTCATGATTGCCAAAAGTTGGAAACAACCCAGGTGTCCATCAACTGATGAATGGATAAACAAATTGTGTTGCATACACACAAAGGAATATTATGCAGCGGTAAAAAGAAATAAAGTCGTGAAGCATATGACAACATGGATGAACCAGGAGGACATTTTGCAAACCAGACACAAAATGGCTAATAGTGTATGACTGCATTATTATGAACTGAATATATTGTGGAAAATCATGGAGTTAATAATTAGAATATTGCTCAACAGAAAATAGAATGAGGTTAGAGAATGGAAAGCTGAGGTTTAATCTGTGCAGAACTGGTAGAAATATCATTTGTAAATCTTTGGAAATGAATAGAAATGGTGAAAGCATATCATGATGATTGTAACTAGCAGTGCCATTGTATGGGTATGACAGTGATTGAATGGGAAAGCCTAAGTTTATGTACATTACTAGAAAGAAAGCTAAAAGCTGTAACATGGTACTGTATATGACAAAACAATCTCATGTAAAACACAAATATGGATGATATTGCATATATAAGACTTTTTACAAAATATAAATACAAATATACTAGAGAGAAGGAAAAAGAATAGCAGCTATGCAGGGGAAGCATAGACAGATTGAGAGTTAATGAGTTTTGGTTGTTTTTTGTTAATTATTATTATTATTGGAATAATGAAAGTGCTCTAAGAATGACTGAAGTGAAGAATGCACAAATATGTGACTATACCAAATTCCAATGATTGTATATTTTGGATGGATTTATGCTTTATTAATATGTACCAATAAAAGTGATTTGTTGAAAAAAAAACCACAATGAGACACCATTTCATACCTATGAGATTTGGTCACTATTAAAAAGACAGAAGACTACAATATTGGAGAGGATCCCAGAGACAGGAACACTTACTGTTGGTGGAAATTTAGAATGGTACAGTCACTGTGAGTGATTGATTGGCAGTTTCTAAAGGAGTTGAATACAGATTTGACATGTAACCTGGCATTAGCACTACTGGGTATACACACAGAAGAACTGAGAACAGTGATACCAACAAACAGCTGGACACAAGTATTATTCATAATTGCCAAAAATTGGAAACAACCAGGTGTCCATCAACCAATGAGTGGATAAACTGTAGTGAATTCACATGATGGAATAGTGTCCCGGCCGGCGGGACAGTCAACCGGGGCTCGTGCTGACACAGCGAGAGGGATGTAAAGACAATTGACACAGACGCACAGGAGAGATTTTCTACATGCTTCTGCTTTATTAAGGGAGGTGGTGATATATATATCATGAAAAAGGGGAAGTATGTGTAAGGCATATGCGGCAGGCTGGGATTGGACACAGTTGGTTGCTAGGGAGGGTTTGCTATTTGTGGAAGGCGGGAAGGTTTCGCGTGCGCGGGAGCAGGGTAAGCTACTTCCTCCAAGAGGGCTAAATATGGGATCTAGCTTGTTCTTTGTTGTTGGTCGGCCATTACGTGCATTTTTAGCTTCACCTCTTTCTGACTGCCTCCAACATCTCCTCCCTTTTTGTTTTATTAGAGCCTTATTTATTGTATCGCTAGCTGAGGGAAGTAGAGGCCTCATCGTAGGAGGGGTTTCGTATATGCAAATGTGCCATTTGCGGGGGGGGGGTCTGTGCCTGTCTTAGGTTGGGGCTGCACCCGATCAGTCTTACCCATCATTGGGAAGCATGGCAGCAGGAGGCCATGTCCCTGTCTTAGGTTGATTGATGGGTCAGTCCAGTTGCCCGTCATTGGCTAGCCAGCCCAGTGTTTTATTGAGCATTCTACTCAGTTAGAACGAACCCTTGTACTAATGAAGCGTGCTTCTCAGAGAACAGTTAGGTTGTACTCACTTTTAACCGTCTCCTGCAGTGCTTTGCCTCACACTCAGCTGCTCATAGGTGGGGAGGGTTGAAGGATGTTATTACTTACTGAGGGCAGACATCTTCTATCATTTTTGGTGTCATGCCTTGATCAGAGAGGTGAAGTCTGTGGTAATGCACTTGAATTGGTTTACTTAGGGCAGAATTAATTTGATCCTTAACTAGTTGTATTATTTTTCTTATGGCCCAAGGTCCAAAAGACAGTATAAGAAGTAGGGTTATTATGGGGCCTAGTATAGGGAGGAGATAAGGGAGGATTCCGTTTAATCCACTCCATAAGGGGTTATCAGCTAATTCTTTTCTTCTTTTGTCTAGGTCCTCCTGTAACTTTTTAATTTTGTCCCGGACAATTCCAGACTTATGGGCATAAAAGCAGCATCGTTCCTGTAGAGCCAAACATATCCCTCCTTGTTCGGAAGTTAATAGATCTAGCTCTCTTCTATTTTGTAAGACTACTTCAGCCAAATAGTCTAACTGGTCCTGTATGTCTCGGATTGTGCCGGATAGGGCTTGAACATCCTCAATTAGTTGTTTAGACAATTTTGAATAATGAGTAACAGACACTCCTAGGCCGGCAGATCCTGTGGCAAGGGCCCCTGTTATACCTAAGGTAGCCAAAAATGGGATAAGCTGTATGGCTCTTTTATGGTGGCCAGCTATAAAATCCAATCTAGGAATAGGCACAGGTTCATTTCCAGAAATAATATCTATATCAGGGAGGAGGTAGGCTAGAGTGCATAGCCCCGTCCAATTAGTAGGCAGCAGGGAATAGGCTAGATTATTGCCGCAGACAAATACTGAACCCTGGTCTGCACAGAGAGCATCAGATACATTACGTGTTAAGTTACATTGCATAAACTGGACCATCCTTAAGTCAAGCTCATCACTATTGTTGTGTAATGGGGAAAATAAACAAAGAGAACTATTGAAGAACATGGGTTGCACTGTAACAGGTGGGATAAGGACACAGGAGTTATTGTGATAAGGAGAATAAGCGGCATAGGGTGCTGGTATAGCTAGTGGCATAGGGGTTCCTGTACGCAGACACAGCCAACAGCCCTGAATGAACTCAGGATGGGTTTCATTGAGTAACCTAAGGGAGGCTGTAAGAATATCATGGGTTTGAGCATCTATATCTGAGCTAGCGGCTTTTGGTAAGGCTAGAGGATGATATTCAATTTGAGGGAATAGTTTTTTTGCCAATTCTTCCACTCTTTGTTGGATAATGATCTGTCGAGCTTGGTCTTGTGGGCCTCCCCTGTCTGACACATGTACAGGAGGATTTTGGTTCCAGCAGAACTGATCTCCTATTTTACTATTCGGGCCTCCACAGGGGGCCTGGGCAAGTTTAGGATTACCCAGGACTTCAGTTCCCGATCCTCCAAATGAACCACTAGATGTCTTTACCAAAATGGCAGTATAATAAGTATGGTTATTTGGACCGGTACAGGATTGAAGTGAGGAGTAACAACTGCGGTGAATAGCTGGATAATAAGTGCTGCAGGGACATGGCCCCGGTTTGCCGACATCAGAGGGGATTACTTTTGGATGACTTATGCAAACCCACTTCAACTGCAATCCTCCTGTTCTGCTAGGGGTAGATATTAGATAGGCTATGTGAGTGGGACAATGCACGTACTGGAGTTTGGTGGTATCTCTATCGGGGTCAGGCATTTTTCCCCCTCCGCAATCACAAGGCTTGTCATAGAGTTTTTCAAGCAAGATGTCACGAGAAATGGGAGGTCCCATTCCTCCATGCAAGATTCTTGGCATGACACATATAAGGATGATTTTGAGCATGGAGCAGATAGGCCGGTCCATTTTGTATATAGGGAGAGTTATAAAAGGCAGGTAGTGGCAATAAGCAGACCGATATATGTGGCAAAAAGTGAGACGGTTAAGATCTTGTATACAGTGTTCCAGCTGCGGGGGGCACCGCCGGTCAGCAGGAGAGTTCCAATGGCAGTGGCAAGGCCGCACAGGAAGAGCCCCGGAGCAACGCAGAGTTGCATCGGTAGAAGGCATATCTTGTGCTGGAAGATAAAAGGAGAGGGTTGTCTCAGGGGGGGTGGGTATCCACCCTGGAGGTTTTGTTATTATCAAAGGGTGGGTTGACCTGTTTTATCAATCTTTCGGGGAGCCAGCGTGGGCTTCCTTCTCTTCTGTCATATACACAGGCTGAGCCCCGTCCCCAGATAAGTACGGGGTCAGGGCCGTTCCAGCACGATGTTAATGGGTCGCGCCACATAACAGTAGCTTGATGTGATTGTGTGTTAGGGTGCCAGTGCCTGTCAGCCGCAGATTGTCCACTGACATCCAATGTAAGGATATTAAGGGCAAAGAGAGCATGGTGCAGAAGATCTCACGGTCATTGTTTAGAGAGATCAAGAGAACTTTCCGTGTAATATTTTGGGTAATCTAAGCACCTTTTAAAATATATGTATATATATATATAAATAACATTTTTGTAAGCAAATACACATATATGCGTATATATTTATATATATAAAAAAAAGAGAGCTTTCAGTTAAACGGTTTAGGGTGTTCTTTAAGGTGTGATGGGCTCGTTCTATGATCCCTTGACCTTGGGGATTATAGGGTATACCTGTAACGTGCTTAATCTGTAATTGCTGGCAGAAGGCTTGAAAATTTTTTCCAGTGTATCCAGGGCCATTATCTGTTTTGATCATTTTAGGTTGGCCTAGGATAGAGAAACAATGTAGCAGGTGGGATATAACATGCTTGGAGGCTTCTCCTGATTGTAAACTGGCTAGGATGAAGCCACTGTAAGTATCAATACACACATGGACATAGCTGTCCAAAGTTAGCGAGGTGAGTTACGTCCATTTGCCAGATCTCATTTGGAATAAGACCTCTGGGGTTAACTCCTAGATGAGGAACTGGCAGTTGAGTTACACAGTTTTTGCAGGTCTTGACAATTTCCCTTGCTTGCTCTCTAGTAATATTATACTTTAGGTGGAGGGTATTTGCGTTTAAGTGATGTAGAGCGTGGGCTTGGGAGGCCAGGGTTAAAGGATCTGTAAGGGCAGGGCACAGCAATTGAGTGGCAGAGTCTGCCAATGCGTTGCCCTTTGTTAGAGGGCATGGTAGATGTTGGTGTGCTTGGAGGTGCCCTATAAAAAAGGGATGTTGCCTTCTGAGAATTGATTTTTGTAGTTTTGAGAACAGTGGAACCACATTAGTGGAAGGTTTAATGAATGGAGTTGTTTCTAGCAGTGGTACTGACTGGGCTATTAAGCGCTATCAGTGTATAAGTTAAAAGGCTGATTTTGGAGGCAGGAAAAGACTTGCAGGACTGCGTAGAGTTCTATGAGTTGGGCTGAAGCATAGGGGGAGGGTATGGAAAAAAACTGATTTTGGATAACATAGGCGGCAGTTCCGTTTGCAGAGCCGTCAGTGAAAACTAGGAGCGCCGAATCAATGGGTATTTGTTTTGTGACCTTTGGAAAGATAAACTAGTGGATTTTGGTGAACTGAATTAATGGGTTAGCTGGGTAATGATTGTCAATGTTGCCTGTGAAGGAGGAGCATACAACGCATTTTTAGCTTTACCTCTTTCTGACTGCCTCCAACGGAATAGTATGCAGCTGTAAGAAGAAATGAAGTCTTAAGGCTTTTGACAACACAGATGAACCTGGAAGACATTATATTGAGTGAAGCAAGTCAGACACAAAAGGACAAATACTGTATGATTGTGCTATTATAACTAAATGTATTGTGTAATTTCATGAAGTTAATAACTTGAATATGGATCACAAGAAAATAGAATGAAGTTAGAGATTAAAAAGCTTAGGGTTAACTTGTAAAGAATTGGTAAAAAGGATGTTCACTAATCTTTGGAAATTAATAGAAAAAGTGAAAATCCAACATAATGTTTGCAACTAGTAGTACTATTATGTGGATATCAAAGTGATTTAAAGGGAAAGTCTCAGATTATGTTATGTATATTACTAAAAGTAATGCTAAAAAATGTAACATGGGAGTGTATAACCTAGTAAAACTGCATGTGAAATATGAATATGGGTACAATTGCATATTTGTCTTTCTTTGAAACTGAACAAATGTATTTTAATAGGAGAAGTTAATATCACACACATAAAAAACATGATCCTAAATGAAAGAAACCAGACACAAAGTACTACATATTGTATGGTTATATTTATATAAAATGTAAATATACATCAATTAATAAAGATGAAATTAGATTAGTGGCTATGTAGAGCTTGGGGAGGATTGCTAAGGAGTGCAGAGTTTTTCTTTTTGGAGGAATGAAACTGTTCAAAAATTTTTTGTGGTGATGAATGCACTACATTGAGATTATACTAAAACCCATTGATTATACACTTTGGATAGATCATATGATATGTGACTACATCTCAATAAAACTGCTAAATAAATATGCAAGAATAACCACAAATAACAGCTATGTACAGCAGGGGAAGCACACAGAGATTTAGAGGTAAAGAATTTTCCTGTTGTTTCTGTTTTGTGTTTATTATTGTTATTATTATTGAAATAATGAAAATGTTCTAATACTGACTGAAGTGATGAACTCACAACTCTGATTATACCAAATACCACTGATTGTATACTTTGGATGATTTGTATGATTAATTAATATGTATTAATAAAATTTATTTGCTTAAAAAAATGAAAGGATTCACTTTAGTATTAGAATATGCTAAAAGGCTTTGAAAGTTAAGGCAATAAAAATTTTTAGGGAAAATGGAAACTCTCTAAAACAAGGTCTGTATAGTTTCGTCAATCTGTTTTTGAAGAAGCAAAAGAATACAGACCAAAATAATAGTATGGGGCTATGCAAAGCTTTGGACAATTCACCAACTTTAATTGTTTCACAAATACTTTCCTGTTACTGTATTGCCTTGGTTCTAAGATTCCATCAATGGAAAAACAATTTGAGGGGGAAATTATTTCTTTATTAAATATGCATAGTATTATCATATTAAATGCAAATACATAACTTTATCCATATATTAACATACTACTACTTCTTTCTTGGATACACATGTCTAAGTCTAAAGAATCTTTCTGAATCTTCCATAAACTCATAATTTTGACAGATGGATCAGATTGTTCAGCTCCTAAATGACAGTCTTTCACAAAAATGAATTAGTCACACAGACCTCTCTGACCTTTGAAAATTTTAAAATCTATCCTAGGAATGCTTGACTACTTTTACTGACATGTGACAGGCAATCTTCTACATTCAAATTACATAATTTTCATAGCAATATAGCAATGTAACAAATATGGGAAGACATTTGAAATGATGATGACAAATCAAATGTAACTTAAAATTTAACCATCTGCAGTGATACCAATGAAAATAATTCAACTAAGAAGACATTTAGATAAACAGATACCTTCACCACAAGTTTTCAGAGGGAATAATACCCTTTCAGGAGATTAGTAAAGTAAAAACTTCATAATATCTTATTTGCCCATTCCATTCTTTATTCTCTAATTAATGTTCAAAGCAGTTCTCCAAAGGCTAAATGACATGGGGTCTCACTGATCTGAGAGCTAATGGAATGGGTGTTCTTGTGTTTTAAAAACCCTGAATTTAATTATTAATACAATAAATATCGATCAAAGCTCCATAGGATCCTCAACAATTTTCAAGAATTCAAAGATATACTGAGACTGAAAAGTCCTACACATCTGAGGTCACACACTTGCAGGCAGACTATTACCAGCATCCTGCCACTTGATAGTCTGCCTAGTGGAAAACAAGTCATTTTTGACAAGAACTATAATGTTCTTAATGTTTCAGAAACATTAAAAATGTGGAAAATGTGTATCTTAGAATCAAAGAAAGCTGGATTTTCAGATTCATGAATGCTGTGTAAAGTGCTGCTAAACTGGATTTTGTCTTTCACTAAAGCAAATAGAATAACTGATGTTTTAGATGTAATTTGATTCATGAAGAGTCTGTTTTTCCATTTTGACTCAGTTTATGCAACACAAAGACCATTTTTAACAAAAGGAGGTCTAGGATCAATTTGACTTCAGGGAATCGGCTGTGGCTCAATCAGTAGGGCTCCTGTTTACCATATGGGAGGCCCCAGGTTCAGTTCCTGGGGCCTCCTGGTGAAGGCAAGCCCACCCGCACGGCGTGGTTAGCTGACCCAGCGAAAACAAGCAGCAAGGGGGGGATAAATGAATAAATAAATAAAATCTTAAAAAAAAAAATTTGACTTCAGAAATTTTATCACCAAGCAAAATTTGATAGGAAGTGCATTTTATGATTTTAGAAACAGTAGGTTACAAAGCTTTTTAAATTGTAACAAAAGTATTTTGCTAAGCAGTCACAACAATCTGTGGAGAGGATTGGTGAACCATAAGTTGCAAAAAGTTATAGGGAAAGACATGGGAATCTCTTCTCCAGAAAAGAAACTAGAGGACAGGCTGAAACAGCCCTGAAAAAGATCTTCTAAAGTTTAGGAGAGCAGGTGAAGGCTGCACACCACCCAGAGGAGAGAGGGACAAAAGAGGGAAATTGCTATGACAAAACTCTGAGCCAGAACCAGCAGTGACTGCTGCTGCCTGCACCCTCTCTCACACTAAAGTCAGTTTAGAATTCTTGGGCCTCTGGGCTGGTGATTACAAAGGGGGTTCCAGGGATCTACAACCCCAGGAAAGAGGAGAGAGAGGGACACAGCCTAAGGCTGACTGAGCTTTTTTTTTTCAATATATATTTTTTTGTATATTACAGAAGTTGTGGGTTTATAGAACAATCATGCACAAAATACAAGATTCTCATATTGTTGCATATGTACAGCTTTTGACTCACAAATTTGCTCTGCTGTGCCCCAAGAGCCTTCCAGGCTGAGAGGGGCTGTGTCACTGTTTGCCTTGGAGCCTGCAAGGGGCTAAAGATATACAACCCTCCCAATTTCCTTCTCTACTAACAGGGACTGATTGTTGAGGACTCAGAGGGAAGTGGAAATATTTCCTAGCCCAGAAAAGGCAGGGAGCTGCCAGAGAAGACTGGAGAACTGTCTCAGAAAAGTTTGAATTACAAGGCTCTTAGCCTCCAGACAGGGCGCTATCACATACGCCTAGTCTGTGTTGCAACAAATACACTCTGACCAGGCACTGAATTGAGAGCTGCCAAAGAGCACCATCTCCTGGCAAACCAAGGAGGTGCACAAAAGAAAATTAAAAATAAGTAAGAGAGGATTTTTCTAGCCTCTATACCCTCCCTGCCAAAGGCCCTAGGAAGTGACTCTACCACCAATTCCTGGGACCAGTGCCCAGTTTTGAGCAACCAGCAGGACAATCCTTACAATCCATGTTGAGCCAAAAATCAAAGAGTTGTGGTAACTCACAGCCTCCTGCCACTAAGTCCATATAAAAGAGAAAGAGATTGAGCATCTGAGTAAACTAGATCCTAACCAGATGCCTAACACCAGCAAATATTATGAGCCATACTAAGAAAATAGAAGACATGGCCCAAGAAAAGGAATACATGAAAGTCCCATAAGAGATGCAGAATTTGAGAGAACTAATCAGCGAGATGAGCACAAATTTCCAAAATCAAATTAATGAGTTGAAAAACAACATAGTTAAAGAGATAAATGACATCAAGAAGACATTGAGCAAATGCAAAGAAGAATTTGAAATCCTGAACAGAAAAGTAACAGAGCTCATGGGAATGAAAGACACATAGCTGAGATAAAAAACACATTTGAGGCATACAAGAGCAGACTTGAAATGACAGAAGAAAGAATAAGTGATACTGAAGACAGAGCAGCTAAAATTGAAGAGAGGAAAGAATAGAGAGAGAAAAGAATGGGAAAAACTGAGCAGGGGCTCAGACAGTTGAATGACAACACAAAACGCAATGATATATGTTTCAGGGGGGTTCCAGAAGGGGAACAGAAGAGGAAAGGAGCAGAAAGAGTATTTGAGGAAATAATAGCCGAAAATTTCCAAACTCTCATGAAAGAAATGAACTTACATGTCCAAGAAGCACACAGTACCCCAATCAGAATAAATCCAAATAGACCTACACCAAGACACATACTACTCAGAATGTCAAATGTCAAAGATAAAGAGAAAAGTCTCAGAGCAGCTAGAGAGAAGCAAATGATCATGTACAAAGGATGTCCAGTAAGACTTAGCACAGATTTCTCTTCAGAAACCATGGAGGTGAGAAAACAGTGGTATGATACAATTAGGAATCTGAAATAGAAAAACTGCCAGCCGAGAAGTCTTTATCCAGCAAAACTGTCCTTCAAATATGAAGGCGAGTATAAAATATTCACAAACAAACAGAAACTAATAGAATTTGCAAAAAAGAATCCACCTTTGCAAGAAATATTAAAGGAAGCCTTAGAACCTGAAAGAAAAAGGAGAGACAGGCTTGGAGGAGAGTATAGAATAAAGAATAGCAGGAAGGATAACCAAAAGAGTAAAAACACAGACAGAAACAAGATGACATATGAAAAACCAAAGAATAAAACGGAGGAAGTAAATAGTGCATTTACAGTAATGTCATTGAATGTGAATGGATTAAACCCCCCAATCAAAAGATAAAGGCTGATAGAATGGATTAAAAAAAAAAAAAAAAAACATGAGCCATCATATGCTGCTTACAAGAAACTCACCTTAGACCCAGGGATACAAACTGACTGAAAGTGAAAGGTTGGAAAAAGATCCTACATGCGAATAGTAATCAGAGAAGAGCAGGGGTAGTTATACTAATATCAGACAAAACAGACTTTAAATGCAAAAAAATTATAAGAGATAGAGAAGGCCATTATATATTAATAAAAGGGATGATCCACCAAGAAGATGTAACAGTAATAAATATCTACACACCTTACCAAGGTGCCCCAAAATATATGAGACAAACTATGGCAAAAATGAAGGGAGAAATAGACATTTCTACAATAATTGTTGGAGACTTTTCAAGACCCCACTCACATTATTAGATAGAACAACTAGACAGAAGATCAACAAGGAAACAGAGAACTTGAACAATATGATAAATGAGTTAGACCTAACAGATATATAGAGAATGCTGCATCCAAACTCAGAGGGTTATACTTACTTCTCAAGTGCCCATGGATATTTTTCCAGGATAGACCACATGTTAGGTCACAATGCAGCTCCCAATACATATAAAAAAGATTGAAATTATACAAAGCACCATCTCAGATCATAATGGAATGAAACTAGAAATCAATAATAGGAAAAAAGTAAATTCACAAATGAATGGAGACCGAACCACACACTCCTAAATAATCGGTGGGTCAAAGAAGAAATTTCAAATGAAATCAGTAAAAATATTGAGAAAAAGGAAAATGAGAACACAACATATCAAAACTTTTGGGATACAGCACAGGCAGTCTTGACAGGGAAATGTATAGCCCTCAATGCCTATATTTAAAAACAAGAAAGAGTTAAACTCAAAGATTTAATTGAACAACTAGAAAAATTAGAAAAAAGAACAGCAAACCAATCCCAAAGGAAGCAGAAGGAAAGAAATAATAGAGATTAGAGCAGAAAAAAAAATGAGAACAGAAAAATAGAGAAAATCAACAAAATCAAAAGCTGGCTCTTTGCGAAGATCAATAAAATTGAGAAACCCCTACCTAGACTAACAAAGAGAAAAAGAGAGAAGATGAAATAAATAAAATCAGAAATGAAAAGGGGGAAGTTACAAATGACCCCACAGAAATAAAAAGAATCATAACAGGATATTATGAGAAATCATATGCTGACAAACTAGACAACCTAGATGAAATGGACAAATTTATAGAAATGAACAACCAACCTACACTGATGCTAAAAGAAATACAAGAACTTAACAAAACAATCACATTTAAGGAGATTGAATCCGTCATCAAAAATCTCCCAGCAAAGAAAAGTCCAGAACCAGATGGCTTCACAGGTGAATTCTACCAAGCATTTAGAAAAGAATTAACACCAATTCTGTTTAAACTCTCCCAAAAAATTGAACAGGAGGAAAAATCACACAACACATTTTATGAAGCCAACACCCTAATACCGAAGCCAGATAAAGATTCTACAAGAAAAGAAAATTACAGACCAATCATTCAAATGAACATAGATGCAAAAATTCTTAACAAAATACTTGCAAATCGAATCCAACAGCATATCAAAAGACTTATACATCACAACCAAGTGGGATTTAATCCTGGTATGCAAGGCTAGTTCCACATAAGAAAATCAATCCATAGAAGGAAATAAACCACATTATCATATCAATCAATGCAGAAAAGGCATTCAACAAAATCCAGCATTCTTTTTTTGATAAAAACACTTCAAAAGATTGGAAGAGAAGGAAAATTCCTCAATATGATGAAAGGCATATATGAAAAACCCAGAGACAACACCATATTCAATGGGGAAAGGTTGAAAGCTTTCCCTCTAAGACCGGGAACAAGACAAGGATGCCCACTGTCACCACTGTTATTCAATATTGTACTAGAAGTTCTAGCTAAGGCAACTAGAGAAGAAAAAAAATTAAAGGCATCAAAATGGGAAAAGAGGAAGTAAAACTCGCACTGTTTGCTTATGACATGATCCTGTACTTAGAAAACCCTGAAGTATCCACAACAAAGCTACTTGAGCTAATAAATGAGTTCAGCAAAGTGGCAGGATACAAGATCAACATGCAAAAATCAGTAATGTTTTTGTACACTAGTAATGAACAACCTGAGAAGGAAATCAGAGGGGAAATTCCATTTTCAATGGCAACAAAAAGACTCAAGTACCTAGGAGTTAATTTAACCAAAGGAGTACAAGATCTATATGCAGAAAACTACAAAACGATGCTTAAAGAAATTAAAAATACCTAAACAAATGGAAAGACATTCTGTGTTCATGGATTGGAAGAATAAATATCAGGAAGATGTCAATCTTACCCAGACTGATTTATAGATTCAATGCAATACCAATCAAAATCCCAACAGTTGACTTTACATAATTAGAGAAGGCAATTACCAAACTTATGTGGAAGGGTAAGTGCACCCAAATAGCCAAAAGCATTCTAAAAGAGAAGAGCGATGTAGGAGGAATTTCACTGCCTGAACTTGAAACATATTACAAAGCTATCATGGTCAAAGTACCATGGTACTGACATAAAGATAGACACATCGATCAGTGGAATAGAATTGAGAACTCAGAAATAAAGACTCACATATACAGTCACCTGGTATTTTGACAAACCTACCAAGTCCATGCTAACGGGAAAAAACCAGTCTCTTCAACAAACGGTGTTGGGAGAACTGGATATCTATAACCATAGAATGAAATAGGACCCCTAACTCAGCCCACATACAAGAATCAACTCAAAATGGATTGAAGATCTAAATATAAAAGCCAGGACCATAAAACTACTAGAAGAAAATGCAGGGAAACATCTTCAAAACCTTGTAGTAGGTGGTGATTTCTTGGACTTTACACCCAAAGCACGTACAACAAAAGAAAAAGGAGATAAATGGGACCTTCTCAAAATTAAGCACTTTTGCACCTCACAGGACTTTGTCAAAAGGGTGAAAAGGCAGCCAACTCAATGGGAAAAATATTTGGAAATCACATATCTGATAAGAGTTTAATAGCCAGGATATATAAAGAGACATTACAACTCAACAATAAAAAGACAAATGACCCAATTAAAAAGGGGGCAAAAGACTTGAATAGACATTTGTCCAAAGAAATACAAATGGCAATAAAACACATGAAGAAATGCTCAACATCACTCATGATTAGGGAAAGGCAAATCAAAACTGCAATGAGATATCATTTCACACCTATCAGAATGGCCACTATTAAAAAGACAGAGACCTACCAGTGTTGGAGAGGATGTGGAGAGATCGGAACACTTCTTCACTGTTGGTGGGAATACAGAATGGTACAGCCACTGTGAAGGACTGTTTGGCAGTTCCTAAAGAAGTTGAATATAGACTTGCCACATGATCTGGCCATACCACTACTGGGTATATACCCAGAAGAACTGAGAGCAGTGACACGAACAGACATCTGCACACCAATGTTCAAAGCAACATTATTCACAATTGCCAAAGGTTGGAAACAACCCAGGTATCCATGGATACACAAACTGTGGTCTATTCACATGATGGAATATTATATAGCTGAAAGAAGAAATGAAGTTGTAAAGCATGTGACAACATGGATGAACCTGGAGGACATTAGGTTGAGCGAAGCAAGTCAGGTACAAAAGGACAAATATTGTATGAATGCATTATTATAAACCAAATATATTGTGTAACATATTGTTTGATTAAAAAAAAATTATATGTATCCACTACATTTAATTGAGAAATGTATATAATTATTCATTTGTGTTTACTTTTTAGTTTTTAATTGTTTATATTTTCTATTATTAAATGTACAAAATAAAGTAAAATAAAAAGAAAGGAGATCTGCGCGGATCGGCGGCGTGGATGGAACGGTGGAGACTGGTGAGTTTTGAGGCTGCCGGTGGAGGTTGGCACCGGCGGCTGAGCTCCGCGGTTAGGGAAAAAAAAAATTAAATAAAACAGCCATTGGAGCCACGGACGGGGCGAAAAAAGTTTTATTTTCTGGGGATATGGCTGCCTGGGGCCCCTTGGACCTTGTGTGAACAGAACAAATGAGCTAATCAGCACCCGGTGAACCGGAGCTGGGATTTTGGTCAGGGAACAGAGCTGATTTCCCTAGCCACCCAGGGATAAGACCAGGGCCGCTGCGGAGCCAGGAAACAGGGACACTTCCCAAAAAAGGGAGGGTTCTGATGGAAGACAGGGAAGAGTATTTTATATTTTTAGACATCGATCTGGCTGCCTGCACTGCCCCATAGCTTTGGGGAGCAGATAAGCCGACCTGAAGCAGCATTAGGCTGAGAGCAGATGCGAATCTGCACTCAAACTGATTTACTGAGCAGCCCGGTGACGTTCGAGCTTGGCTCCAGAAGGGGCAGAATCGGCCATCTTTAGCACTCCTCACTGACTAACAACATAGCTACAACTAACCTGGGGAGTCCGGAAAGTGGGACATGCTTGATTAATTTCCACGGGCTCAGCTAGGGTCCCTTCCATAAGGGGGTTGGTCTAGAGGAGGAATTATTTTGGGTCCTGCATTTGGCTAAAAAAATAAAAATTAAAAAAAAAAAAAGTGAGGTCACCTCAACAAATGAAAAATAAATTCTTTTTAATTTAGTTTAATAGCTAAAAGCTGCTTCAGGACCTGCATATAAAACCCTGTGGGGAAATTGATTGATAAACACAAGTAGGCAGGAAGGATCCACATGGACCCTAGGGGAATCATTGACCCCCCTTAGCTCTGTTTGACTGCTTGCCTGTGTGGATCTTTGATTTCTCTCTGTTACTTTCTGGTCTATTGCTATTATTTCCTCTTTCCTCCCCCCTTCCTTTGTCCTTCTATTTTTTTTTTTTTTTAAATAGGTGCTGCCAGCTTGTCACTTCTTTGCTGGGATTCTTATTCAGTAATTTCCCACTCGCTGTATATATTGATTCTGTATTACAAACTATCGCTTAACCTTCCTGAATCTTTCTGCCTTCTGTTTTCTGTTGTGGCTCTTAGAGACAACATGTTTTCATAGGCCCACAAATTAATGGTGTCAATTTCTATTCCATCTATTTTGTTTTCTTCTTCTTTTCTTTTCTTTTTTTTTATTAGTATTAACTTTTTCCTTTCAGACCTTTCTTTACTATTTCTCTCCCTCCTCATAATTCTAGCCTTCTAAATCACTATATATATATATTCCTCCATTTGTTTTCCCAGTCCATTGTAGGAACTCCATATTTTTTCCTAATACTCTACACTGCCTACACAAGTTAAATATTAATCTCCTTAAGTCTCATTTTGCCCCCTCTTCTAACTTTTATCAATATTTCTATTATCCTTCTGCCTGCCTTACATCTTTTGATTCCTCTGGCCCTAACCTTTTGCCTTCAAGGGAACACAGAAAGAAGCAAGGAAATAAAATAAGAAGAAAAACTGCCAAAGAAAAGACTTAACGCAAACGGAGAACCAACAGCTAAATAAAATTCTAGAGCATTGAGAAAAGCTAATCAACTGAACAAACCCATCAAGATAATATGATGACCAGAGGGCAACAGAAAAATACAAATGATTCTGAGAAACTGGAAAACATGGACCAGTCCAATGCACAAAATAAAAACCAGGAAGCAATGCAGAACATCGAACAACTAATCAAAGCTATCCAAACAAACATCATGGACCAACTTAGAGAACTGAAGGAAGAGATTAAGGATATAAAGAAGACACTGGGAGAACATACTGAAGAAATAGCAAGCACGCCTAAAAAGGTAATGGATATGATGGTGAAAAAATGCACAAGTCAAGAAATGAAAAAGACGCTGGACTCACATGGCAGCAGATTTGAACAGGCAGAGGAAAGAATTAGTGATATGGAAAACAATACAGTTGAAATCAAAGAGATTGTAGAAAAGATAGACAAAAAGATAGAAAAAATCCAGCATGGTCTCAGGGCATTAACCAATAATACAAAACACACAAACATACACATTACGGGCATCCCAGAAGGAGAAGAGAAGGGAAAGGGAACAGGAGTGTTGAAGGAAGCTATGGCTGAAACTTAACAACTCTATTGAGAGAGATGGATGTGCAGATCTAGGAAGCACAGCGCACCCCAAATAGTATAAATCCCAACAGGCCAACTCCAAGACATATACTTGTGAAATTGTCCAATGCTCAAGACAAAGAGAAAATACTCAAGGCAGCAAGAGAAAAGAGAACCATCACGTACACGGGAAGCACAATAAGATTAAGTGCTGATTTCTCAGCTGAAACCATGGAGGCAAGAGGACAGGGGTATGACATAGTCAAAACACTAAAAGAAAAAAACTTCCAGCCACGAATTCTCTATTCAGCAAAATTGGCATTAAAAATGATGGAGAGTTCAAAATATTCACAGATAAACAGCAATTAAGAGAGTATGTCAAGAAGAAACCAGCACTTCAAGAAATACTAAAGGAATCTCTACAAATTGAAAGGAAAAAACAAAGGAGAGAGAGTTGGAGGAGAGTTTAAAAACAACTGAAAAGTCAAAAAGAGAAACAAAACAACATATGATATACATTAACCCAAGGAAAAATGGCTGAGGTAAGAAATTCGTTACGAGTAATAACACTGAATGTTAATGGATTAAATTCACCAATCAAAAGACACAGATTGGCAGAATGGATAAGAAAATATGATCCATCTATATGCTGTCTACAAGAAACCCACCTTCGACCCAGGAATTCAAGGAGGCTGAAAGTAAATGGCTGGAAAACCATTTTACAAGCTAACAATAGCCATAAAAAGGCAGGAGTAGCTATTCTAATATCAGACAAAATAGACTTTAAATGAAAAACTATTGTAAGAGACAAAGATGGACACTACATATTAGTAAAAGGGGTAATCTCTCAAGAAGAGAGAACAATTACCAACATTTACGCACCTAATCGAGGTGCCTCAAAATACTTGCGAAAAACTCTGGAAAAACTAAGAGGAGAAATGAATTCCTCTACAATTACAGCAGGGGACTTCAACACACCACTATCATCATTAGATAGAACATCTAGGCAGAGAATCAATAAAGAAACTAAGGCACTCAACAATACATTAGAAGGTTTGAACTTAATAGACATATACAGAACACTACACCCAAATACAGCGGGATTTACATTCTTCTCGAGTGCACATGGAACATACTCCAAAATAGACCACATGCTAGGCCACAGAACAATACTCAATGAATTCAGAAAGATTGAGATTATACAAAGTAATTTCTCTGACCACAACGGAATGAAGTTGGAAATCAATAAGGGTCAGAGAAACAGGTTATGCACAAGGATATGGAAGTTAAACAACACATTCTTAGACAAACAGTGGGTCAAAGAGGAAATTTCAAAAGAAATCAGTAACTACCTTGAAACTAATGAAAACAACAACACAACATATCAAAACCTATGGGATGCAGCAAAAGCAGTCCTGAGAGGGAAGTTCAGAGCCATAAATTCATTTATTAAAAAAGAAGAAAGAGCTAAAATTGAAGACCTAACTGCACACTTGGAGGAATTGGAAAAACAAAAACAAACTAAACCTAAATGAAGTAGAAAGCAGGAAATATTCAAGATTAGAGCAGAACTAAATGAAATAGAGAATAAGAAAGCACTGGAAACAATAAACAAAACCAAAAGCTGGTTCTTCGAGAATATCAACAAAATTGAAAAACCCTTAGCCAGACTAAGAAAGAAAAAGAGAGAACAGATGCAAATACATAAAATAAGGAATGAGCAAGGTGATATCACTACTGACCCCACAGAAATAAAGAGTATCATAAGAGGATATTTTGAAAAATTATATGCCAACAAGAATGACAATTTAGAGGAAATGGACAAGTTTCTAGAAACCCACAAACAGCCGACATTGATGAACGAAGAAATAGATGAATTCAACAGCCCAATTACAAGTAAAGAGATAGACTCAGTCATTAAAAACCTCCCAACTAAGAAGAGTCCAGGCACAGAAGGCTCCACAGCTGAATTCTACTAAACATTCCGGAAAGAGCTAACACCAATTCTACTTAAGTGCTGCCAAAAAATAGAAGTAGAAGGAATATTACCTAACTCATTCTATGATTCCAACATTACCCTAATACCAAAACCACATAAAGATACCACAAGAAAGGAAAATTACAGACCAATTCCTCTAATGAACCTAGATGCTAAAATCCTTAACAAAATACTTGCTAATCGCATTCAACAACATATCAAAAGGATTATGCACCATGACCAAGTGGGTTTCATCCCAGGTATGCAAGGATGGTTCAATATAAGAAAAGCAATCAATGTAATATACCACATAAACAAACTGAAAGAAAAAAATCACATGATCATCTCTATAGATGCAGAAAAAGCATTCGACAAAATACAGTACTCTTTCCTCATAAAAACACTACAAAAGATAGGAATAGATGGAAACTTTCTGAAAATGATAAAGGGTATATATGAAAAACCCAAAGCTAACATCATTTTCAACGGTGAAATCCTAAAAGCCTTCCCTCTGAGATTGGGAACAAGACAAGGATGCCCACTAGCACCACTCCTATTTAACATTGTTTTAGAAATACTTGCACGAGCAATGAGACAAGAAAAGGACATAAAAGGCATCCAGATTGGAAAAGAAGAAGTAAAAATTTCATTATTTGCAGATGACATGATCCTATACATAGAAAGCCCTGAGAAATCTACAACAAGGCTTCTAGAACTTATAAAGGAGTTCAGTGATGTTGCAGGCTATAAGATCAATGCTCAAAAATCAGTAGCATTTCTGTATACCAATAACCATCAAACTGAGGAGGAAATGAGGGAAAAAATACCATTTACAATAGTAAATAAAGAAGCAAATACCTAGGAATAAATTTAACTAAAGATGTAAAGGACTTATATACAGAAAACTACACAACACTGTTAAAGGAAATCAAAGAAGACTTAAATAAATGGAAAAATATTCCCTATTCATGGATTGGAAGATTAAACATCATCAAGATGTCTATTCTACCCAAACTAATCTACAGATTTAATGCAATCCCAATAAAAGTCAACACTGTGTTTTTTAAGGAACCGGAAAAACTAACCACAAAATATATTTGGAGAGGCAAGAGGCCCCGAATTGCCAAAGACATATTGTAAAAGAAAAATGAAGTTGGAGGTATCACACTACCTGACTTTAAAACATACTACAAAGCTACAGTGATCAAAACTGCGTGGTATTGGCACAAGGATAGACCTACTGACCAATGGAACCGAATTGAGAGTTCTGATATAGATCCTCGCATATACAGTCATCTGATATTTGACAAGGTCACGAAGCCCACTCAGTTGGGAGAGAGTGGCCTCTTTAACAAACCTTATACAAAAATCAACTCAAGATGGATCAAAGATTTAAATATAAGAGCCAAAACCATAAAAACGTTGGAAGATAATGTAGGGAAGCATCTACAGGACCTTGTAATAGGAAATCGTTTCATGAACTTCACAGCCAAACATGAGCAGCAAGAGAAAAAATTGATAAATGGGATCTCCTCAAAATTAAAAACTTCTGCACCTCAAAGGATGTTATTAAGAAAATAAAAAGGCAGCCTACCCAATGGGAAAAAAATATTTGTCAACCATATATCTGATAGGAGCCTAATATCCTGCATATATAAAGAAATCCTACACCTTGAAAATAAAAGGACAAACAACCCATTTAAAAAATGGGCAAGTGACCTGAAAAGACACTTCTCCAAGGAAGAAATACAAATGGCTAAAAAGCACATGAAAAAATGCTCAACATCACTTGCTATCAGGGAAATGCAAATCAAAACTACAATGAAATAACATCTTACACCCATCAGAATGGCAGCTATTAAAAAAAACAGTAGACACTAAATGTTGGAGAGGATGTGGTGGAATAGGAACCCTCATCCACTGCTGGTGGGACTGCGGTATGATCCAGCCACTGTGGAGGACAGTTTGGCGGTTCCTCAGAAAACTAACAATAGATCTTCCGTATGATCCAGCAATTCCACTGCTGAGTATATACCCAGAAGAACAGAAAACAAAATACAAACAGATATATGCACACCAATGTTCATAGCAGCATTGTTCACCATTGCCAAAAGTTGGAATCAGCCCCGGTGCCCATCAACAGACGAATGGATAAGCAAAATGTGGTACATAAATACATACAATGGAATATTATTCAGCTGTAAGAAGGAACAAAGTGCTAACACATCGAATAACGTGGATGAATCTTGAAGACCTTATGTTGAGTGAAGCAAGCCAGGCACTGAAGGATGAACATTATATGACCTCACTGATCTGAACAGAAGAAAGTAAGCAGTCTCTGAGAACCATTGTCTGAAAGATAGGTTAACAAAGGAGAGTAAGAGTAGAGCAGGCTTTGAGCCATCACCCATATGGACATAATTATGGTAAAGGGATAGATTGTTGTTGCATGTTGGAGGATGGGGCAGATGAGTGGTGGTGTTCCTGGGATTGGTGGTGCATCACTGGGGGTGGGTGGATTAGGAAGGGCCGGTTCAAATCCCCAGGGCATGTAACTGTGAATCTTGATATTCCATGGCTTGGGAGAGGGGGGTATCATGGGCCCTGGTGGGCTGGGGAGAAGGGAACAGACAAGATCTAATGGGTTGTTTGGTGGTCATGGGGAAGGTTTTTCATTACCTTACAGTAATGGGGACAGGACATGGTAAATATCATCAAAATTAGTAAACTGTATCATCTAAATTGTAAACTATACTTTATATCACTGACAATGTTTAGTTGCTATATTTTGCATTCTGTATAACAGTTATAACAATGCTAACAACCATAAAAAAAGGGGGGGGGAGTTAATATGGGGTGGGGAAGAGTGGGTGGTTTGGTATCTGGGAGTCTCCGGCACTCCATGTGTGACTTTGCTGTGACCTAAATCTTCTTTGAAAAGTAAATGAAAAATTGGGAGACAATGGGGATTGAGAGGAGGAAGGTGTCATGGCACATCAGACATCCGATAACACAGTGATAAAAGGAAGGAAAGAAAAAGAAAAGAAAATAGAAAGGAAAAAAAATGAATATATATATATATATATATTTTTTTAAAGGCATTTCCTTTGCTTTTTTGCCCATTGTTTGAATGTCCCAATCCACTAATTATATTTTATTTTGTTTTGTTCTTCGTTTGATTATTTGTTTTTTTCCTTCTCTTTTTTTTCCCCCCTGAGTTTCCTTATGTTTGTCTCTTGCATGTAAGCTTATCACACTTGTTTCTTTTTCCTAGTAAGTGTATTTGATTATTTTATGGACTAAATGTTCATGGAGGATTTGGATCACAGAAGGGTTACAATGGCTAATGCGGGGGAATATTGGGGGGGGTGTCTGGGGGCAGTTTCGTGGGGGTTAGTTCATCCGAATATACATGAAAGATATACAAAATCATTCAAAGGATCAGGGGATGGGGCATGGTCACGATCGGTGGATAATCACACAATAAATGAGGGAATCTGAATTCCTAGCCTGGAGAGCTCTGCCACAGTCTCTGAGGGAGCAGCAACAGTCCTCTGAGTGTAGGGACAGTGCCTGTCAAAATAGGATGGCCCACTGATGTGTTTTTTTTAATTGATGACTACCCTTGTGAGTATTTGCTCTTGTAAATGAGACTTAGCCTGCAGTTGTGGGGTGCCTAAGGGTTGCCACCCGAGAGCCTCGTTGTTGCTCAAATGTGGCCTCTCTCTAAGCCAAACCCAGCATATGATTGCATTACCTTCCCCCCAACGTGGGACGTGACTCCCAGGGATGAGCCTCCCTGGCAACGAGGGATTAATACCAAGTGCCAGCTGGCAACAAAACTGGAAAAAGACCTTGAATAAAAGGGGGAAATGGTAAAGACAAATGAGTTCAAGTGGCTAAGAGAATTCAAAGAGAGTCAGGAGGTCATCCCAGAGGTAACTCTTACGCACTCCTCAGTAGGAGCTCATAGAACATCTAAATGCCTATCACCCCACACAGAGGGGTTCCTGAGAGCTCTGGAGACACCCAGGTCCTATATAAGGGGGGATAGCCCCAGAGACTGATGCCTTATCAGTGGGCTCTATTTTGGAATCTGTGCTCCTGAGAGTGACAGAATTAGACTCAAATAAGTCCTCCCTGCACATGGTTCACCAGTCCCTTCTATTCAAACCTATATGTGATGCTGGAGTTTTTAGGTATACTTCCAGAGACTGGAGCCTCCGGCCTACCTATGTACCAGGTGTGCATGAAATCTTGGTGGAGCTGCAACTCCTACCCTACAGCTCAATGGACTCATCCAAGTCACCTGGTGAGGAGACAACGATGGGCAATGGCCATTCCAGGGAATGGAGAGGGCCTGCATCTGCAGGCAGGTTCATCCCACCCCCATATCAATGGGATATAAGCCCTCTCTCACTTCGAGTTGGAGTGGATATCACCATCCCAGTCCCCTCAGAATTTGGGGAAGAATTATGGACTAGAGTGGACTTGATGGTATTCTCTTGTTCACATATGGTGATTCTAGCAATGGAAGAAATTTTAACAATGAGGTGGAGTCAGTGGCCACTTGACACTTTTGGGGTAGGGAGGGGATGAGCAGTTGAAATACAGGGGCTTCTTTGGGAGTTAGAGGTTGTCCTGAGTACCGTTGTGGCAATGGATGGAGGCCATTTTAAATCAGCACACATCACTCAGAACTGAGTGGGAGAGAGTGTGGTCTATGGTGTGAACTGTGGTCTATGGTTGGTCGCAAGGCTCCAGGATGTGTAAATCCATTGAGGGTGGTGGGCCACACTTGTGGGAGATGTTTGTGTGGGATGTGGTGGGAGGTGTGATAGGTGGGCAACATGGGAATCCCAGTGGTTTCCGTGTAATATTTTGGGTAATCTAAGCACCTCTTAAAATATATGTATATATATATATAAATAACATTTTTGTAAGCAAATACACATATGTGCATATATATTTATATATCATTTTTCAAATGTTTGTATTTATTGTGAGAATTTTGATTTTTACCCACAATAAAAATAAATAAAAATTATAAAAAAAAAAAAAAGTTTGGGGGAAGGCCTGAGGAGGCCTGAAACTACAGAACAATTTGGACTTGGTCCACTAAGCAAAGATCAAGTTACTAACTAAAGACTTTTGGGCTGAAAGTAAATTCATGATGAGTAAATGGTCCACATTGAATAGAACACGTACAGACTGAAGAAAGAAGAAACCTGAAGGTCAAAATATCACTTAATTAGTTTTTTTAATGTATAGTCATGATGGTAACACAGCATTCTGAATACAATTAACACTACTGAATTATATACTGACTGTGGAATAAAAGGGGAAGTTTTGAGTTGTATATATGTTGCCAGAATAAAAATTAAAGGAAAACAACTGTAAGACTATGCAATACAGTGAACCATAAGGAAATTATGGACTATAATTAGTAGTACAATTATATTATTCACAATTGCTGAAAGATGGAAAGAATCTAAGTGTCCATCAACTGATGAATGGATTAAACAAAATGCAGTAAAACTATATTATTGGGATATTATTCAGCTTCAAGAAGAAATCAATTAGGGAAGCATATGACAACAAACAGGAACCTTGAAGATATTAGGTTGAGCAAAATAACCAGAAACAAAAAGACAAATATTTTATAGTCTCACTGATATGCTCTAGATACAATGAGTAGACTTCTGGAGTGGGACTATGAAGTATAGGTTGGTGGGAGATGGAATGTGGGACATATATAGAATATTTAAGGTAAACATTCTAAATATGCAAATATGTGGTAATGGTTGGACTTCACAACAAAACATCATAATGAATGTAACAAACACTGATTTATGAACGTGAATATGGCTGAAACAAGTAGTCTAGGGAAATTAATGTTAGTTGGAGGACAGCTGGAGGATGATATTGGGAATGTGTAACAATGACTTTGGAAGGAGACGAGGATTGTGGTTAATAATATAAATATAGGAATGGACTTCTACACATTGTTAAGAATGTGCTGATACAATGGAAACATATGAATAATGTAATTTATGTACTATACTTAAGAACACAATTGTAATGATTTTGTAGCAAAGCAAAGTTGGCACTATATTAATGCTAAAGGTTGAAAAAAAGAATCTGGAGTTTGGTTTTGTGTGATATGAAAACGATTAAGCATTTTTTTCCTCATCATTTTTTCATTAATAAGGAGTAACTGTTATTCAACTAATCTGTGTTTGTCTGTGTATCTTTCTGAATACTAGTGGAACAACTGAGTTAGTAGTTGGAATTAGCTGAGATAAAGGTGCCTGGAAAGAACTTTTTATGAGCAATGTTTCCATAACTTGTTGAGCTGCATTTTCTTTTATTTTCATTTTTTTGGATTTGAAATGGAGGTATTAAAAATTGTAGAATTATAATAACATTTTCTCAGCAATTGTTACAAAGGTACCACAATAATGTAAAATGTTAAAAATGGGGGTGGTTTTGTGTGATCATTTTCTGCATGATCTTTCTGGAAATCTACAGCCTTTCTAATAAAAAAAAATCCTTAAAGCAAAAGAAAACATCTTTAAATACATACCTTGGGGCAAAGAAGTAATAAGAATTGAAAAAAGGACAAAATTTGCATAACTCTAGTAAGTGCCTACATTCAAGGTGGGAGTAAGGTGAAGGATGACATATGAGTTTCCAAACCTAGGTGAGACTTCAAGATAAGTCCCAAAAGTGCACTTGGTTTCACAGAAAGATAATAAATTACATTCTAGATACATTACATCAGACCCAAACAAGAGACCCTCATATAAAGCTAACAAAGGGAAAAGGTGGATGAAAGGCCAATGTTTAAATCACAGATTTGGGTGTAACTGTATAAAAAGTACATGTAAATGTATGTAAGTAAAAAATATCACCAAAGGGAAAAAGATTGGAGGGGGAAAAAAAGCAAAAGTAATAAGACTTAACCACTAATATCAAACTGGGAATATGAAGGAAGTATAAAAGAGGGAGAAGGGAGCAGATGTGGCTCAATCAGTTGGGTGCCTGCCTTTCACATGGGAGGTCCTGGGTTTGGTTCCTGGTGCCTCCTAAAGAATATGAGCTGACACAAAAGCAGACACAATGAGCAGACACAAAAACAGGGAGTACATGTGGCTCAAGTGGTTGGGTAGTGGCCTCCGACATGGGAGGTCCCGGGTTCAGTTCCCAGTGCATCCTAAAGAAGATGAGCAGGCACAATGAGCAAACACAGTGAGCAGACAACAAGCAGACAGAAGATGAAGCCATCTTGGTGGGGAGAGGAGGAAGAGTAAGGTCCCAAGAGGAGCTGAACCATGCCACTACAGAAATCAAGAAAGAGCAAAGGTTCAGGAAGACTATATGTCATAGCAATTGAAGGGGCTTTTTATGACTTTGAAAGTCTGTGAATTACTAACTATTTGGAGAAACAATGTGGTAGAGTATCAAGAAACACTAGATTTTGAAACAGTGTTTGACTCTTCTTAATCCATTAGAACTACAGAATATTTTCACCAGAAAATATATATAGCGATAGATGGATGACCAAAACTTCCAAGAGCATGAAGAAAGATTTATTGGATCATATCAAGGCTCAATATTCTAGCCTAGGTATACATATTTACTCTACCACAATTTTTCCAACAGTAAAATTCCAAGTTCTATAAACTCATTCTAAGCATCCAAAAAACAACCACAAAAATTCCATTGCTTAGAAAGGAGAAGTCGGACGCATTCAGGGTGGTATGGTGGTAGATCTTGAAATATCTTTCTCAGATTACAAATAATTTTAAATTAAATAAAAAACATTTTCTAAATCCACATTGGAATAAACAGTTTATCTGAACAGTAGGAGGAATTTGATTACTATAAAATCTTAAAAGAAAATCAGCAATACTTATAACTACTAAATCTCCACCATTAAAAAATCAGTATCATTCTTCAAATAATAATCCCTCCTTGGGAAAAACCCTCACAACTATTTATATTTTGGAGTTTAAAATTTGTTGCATTTATAAAGTTAAATACATCAGTCTATTGTGGTAATAAAGGTCCTGAGATATAGAAATCTGCAGGGTCTACAGTAGTGCTATAAAATTAAATACATTAATAGTTCTTTCATAAAACATAAAAATATTCAGTTCCCATTAGGTTTTACTAAGAAATAACTCAGTAAGGTTTTGCTTCTAAATAAATATTTAAAAACGTAGTTACTACAGGTATGTGGATTTCAGAATAAGGAATAATGACCTGTTTTAATGTATAATTTAGATGGAATAAATCATGTCTTACTTTTCTAAAAATTTTGGGATACACCTGGACACATTAAAACAGAATACATAAGCCTTCTCGAAAATCAAATATGAAGTTTTTAAAAAATCAGTTGTTAATATCAAGTAAGGAACAATTAAAGACTGTCAAGAAAATTACATTGCTTTATATGTTTAAAAAAAAAAACATAGACTGAAATATTAACATGTGCCTCAGGACTTTGGTTTGAAGGGAAAACCGGGACCCGCAGCTCCTAAGGCCACCCTTGCTGAGGAGAGAGGACCAGGGGGTCGCAGAGCACCAGGAGCAGGGCCGAGTCCGGTGCTCACCAACCCTCTGCCCTGGAGGTCACAGTTCTCGATCCCTCCTGGATTCCCACACTTGCCTGAACTCCTGGCTGCGGCCCTGGCAGTTAAAAAAAAAAAAAGGCTGACAGAAACGCCCTCAGAGTCTTCCGAACCCAAGACAACCAAGGCCTGCGGCCTCAATTCACTAGCTGGTACTACTTCGCCTCCCACCCAGGAGCTGCCTCAGCGCAGCCACGTGACTCCTTTCACAAGTGCGGGAGGGGACAGGGAGTCCTGGAGGGGGTCAGTAATCCAGCCCAGAAGGAAAGTAGTACCTGACAGGGTGGGGCCATCTGCGGTGGCTGAGTGTTGAGAGCAGTTCAAACAGTCAGGATGGAAGAGCTCCTGAACAGGCTTGTGTCAAATTCCTAAAAATTCAAAGTCTCTTTACGCAGTGGGAGTACTGTTAGTACTAGTACATACCTCAAACTGAGTGGTCAGATAAAAAAACAGCTCCAATTTTTTTTTTTAATTTCCTTTTTTTTTAACTTTATTTTGTACATTTAATAATTGAAAACATAAACAATTAAAAACTAAAAAGTAAACACCGATGAATAAATATATACATTTCTCAATTAAATGTAATGGATACATATAATTTTTTTTTGAATCAAACAATATATTACACAATATATTTGGTTCAGAGTAATGCATTCATACAGTATTTAGTTACCAGAAAATACCATGAAAAGAAAGTAATTTTAGCCAAACAGTTCAAAAAGTAAATTATGTTTATGTCCCATACAATCAGAATAGAACTTTGTCACCCATACACACACAGATCACCAACTGGGAACAATTACTCCTGCTTTGATTCCTGTTTCTTCCATCCCCCACCCCCCCTCCCCCTTTTTATGTCTTCTTCTTTAATTAGGTGCTCCCGGCTTATTTTTTGTTTGCTGTGTTTCCTCTTCCTTGATTTCCTCTTTTCTGTGTATACTGATTTTTGTCTACCAATGCTATTGCTTTTCTTTACTTCATCTTTCTATTTTCTGCTTTCTGTTGTTCTTCTTACATTCCACCTCTCTTTATTCAGTCCTCAATTCTTCTGGTCTTTATTTCTATCTCGATTATTCTATTTTTTTTTCTTAACTTTTTTTCCTTTCATCCTTTCTTTTATCTTTCCCTCTGTCCTGATAATTCTGGCCTTTTAATTCATTCTATATATGTTTTTCTCTATTCAGTTTCCAATTTCATTGTAGGTACTGCACTTTTTTATTCCTATTGCTCTACACTGCTTCCATGAGTCAAATATTCATTTTCCTAGGTTGTATACAGTTCCTCTTCTAAATATTACTATTGTTATCACTATTATCCTTTTTCTTTTCTTGCCTCTTTCACTTTCTCTGGCCCTAATCCTTTTTCTTCAATGGAACATAGAAAACAGCAAGGAAATAGAACAAGAAGAACAAGGTGTCAAAGAGAAAACTTAATACACACACAAATACAGCAGCTAAATAAAACCCTAGAGTAAAGAGAGAAGATAATCAACTGAATAAACCCATCAAGATAAAAATATGACCAGACAGCAACAAAAAGTTACAAACCACACCAAGAAACAGGAAGACATGGCTCAGTCCAATGCACAAATCAAAAACTACAAAGAGATGCAGAACATGAAATAATTAATCAAAAGTCTCCAAAAAAATATCATGGACTAACTTAATGAAGTGAAGGAAGAGATTAAGGATATTAAGAAGACACTGGGAGAACATACTGAAGACAAAAAAAAATTTTTTTAATATTTTTCACTTTTTAATACCCCACTTTAAAACTTTATTTTAGTTTTAGTTTTTATAAATTACTAGGTATTTTATTTCTTATGTTTAAACCTATCATTGTTATTTCATTTTCCTATTAATCAAATTTGGCAACATTCTTGGCTTCATTTTTGAAGAAATCTTCAATCACAGTAAAACATATAAAGTATATAAATATGTTCAAATGTTCATGGGGCATTGCCACATTGGGTAGAGACTCACACAACAGCCAAAGGACTGTTGAATCCCCATCCTGGGGAGCTCTGCCACATTCTCTAGTGGAACAGCAACAATCCCCTAAGAACAGGGGCAATGCCTAGTGAAGAAGGATTGTCCATTGATGGGCCCTTGATATTGACAAATATGCTTATGAGCCTTTTGCTTTTGAATTTGCCACTTGGCCTAGTGTTGTAGAGTACCTAAGAGTTACCTACTGAGAGCCTCTTTGTTGTTCAAATGTGGCCTCTCTCTAAGCCAAACTCAGCATGTGGATGCATTACCTTCCCCCCAGTGAGGGACATGACTCCCAGGGATGAGCCTCCCTGGCACTGAGGGATTACTACCAAGCACCAGGTGCTGATACAACTTGAAAAAGACCTTGAATAAAAGGGGGAAAAAGTAAAGATGAATGAGTTTACATGACTAAGAGACTTCAAAGTGAGTAGGGAATTCATCAGAGAGGTTATGCTTATACATGTCTTTAATTTAAAATTTTTAGATATTAATCAGACAGAAAAACATAGAAATACAGAAAACATAGGCTTCTCATGAGCTATTTAATTTCTCATTTTCCTTGTGTAAACAATCCTTTAAGGAAACTATTTTAATGTAATGTGTTAATATACTCTGAGTACCAATTAAAATAGGCATTCCATTCAACCTCTTGGTTTGGGAGCTCCCTTCTGGAGTTCATTTCTGAGGAGAGTAATTTTGTCTATTTTTAATGGGTCCCATAATGAACATTGAAATTCTAGGTTGTCTTTGGTGAGACTTTGCCTTTTTGTTAGATAGGCACAACTTCCAGTCCCATGATCTTTGAACATGTAATTTATCAGAGGGCAAGATTGTAGAGAAACAAATTTGAAGAATGGAAGGATACCATAGTCATCATTGTGTTTTTTACCTTGTTCACAGAACAAAGAAGTCAGCAGTATCAAAAGTGAAACAGTGGGGAAGAGATGTGGCTCAAGCAATTGAGCAACTGCCTCCCACATGGGAAGTCCCAAGTTTGGTTCCCAGTCCCTCCTAAAGAAGAAGAACAATGAGTAGAAAATGAGCAAAAACAACAAGCAGAAATGAGAAAAAAAACAATGAGCAGACAATGAACATAAATAAACTAACATGGAGTGGATGTGGCTCAAGCAGTTGAGCATCTGCCTCCCACATGAAAAAATTTTTCAAAAAAATTATAAAGGGATTCCCATATGCCCCTTGCCCTCTCCCTGCCACTCTTTACCACCTTAACAACATTCTTCATTAGTATGGAACATTTGTTAAAATTCATGAACCCATATTGAAGCATTGTTACCAACCATGAACTACAGTTTACATTACAGTTTAAACTTTGTTCCGCACAATTCTGTAAGTTATGACAAAATATACAATGGCCAGTATCCATCACTGCAAGGTCATGCAGGACAAATCCAATGTCCCCCAAATGACCCCATATTACAGCTATTATTCCCTCTACCATACCTCAGAAACTCTGATGTTCACTCCTTTATATCAATGATAAGAGTTCTTCCATTGTTAGAATAATAAGTCTACAGTAGAATAATAATAAGTCTACTTTAGTCCTTGTTCAGTCCCCAATGAATTTGGGGATGGTGATGCCCACTCTGCTTATAATTGAGAGGGGCTTAGAACCCATGGGGCAGATGGATGAAGCTGTCCTGCTTGAAGGTTCAGACACTCTCCATTCTTTGGGATGGGCATTGTTCAAATTATCTCCTTCTTAGTTGTCCTTGATGAGTCCAATGAACTGGAGAGTAGATGTTGCAACTCTGTTGAAATTCAGGGCTCAAGTGGCACATGGATGGATCAAAGAATTAAGTCTCTGGAAGATATATTTATCAAGTATAGTGCTAATTATGGGTTCAAATTAAAGGTACAGAAGAGCCATGTGTTGAGAACCTATAAATGAGTCTAACTCTGTTACACTGGGGACCATCAATTCCAAAGTAAGACCTAGTGACAGGGCACCAAATTCCTGAGCTATCAGACATGCTTGTAGTTTCTGTATAATTCTAGAGTCCTCAGAAGCCCTGCTATTTGAAGCACTATTTACTGTGACCTCAGTGAGATCCTGCTGACACTCGCATAAGCATAACCTCTAGAAGGACCTCCCAACTCACTTTGAAATCTCTTAACTATAAAAACTCATTTGTATTTCTCCTTTTGCTCAAGGTCTTTTTCCAGATACATTGCTAGATGGTGATTGGTAACAATCCCTCACTGCCAGGAAGGCTTATCTGTGGGAACCATGTCCCATGCTGGGGGGAGGTGGTTCTTTTACGTGCTGAGTTTGGCTTAGGAAGAGCCCACATTTGAGCAACAAGGAGGTTTTCAGGAGGGAACTTTTAGGCAGTATATAATATTAGGCAAAGTTTCAACTTCACAATTAAAAGTTCCTAAGTACAATCATCAATGTCAAGGGCCTGGCATAATGGTCTGTCTTCCTTCACTGGACATAGCCCTTACACTCAGGGGATTCTTGCTGTCCTATTAGAGAATGTAGCATAAATCCCCAGGTTGGGAATTTGATATTGTTTTGGTTATTGTGTAGATCTCCAACCACCAAGTCAATTATCCCATGAACACTTGAACTTATTCATATGTCTTAGAGGCATGCCCCAGGTGAACTCCTTCCCATGCATCCCCTCATCACTGACACCATGTCCCAGTGATCCTTTCCCTATAGTGATCATTCTGTGATCCAAAACCTCTCCAAAAATGAAACCAAGAAAATAACCAAATAAAATTAATAAGAAAATGAAATGATAAGTTTAAATATAACCAATAAATTACAAAAAATTTAAAACAGTTTGAAATGAATTTTTTTAAAAAAGTTAGATATTGTGTCTTTCATCAGTGTAAGATCTGTTGTCTTCCATGTACAGTGACATTTTCTTCCATATATTCCACCAGTGTCTCATTTTTTTAAAATTTTATCTTGAAAGAAGCTTAAAGATACAGAAAAGTCACATAGAGAAAACAGGTGATTACCATATACCCAACCCCCTCCCCCTCTTCCTGTTTCCCTTATTATTAATATTTTACATGCAGATGGCACATTTGTTACTAATGATGTACAAATACTGAAGCATTACTACTAATGATGGTCAATGGTTTACATTATGCTTTACATTTTGGCTCCTAAACTTCTATAGGTATTGACAAAATTTGAAGCGGCCTGTTCAAATCACTGCAAGAGTATGCTGAACAATTCTTATGCCCTAAAAGTGCCCTATGTTCCATCTTTTCTATTCCTCCCTCTCCCTCCCCTCAGAACCTATGGGAAACACTAAGTTACAATTTTTGAAGTTAAGCTTTATAATTACTTGCAAAAATATTGAGTGCCTGACTTATTGGTCTGTTTTCTTTTATTAGGCACTACCTATGTTCTCGAGGGATTCTTGTTCCTCTAATTGAGAACATAGCAGGACTCCCCAGGATGGGAAGTTAATATTTTCTTGTTTATTGTGTGGGTCTCCAGCTACACAGATAACACACTATGGGAAGATGTACACTTAGACATTCCATAGAAGGCTGCCCCAGGTGTGCCCTATCTCACATGCATCCTCATACCTGACACCCTACATCAGAAACCCTCCCCTGCCATATTGCCAAAACAACATTTCAAACATTATTAGTTTAACCACAGAACTGCAAATACCCAGAGTTCATCAACTCCTTCCCTTGACCATCCCCCCAGTCCCATGGATAGTCCAACCCAAACCCCCAACCTATATACTTCCCAGACCAGCACCGCTGAACCCAATCATGTCACTGTACCACTGCCATGCACACCCACTGCCCAAACACACCCTTCCACTTTATCGTAGATTTTGCCCTTATAGACATCGGCTCACCCAGCTCTACTCCTTTTCTCTCTCCTGTAAACCCATCTTCCAGACTCTAGCTCTGTGAGTCTGCTCAATTTGCTTAAGTCATATCAGTGAGGTCATGTAATGTTTGTCCTTCAGTGCCTGGCTTACTTCACTCAACATAAGGTCTTAAAGATTCATCCATGTTATCCTATGTGTTAATACTGCATTCCTTCTTATAGCTGAGTAATATTCTGTAGGTAAATACCATAGTTTGTTTATCTATTCATCTGTTGACAGATATTTGGGTTGCTTCCAACTTTTGGCAATATTAGACAATATTGCTATGAACATTGGTGTGCAATGTCCATGTCTCTGCTTTCAATTCTTCTGGGTATATATCCAGCAGTGGGATTGCTGGATCATATGGCAGTTCTATACTTAGCTTCCTGTGGAACTGCAAAACTGTCCTCCATACTAGCTGCACTATTCTACATTCCCACCAGCAGTGGATAAGCCTTCCCTTTCCTCCACATCATCTCCAACACATGAAGTCCTCTGCTTTATAATAGCCACCAGTCTAATGGGTATAAGATGATATTTCATTGTAGTTTTGATTTGAATTTCAATAATACGTAGTGATGTTTAGCATCATTTCATGTGCTTTTTAACCATTTGTATTTCTTCTTTGGAGAAGTGTCTATTCAAATCTCTTATCCATTTTTCAAATGGGCTGTTTCTCTTTTTATTTTTGAAAAGTAAGATTTCTCTATATATGCAAGATATTAGGCCCCTATCAGACAGTTGTTTACCAAATGAATTCTCCCATTGAGTAGGCTGCCTTTTCACTTTCTTGACAAACTCCTTTGAAGCACAAAAGTTTTTAATTTTGAGGAGGTCCCATTTATCTATTTTTTCTCTCATTGCTTATGCTCTGGATGTAAAGTTTATGAAAACATTTCCTACTACAAGATCCCATAGATGCTTCCCTACATTATCTTCTATGAGCTTTATGGACTTGGCTCTTATATTTGATCTTTGATCCATCTTGACTTAATTTTTGTACAGGATGTGAGATGGTGGACCTCTCTCATTCTTTTGGATATGAATATCCAGTACTCTAAGCATCATTTTTTGAAGAGGCCATTCTCTCCCTGTTAAATGGGCATTATGGCCTTGTTGAATATCAGTTGACTGTATATGGAGGGATCTATACCAGAACTCTCAATTCAGTTCCATTGGTCAGTTTGTCCATCCTTGTGCCAATAACATTGAGTTTTGACAACTGTAGTTTTGTATGTTTTAAATTCAGGTAGTATGATTCCTCCACTTTTGTTTTTCTTTTTCAATATGACTTTAGCTATTTGGGACTACTTGCCCTTCAAAAAAATTTCATAGTAAGCTTTTCCAGTTCAGTAAAAACTGCTGTTATAATTTTCTTTCAAGATTCAAGCAGTTAGGTAACCAGCGTGGTGGGGATCTGAAGAGAGCCTTAAGGCCCTGTTAAAATTTTTATTGGGATTGCATTAAATCTGTAAATCAATTTGGGAAGAACAGGCATCTTAATGATGTTTAGTCTTCCAATTAATGAACAGGGGATATTCTTCCATTCATTTGGATCTTCTTTAATTTCCTTTAACAATGTTGTGTAGTTTTCTGCATACAAGTCCTTTACATCCACTTTCTAATTGTATTCAACAGCACATCAAACAAATTATACACCATGACCAAAGTGGGTTTCATCCCTGGCATGTAGGGATGGTTCGACCTAAGAAAATCAATCAATTTAATATATCACATTATGAGATTGAAAGAAAAATCACATGATCATTTCTACTGATGGAGAAAAAGCATTTGACAAAATATAGCACCTTTTCCTTGTAAAACACTTCAAAAAATAGGACTAAAAACAAACTTCCTCAATGTGATTATGGTATATATGAAAAATACACCACTAGCAACATAGTCAATGGTGAAATGTTAAAAACATTCCCTCTAAGATCTGGAACAAGACAAGGATGCCCCTGTTGCCAATACTTTAACATTGTGTTATAAGTACTTGCAAGAAAAACAAGTACCTATAAGTAGGCAAGAAAAACATAATAAAAGGCATCCAAATAGGAAAGGAAGAAGTAAAATTTCACTATTTGCAGATAATATGATCCTATACATAGAAAGCCCTGAGAAATCTACAATAAAGCTTTTAGAGCCGATAAATGAGTTCAGTAAAGTGACAGGATAAAAGATCAAACTGCAAAAATCAGTAGCATTTCAGTATACCAATAATGAGGAGTCTGAGGAGGAAATCAAGAAAAAAATTCCATTTCTAATAGCAACTAAAAGGATCAAATACCTTGGAATAAACTTAACTAAAGATGTATGAATTTTCTGTGGTCTTTTTTGTTTGTTTATTTTTTACCACATAACAAGATACCACAAACATAATGGCATTAATCAATAAACATTTTATTACCCAGCAGTTTCAGCAGGTCAAAAGTCTGGGTGAGTTTTGTTGGGTTGCTTGCTTAGGGTCTTGCCAGGCAGAAATCAAGGGGTTCCCAGGGCTGTTTTTTTCATGGAAGCTCTAGGGAGAATCCACTTCTTAGATCATTCAAGAGGTTGGCCATATGGATGTTTCTTTCTCATGCTTTCCACATCTGCCTCCATCTTCAAGGCAGCAGTGGCATCTGGAGTCCTTCTCATGTCCAATCTCCCTGACATCCTCTTTGTCCACACATCTCTGCAATTCAGGCTCTTCTGATTACACTGCACTCCTCCCACTCTTTAGATTTTTAGAGCGCACAGAGCCCCATCATCCAGCAATGGTTTCACTGACAACAGCCTCTTACCGGCTGACTGTACTTGCATGCTGCTTTCCAGTTCACAGCTCACCGAGTGTCTATGACCTCTCTCTGTTACACCACTATAACCTGTATCCCCACTTGTTCTTGGCAATCCCCAAAAAATTACTTCCCACAAAATCAAGGGCCAATCTCAGCTGAGGTCTCCTAACTTGGAGGTACCTAGTACCATCTGTCACTTTTATCCAAGTCTGAGGCTGTGATCTCAAATGAGGCTCAACTGGAAGAGGATTTCCCTGCCATTTGTGCTGAGGGTCTATGTCCCTTTCCATTTTTCAGGCCCTCCTTCTTTTTTTGCCATGTAAGCCTCTGCACAGGGCAACCCAAGCATCACAGCTTGTTTCCCAGAGGAAAGGATAGAGTGAGAGATAGAGAGTAAAAGAAAGTGATATAGGAAGATTGATAGATATAGATACATACTTACATACATACATAGGTACACTAAGAAATGTGAAATGAGACAAACAGCAAGACAGAAGGCATTGATGGTTTGTTTATACATCTTGGAAGTGACATAACATCACTTTATCCATATCCTATCGATGAGAAGTGTGTCACTAATTCCAGACAAGTATGTGTATACCAGGAGGCAGAGATCATTGGAAGCCATTTATAGACTGTCCTATTTGCCACAATGAGGTACTTAATCTGATTCTCAATATCATGGGTAGCCACTGAAGCATTTTAAGCCTGAGGATGATGATATCTGTATGTCACAGAATTTGAAGACCATTGTGGTGTGGACTGTGGAATGAAGGCAAGAATGGAAATTACTTTCCCCAGATCACATCGACAAGAACAAGCACTGTTTTGGGTTGAATGGCTGCTATCTCCCATTCCTTCTTGTAATTCTTCCATCTCTAAATTCATGTATTAGGTATCTGTGACACTATCACACAAGTTTTAAAGACACTGTGCATATCCATTGGTTAAAGTTCCTAGGAATTACAAGCTACAAAGGTCCTCATGGTTCAGATGGGATGACTAGGAAGGCCATAGAGGCAGAATGACTTTTCTAGAATCATAGCAGTGGGAGAAGGAGAAAGGCCTGAATCCAGCCCTCTCTCCTCAATATTGGGGTCTTGAACTTCCCAGGACTTCCCAGGGTCAACAAGGATAACCATGTTGGTGTAACTATAGAGTTAAATAGATGACTTGGGAGAGGAGAGTGATTACTCACCAGCCCAGAGGGGCCTTAAGTCAGGATTTATACAAGGTGGGGGCAACAATAGAGAGACCCCAGGAAATGACCTCACTACCTTGGAGGTATAATAAAAAAGAACTTGAAACACTGGTAACCAGTTATTAACATTGTAGAGTTAGTCCCCTACTCAGTCCCCTACTCAGATCACTTGATGTTTTCTTGTTTGCCTACTTTTCATGGTTTTCACCTCAGCAAAACCCAACATGGGAGCCTTTTCCAAACCTGTAGGCATTGGCTAACCCCTCAATGCAGCAGAATCTGGCCATTTAGCAAGAGACACCCAAAAGTAAAACACAATGATACAGGGATAAAGACCAGGTGTACACTTGCAATCCTGTCTTGGCAGTTTCACAGCAATTCCCACTCTCAGGATGTGTGTGTGGAGGGGAGGGGCATGAGTGATGGTCATGCCCCAGGCAGGAGCATGTTCTTGATGGATTGAATCCTGGTGACCTTACACTGTTCACACCCAGATCATGGCTGGCATGGAT
The DNA here is from genome assembly GCA_026826555.1 of Tolypeutes matacus. NCBI lineage: Eukaryota > Metazoa > Chordata > Mammalia > Cingulata > Chlamyphoridae > Tolypeutes > Tolypeutes matacus. The sequence continues at coordinate 111,337 of JAKSZT010053879.1, forward strand.
GTAAGGGGAGTGCTGGGATAGCAATCATCTGCCCAGATGTTAATCAACAGCTGCTATCTCCTTCCCTCATGGGATGGAATTCTGTGCAGACAGGGTCTGTTTCTAATCTTGGAAGAAGAACATCATGTGAGATCTTCCCCCACAGTGACAACCAGGCAGGGCCCTGATGTCTCCTGGCCTGACTGCTGGGCACTCTGTTTGCAGAGCTCCACACAGAAAATTGGTGGAGGCCTGGACAAGACAGTCATCTCTACTACCTTGCCCAGCAAGGGGCAGGTGCACCATGCTAACAACAAGGCTCAGTACAGGACAGAGGTGAGAGTGGGTGCACAGAAGTCTCTACATCCAGGGTCCAAATAATCAAAGGAGGGCTACCCAGACCCCAGCCTGGCAACATCCCAAGCTCCTTCCCAGGGATTTCCTGAATAGTGGTCCAGGGTCCCAGCCCCAAAGGTATCTGAGCTGACATCATTCCCACTGACCAGCCCCTGCCCTGGTCATGAGCAGCCACTTTCCCTATTTTTGTAGTAATCCAGAAAAGAGGCTTTTATATTGTTTTCACTTTACATTGAACCATGAGGGTCATAACATTTTGTAATTGTTTTCATCATTTTTATTACACAACCTGCTTGACTGTCCTTCCACAACTTCTCAAACATTAATAATCATCATTCTTAGCAGGACTCTTTTTACCAAATAAAGGAGAGGGAATAATACTAAATCCCTCTTGCTATAACTTGTCATCCTGAGGACAGTTCATGGTGACCCATCCAGGCCAGATAACTAGGCTGCAGAACTTTGGAGGAGGGAGGCCTGTTACCATAGAGATTCAGCCTCTCACTGCTGATGGCTTTCTGTTATATTCCAACAGTGCTGCAGGGAAGATCATATGTGTCTCTATTCTAATGCTCTTCACACAGAATAGACCAGCAGGAATGGTGTTCCTGGCTTGAAGTATGTGCATTCTTAAAAGTTTAATAACTAGAGCCAGATAACATTGAAAAGGGGCATCTCAGTTAAGTTACCAATACCACTCTATGAAAGTGGAAGCTTCCTTATATCCCAAACACCATGGATGTTATCATTCTTTTAACTTTTGTCAATCTGGTCCTAGAGCAATAAACGGAAACACATGTCCCTTCTGTGAACCAAACTCAGTGTGGAAATGTGTCAGGTTTGAGTTCAGCCAGGACAAACTTGGTGAAGGAAATCAAAGCAGGCTGGCTGGAGATATTGGTGGGATACCTGTTGACTGCCTACCAATGTGGGGACTTCTCTTTCATCACCAGCTTCTTACACAGTTACAGAGACTTGGCCACCACCAAAGAGGTCCTGGAACTTCTCTTCACAAAGTGAGCCCTTCACCTTTCCACAGCCACCACTCAGATATACATATTAGTAGTGTATCCTGGGAATGACACTTCACCTCTCTGAGCCTCAGCTGGTTCCTCTGGCAAGTGGAATGAGAGAGGACAAACTACACACTGTTAAGATGAGGATTAACTGGGAGAAGAAATGGAAAGCATTCACATGGTTCCTGGTCTTGGTAAAGGGGGCTGGAGTGCTGTGGTTGTTCATATTTTTTGTTTTCCTCTCCCTATGAAGAAGGGCTTTGACTCACCCCTCTCTGGCTCTGTGGCCATGGTCAAAGAAATTGTCACATTTCTAAAGAAAATCTGAGGTTCACCTTGGAGGCCCTATCCTTTGAATAAATAGTAGAGAGGTCCTCAGGGGGCTGACAGAGGAGACCCAGGTCCTCTCAGTTATCTGGGAAGGTGCTGGTTGAGCTCATTCATTTAACAAATATATATATTAACATGCTATTTATAGGCACATCTCTAGGCATTTAGCATAATTTAATGAACAAATGAGATGCAAATTCCTGTTCTCTGGGCTAAAATTCTAGTGGGGAGTCAGTTACAACACCCATCAAACAGGTGGTAAACACAATTCATTACAATTAATGCCACCTGGCCTGTTGTAGATATGGATGCATCCTCCCAGATACTGAAGGGGATGGTGGACCTATGGACAAACTTAAAAAGTGAGTAGATATTGGGAAAATAGTAGGGTCTCTTTTCTCCACAGAACAGTGAGGATCAGTGTGTACTGGGGGGATGTGGCTTAGGAGAGCAATGCTGAACCCTGGGTCCCAAACAGCTGATGATTATTCCTATAGGGCAGAGGGTCTGGGGGCTTCATTCTGTAGGAGAAAAGGTCTCAAGAGGAGCTCTGGATGGAACACTGGGGATGCTGGAGAGGAAAGGGAGGCTGGGATTTCATGGCCAGCTATTGAGGGAATCAACCCCCATTTCCATCTCTCTTTCCCCCACCCAGTCCTCTCCACCCTAAGATCTGGGTCCAAGAAAGGGAGGTGTGCTTAGCAAATGACTCACAAATCTCAGTCAAGGGAACTCAGCTGCATTGTGGTTAAGCAAGGCTTAGTCCCCACGCATCAGGAGAATATTTTCAGTGGGAGGAAGATACCCATATATGATACTCAGAATTATGCAGCATATTGGAGGCTTGACCTACAGCTTGAGATGCAATGATGGTATCTGGGAGAGCAAAGGCATGAGGACATACCATGCTTGATCTCAGATCCACAAGACATTTTTTATTACAGTGCAATGAACAGAGCTGACACTCCCATTGCAGCCCTTAGAGAATTTGTATTCCTGTGGGGAGAGGGACCAAGGGAGACAGACAGAAAAGTATGTCAGGCTTCCCTGAAGAATGGAAGAGCTGGGCAGACTAGTAATTGAGGTCTCCTTAAATCCATACTCTTTGCTGGAACTCTGCCCAGTCAACAATCCTGCTACAGCCAGGACTGCCAGACTGGGATTGGGATGTGGTTGGGGGGTGGGGCTGGCCTGATGAAGATCAGGGTCAGGCACTGAGGCCCAGCTCTAGCAGGGGGAGCTATGGAAGGGCAGTGTGGAAGGAAAGGCCAGGCCACTGATTCTGTTTCCCACCTGACTACCTCCAGTGCCATCTCCTTCATCCTGAGCACCTGGCTGTATGGTTTCTCAGAAGACTTCTGTCAGCCCCCAGACTTTCTGGACCTCCATGTGTTGCTGGCCTACTTATGGCTCAATCTACCAGGATCAGAGCTGGAGCAGTTTACCCATCTTTTCCTTACACAGCATGAACAAGCAGAGGCCATTCAGGCAAAAGCCTCAGGTGGGCAGGAGTGGGGGTGGGTGCTGATGAGCAGGTGATGGGAGAGACTAAGGGGCAGGTCACAGGAAAGAGCCTCCAAAACTGCTGATGGGCCAGGAGCAAAGATGAGTAACCACAGACCAGAGCTCTGGTGCCTGCAGTCTGGTGGACTTACTGGGGTAGGGTGTTTGTGTGAGCTTCTCAAAGGCCTTTGGATATTGTGCTGCTTTGAAATAGCAAAGGGGTGGCAGTCATGTGGGTGAATTTTCTCCTCTTGCAGCTCCAGCACCAGTTTCAGAGCCATGCCTACAACCAGACCTTGAGTTAGACTTCCCTGCAGGAACACCTCTGCCAATAGATCCAGATCCAGATCCAGTTCCCAAATTGGAGGCAGCTCAAAGTTTACAGCCATCTCTAGAGTCAGCTCTAGAGCTCACTCATGCAGCTACACAGAAGGTAGAGTGAGGGAGATTTGCCCTCTCCCAGCACAAGCCCTCCCCTGTGAGAGGAGAGAGAGACCCTCTTCCAGTGAGTGGCTGGTCCCTCACTGGGACAAATGATGTGGAATTTCAGGCTTGGTAGGTGCCAAGAGCGACCACATCCTGGATTTAGCAAAGAAGAGACAGGAATTAGTGGGGAGGAAGTATTTAGGGCAGAGGTGGGAGGGTGATGGAATTTCTGTATAAAAGACATAGGAAATCATTTGGGTAAGGACATTAGATTTTTTGTTGTAAATAGCAAGCTCCTTACCCAAATATTCTATTAAATTCATCTTTCTATGATAGCCTGGAGTGCAGTTTGGTTCCATCATTTCCTGTGTTAATTTAAATTAGATACAGATTCTATCATTCTTCATTGAAATAAAATTATTGAGGGTTATCAATTACTATACATGGGATCATTTTGAGGCCATCCAATCTCCTCTGGCTAACAGAAGAAATGTATGACCCCATATTGCAGAACAGAGGTGCATTTCAGTATCATTATACTAGGGAAGGAGCTAAGAGAGCTCATCAGAAACCCTGGGATGAGGGTTGAAGGAGTATCCACAGGACACAGCAACAATCTCTGAATTGTGGGTGTCTTGAAAAATCACATTTACAAGGATTGTTTCCTAATGCAGGACAGTGGCTTCCTTTCAACAGCTTTGGAGGAAGAGGGGATGTTTTATGTTTCTTGTCCTGAGGTTTCTTTTTTACCCACAATTAAGAATTCGTACTTTTCAAGGTGAAGCTGGAATTCCATCAGCACTAGGTGGGGGCATATGTAAAAATATGAAAGCTTACAATGTGTAAAGGAAAAATGCCAGGTGAAGTTTGCTAGCAACTGGACTAAGGGCAGGCAGTACGGTATATGCTCAGTCACCCTCTAGGGGATGATGTAGTCAACCCCTCTCCTTAGGAAGAATCCTCCTGGAATCATGGGAAAGTTTATTTCTGGTTGATTTGTAGCAAGGAAAACATCTGTGATGCAATTTTCCTGGAAATAAAATTTTATCAAAGTACATCATACACCCATGCACATACATAAAGAGTAAGTGCATAGTCAAAGTTGTGAACTTACAAAACAATGATAGATGACACCACACAGGGCTCCCATTAATCTCCCTACCACCAACACCATGCATTGTTCTGAAACATTTCTTAGAATCTAGGACTTAACTATAGCCCATATCTAAAGGCTACAGCTGGGCCTTCTTTTGTAAGCATTACTGCTTCTCATGAACTGGTGTTTCCAGCATACCTGCAATTCCTTGTTCAATTTTACATAACCCAGAAATTCCCTAGAAGGCTACCAGCCTCCCTGCCAGGTCCCTGGTGGCCACTGCTCTCTGCCTGAGGCCTGGTGAATGACCCATGAGCTCAGAATTGCCAGCATAATTGTCTTTATTCCTTGCCAGGGAATGACCACTGGCATTCTCCCTGTCTGGTCAAGGGAACTCTGGAGCTTTACAAATCTCAGTTCCACTCCTTCTGGAGATCACTAGATTAAAGATTCAGTCATGTTACTCTTTATCCTAAAGGAATAGCTGGTCTCTGAACTTGTAGAGCTCACAGCAGTTGCAATGGTGGGGTTCCTTGAACAAAATCTTGTGTTTTGGTTATATACAGGGAATGGAACCTTTCCCTTGGGGAGGGATTAAAGATGGGCATGCTATGAGTGTGGGAGGGTGGAAGCCTCAAAGACTAATGATCTGCAGGCATGCAGGGACACAGACTGACCCATGAAAACACTGGAGCACTTCCAGGAGGGGTGGTGACAGTCACTGACATGAGCACATGCTGTGCCTTCTGCAGGCTTCCCCATGATGGAGAGCTAATATTTTAACACCTGCCACAGCACTGAGCTTCCAGGATGCCACAGCAGCATCCAGCAGGCACCTTGTTTAAACAATGTTTGAATATCACCCCCTCAGTAAGAGCCAGATTATTTGTAAGGTAATGCTGAGTCATCCCCCTCCTTCCCAGTGCTCCAGTTGTCAGTCAGACACACAGCAAGCAGGATTCACTTCTTCCACAGAAGGCTCCTCAAGGCAGCCCAGGGACTGAGGCAAAGCCTGGTTATGAAAGCCCTGACCCTTGCTACCATGACACAACTAACCTGGGAAATGTTTATTGAATGAATCACAGATACAGCTATGCTTTTCCCTCAAAGACAATGTGACAGGTCCCAAGGCTATCCCAGGGCCTGGAAGAAGGCACTGGGTATCCAAGGAGTTTCATCTGCATGGCTGGGAAGCTTCTGAGAGCAGAGATAGGATGTGGAAATATTTAATATGTCTAGAATATGCCAATATGTAAGAGGATGGATATATTATTGCAAATATAGGATATACATGGAGAAAACTGCATGACAGTCACACAGAAGAGGCCCATATTTTCAATGAGGGTCCATCTCACTTGTCTTTGGCATGGAATCTCTAATGACACCTAAGACTCCTTGACCAAACCAGAAAGCTCAGGCAACCAATGAAGTCAAATGCATGCTGGGGTTTCCAGGTGTTCCCTGAGGGGAAAGGGCCTGCACTCCACTCAGACTCTGATGGGTGAGGCTGCAAGACCCTGGCTGGACTTGATTCCCCAAGGGAACCAGTGAACTTTGTTCCTGATAGAAAGCAGGTGTCCAGGCAGTGTCTTATCCCTTAAGTATGTGACACTTTCCTGTTTCTAGAAACTGAGCATTTTAGATAACATAATTTAGCATCTCCAGATTCTGACTTTTATCTGTGATGGTTGTTAATGTTGCTGCTGCTATTATTGATATATTTATTTCTAAGTTCATTTATTTGTTTAGAATTTTTGGGCTAAAACTATGAATTCTCTTTCCTGTATTATATACCTGTGAAGGTCTCTGCTCAATATTTGTGACTGTATGTGTGTGTGTGTATGTGTGTATGAATATATATACCCATGTACATACATGGATAGATAAATAAACACACACATATGCAATATACTTTGTACTGAATATATTATATAATCCTTCCTGGCTTCCTTTGGGTTTTGTCTCTGTCAACAAAGGTTAATTGTCAGCTAATTAGACAGAAATTACACTCAACAATCCTGAGCCATTAAGGCTTTAGTTCTTTGCTTATAGATCTGAGTGGCTTGCAAAAACTGCCCAAATCAACATTTTAGAAACTATGGAATCATATAAAAAAGAACAACAGCCAAGGAAATGATTAAAGAATAAGCCACAAATTTTCATTACAAGAATGTTACAGCCTTTTGACTTGCTATCCTAAGTCCTACATTTCCTACATTGCAGGGGGTTTTGAGATCAGTGGCTCATGCTCATGATGTGGTGTGTGAAGGCCAGAGAGGAAAACATGGACCATGTTTTCAAAATCCTGAGTTTGTGTGCTACAGCCTGCCTAGTGGCTCCCTGCATGACTGGTTCTCAGGCTCACCTATTTTCAGCCCCCTCAGAACTCTCCCAGACTTGGTGAGGTGTTCCAGATGGTGGTTGTTGGAAAGAAAGGCATATACTTGTCATAGCCAGCTGCGGTAAAGGTTATGGTGAAACTATTCTGCATGATACTATAATAAATACATGACCTTAGGCATTGTGAAAACCTATACAGTCATGGAACACAAAATTAAACTCTAATGTAAACAAGACTTTAGTTGATAAAAATTCATCAATATTGGTTCATCAAATGTAAAAAATTTACCACTGTAATGCAAGATGTTAATAAAATGAACACTATGTGCAGAGGCTGTACAGAAGGGGATATGAGAATTAAACGTATTTTCTGTAAAATTTTTCTATAAACCTAAAGGACCTCTGAAAAACAAATTCTATTGGCAAAAACAAATACAGGTTAGAAGGGGCTAGTGTGGGTATAAGTAATTGTGAGTTGTGACTTCATTGTAACATTTATTTTTGGGTTGATGGAAAAATTTGGTTGTGAAGGGCAGTGGAAATACTTTGAATGTAATAAATACCCCTGAATTGTGTATTTGAAAATGGTTAAAATGGAAAATTTTACATTGTATGTATGTTACCAGAACAAAAATTTCAAACATCAAAGAACTGTACAATACAAAGAACCCTAATGTAAACTATGGACTACACTTAAGAGCATAATTCTAATAATACTATTTAATCAATTATAAAAAAAATCTGCATTAATTCAAAGAGTTAATAATAGGGTAAACTGCATGTGAGAGTGCTATATGGAATTCTGTAGTTAATGCATGATTTTTCTGGAAACCTACAATTTCTTTAAATATATTTTAAAAAATAAAACCTATTTAAGAAGCAAAGTAATACGCAACATTACTTCAACAAAGAAAAAATACTGTGATCATGCCAAATGCTACAGAAAAACCATTTGACAAAATTCAATACTTTTTCCTGATGAAATACAAAGAAACAAACAAGCAAGCAAAACTCGGACTACATAGCTAACTTCATACTCAGTGGTGAAAGACTTAAAGCTTTCCCAGACAGGATCAGGAACAAATCAAAGATGCTGTTTTTGCCATAGCTATTCATCACTGTGTAGAATGTCCTAGCCAGAGCTATTAGGGAAGAAAAGGAAGGGAAAGGCATCTGAGTTGAAAGTAAGAAAGAAGACTAGCTCTTTTTGCAGATGACATTATTTATATGGAGAAAGTCCTCTAGAATTCACAAAACCTCTGTTAGAACTAGTAAAAAATGACAGAAAGTTGCACAAAAGTCTGTTGTATTTCTATACCATAGCAAACATTTTGAAAATGGAATTTAGAAAGCAATTCCTTTTACAAAAGCATCAAAAAGAGAAAAATATTTAGGAAGAAGTTTAACCAAGGAGATGTAAGATTTGTAACTTGAAAACTACAAACCACTACTGCAATACATTAAAAGAAGGTTGCCTGGGGAAGATATTTGAAGAAGCTAAAATTAATGAAAACTTATTTTACACACTTACTGGTTCCTGAGAAATTGGTAAACACTGCAATTATGCCAATTACAATTGAGATGAGCAACACAGTAAGATTGGAAAATATTTTTGAAAATTTCATTTCCACTAAAATCAAGAAATTCACATTTTTAAAATTTTGAATTTGTTATATACAAAATTTTACACTTAAAATATTGTTTTATTTTAACTTATACCTACCTCTCAATTTCAAATACTTTTCACTATGTTAATGCCCGGTACAAATTAAATGAAGCACGTGAGAGGGGAAACCATACCCTTTTCTACTCCATCTTCAAAATGGCTCATCCAGCTCTGGCATGTGTCCACAACTTACCCAACTGCAAGGTCCAAACATGTTCTATGTTCATGTCACTATTGTATGTGTTCCCACTATACCTGAATCTGCTGGAGTTTCTCAGCAGAAACAATCCTAAATCCTTTAAAGACACTGGAGCATGCCATGATTTCTAGCCATCAAAGCCCTCAAAGAATGGAAACTTCCTAAGTCTTGCTGAAATATTCCATGAGAAAGTAAAGAATAAACCCCATGGGAACAGCACAAAAAATGTTTTGAGAAAAACTGTCATGGAGAAGCCATAGCAAAGCCTCCTCCTCAGCCTTAGGAACATGAAACAGGAAGCTTTTTACTCACTTTACATAAGGCCCAAGTTCTCCCAGGGCCACTGGAGCCTGTACAAGAAACATCTTGTCCTCACAGGGGATGTAGTGCTCCAGTCCCGGGTCCCACCAGGGATGTCTCTTGTCACTTGTTCTGAGGCTCAGAGGGGTCAAGAAGATGGGTTGGGCACACTCTCTTGTCTTTCAGGGCACAGCACAGGGAGCTTGGTGCTCACTGTTCAGCTGTGGACATGCGCCCCCTTCAGGCCACCCTCAGAATCTCTGAAATTAAATTTTCATATTTTTCAGGGCTATATATTTGCAAGTTTAAAGGAAATGGAGTGAACTATTAATTGCCTTGATGAGAATGCATGGAGATAATAAGAAGCAAAGAATAAGGTAAATATACAAGAGTCAGTTGGTTTCAGCTTCCTAGCAATGCACTAACAATGAAGTAAAAACAAAAAACTAATTGCATTTATGACAGTAAATACATGCAATAACTTCCTTTGTCAAACCTATAGAATATGTAAATATATCTATCTCATGAAATATGAAAGACTTGAAATAAATAGAAGAAAAGTAAAATAAATAGATAAATATCCCTTATTCATGGTAGTTAAACACAATACTTTTTAAGATCTCAACTAAAATTCAAGGAACATATTTTGTAGATACTGACAAACTGTTTTCACTCCTAGAATAGTATGCAAATTGCTAAAAAGAAGAAAATTGGAGAGCCCACACTACCTATTTCCAATCCTTATTATAAAGCTACATTAATTAAGGAGTGTGACCTTGGCACAATGAAAAATGGAAATGAATAGAGTTCACATGTAGACCCATGCAAACATAGTCAAGTGAACATAATCCTTTCAACAAATGGTAACTGAACAACTGGAAGGCCACATAAAAAACCAAATAAATAAAGACATAAACTTTACAACTTCTACAGAAATTCCCTCAGTTTATAGACTTAATTGTAAAATTCAAAATGATAAAAATTTTAGTATACAACAAAAGCGAAAATCTGCATTAGCTTAGATTTGCTGATGAGTTTTTATATGCAGCCTCTAAATTAAGAGTCATGAAAGAAAAAAAATGGTAGTGGGACTTTATTTTAAAAAATAATTAAGGCTCTATGGAAGACACTATTAACAGAATGAAAAAAGAAAGGACCACTACCCTACAATGGAGGAAGTTTCATTAAAAAAAATACATGACTTGGAACGAATTATACAAAAGTCATTTAGCTCAATAAAAAGAAAACAAACCGGGAAGCGGCTGTGGCTCAATCAGTAGGGCTCCCGTTTACCATATGGGAGACCCCGGGTTCGGTTCCCGGGGCCTCCTGGTGAAGGCAAGCCCGCCCGCACGGGCGTGGTTAGCTGACCCAGCGAGCACAAGCAGCAAGGGGGGGATAAATGAATAAATAAATAAAATCTTTAAAAAAAAAAAAAAAAAAAAAAGAAAACAAACCATCCATTTAAAAATTGAAAAATGACTAACCAGACACCTCATCAATTTAAGTGTATCATTAGCAAAATGCACACAGAAATATACCCAGCATCATTTGTCATTGTAAAAGAGCAATTTAAAATGTGAGACATGCTACATCCTCTTAAAATGTGGATATAGACTGCTTGCCTTTGAACAAGTTACTAAGATACTAGAGGAAAATATTTTACAACTTCCTATTTAGAGCAGACCAATAATCCATGAAAAGTAGTATAACAGAGAGAAGATGAAATTCTACTTTTGCATGAAGATATTTTTTGATAAGAGAACTCCTAAAAGCCTTATATACCTATCAAATCTTAGCCAACCTTGACCATCCCAAATAAAGTTCCTTTTCTGCAAACCTTCTACAAACCTTCAATTGTCCCACATATTCCGATTTCTCATTCTGCAACAACCTGTTATTTTATTTTAAGATAAAACTATTTTCTTTTCCCTGAACAAAACACTTCTTGCAGCCCTTACATATTTGGTATCAAAGAGAGCTTAGAAGCTGTCTTAAAGTTATCATCCTTAAAAACACTATTATTCTTTACATATAAATTTATATTCTCATCATCATAAAGACCTAGCAGGGGGGTGGATGTGGCTCAAATGGTTGGGCATCCGTCTACCATATGGAGGGACCTGGGTTTGATTCCTGGTCCTCCCAGTAAAATAAAGAAAAATATAGAATGTGTGGGAGCCACCAGGCCCCTAACCATCAGGCCCCACATGCAGGCACACCACCAGGTCCCACACAGGTGTGCCACCAGGCCCTGCATGCAGGCATGCCAGGCCCCACCAAGCCATGCAACAAGATGATGACATAACAGGAAAATGACAAAAGGGAGAACCAAGACAAGATGTACTGAAAAACTAGGAACTAAGGCGGTGCAAGTGGTAGAATGCCTCTCTCCCACAGCGGTGGTTCCCAGGATCAAATCCCAGTGAAGACAGGAGGAGAAGGATGAGAAGAGAGGACAGGAAACAGACACAGAAAATTGCCCAATGAATAAACACGAAAACAGTAAAAATGGGGTAAGGGTAGAGGGAGGATTAAAAATGGATGAAAGTAAACAAATAAATAAGAACCTTTTTAAAAAAATAGCTAGCAGATAAAATGCTAATTTCATCAGTTATCCTCTAAAATTTAGGAAGAGCACACCTAGGTAGAATGAATTTATATGCTTATGTTCTCCTTACATTGATAATACCAAAGACACACCTATTTTAATTTGACTAGTAATATTAAATTAGCCCTACTTGACAAGGCTACCCAGGTCAAAGAGGCATTCCACTTGACTGTTTGGTTTGGGAGCTCCCTTTCTGGAGTGCATTTCTGAGATGGGTAAGTTTGTGTATTAGGAATGAGTACCATAATGAACATTGAAATTCTAGGTTATATTTGGTGAGATTTTGCCATTTTGTTAGATAGGTACAACTTTCAGTCCCATGATCTTTGACCATATAATTTGCCAGAGTGCCAGATGGTGGAGACACAAAATTTTAAGATTGTGAAGATACCACCTTTATCATTTTGCTTCTTGCCTTGTGCACAGGGCAGAAAAGTCAATGGTAGCAAAAATGAAATTGTGGACTGCACCATAAGTCTAGAGACAGAGGCACAAAATTTGAATTTTCTCATCAATAAGATTGACCCGGTGACATTTGGACTGAAAGCTAGTGAGATCGAAGCACTCAAACACACAAAGCCTGGGAGAGCAGATCCAAGAGGGACTCACCCATAAATTTTGGAGATGGTGGGGAACACAGAGAACTCAAAGGATTCAACAGGAGGCTTTTCTGTCTTTCATGTCTCCAGAGTCCTCAACATTGGCCTTTGCATTCTGTTCTCATCACCAAAACTGTAAGAAAACAAAAATCCACAGGAAATTAATTTTTTTGGATCTCACACCTTTATTAAGTGATAAATGAATTAGGCAACATTCAACCCAAGAGCAAGGCTCATATAGGTTGAACAAGGTAGTCTTAAAGAAAATAATCTTATTGATTGCTAAATGATAGATAGTTTTCCTTACTTGGTTTAACCTTGACTGAGAGGAAATAATCCACAGAAGAAAAAGGGAGGTGGTGAGTTATGACTGGTTGTAGTCAGATTGCAGATTCTTGAAAAAGGAGCATTTACAAGAGACAGGAATTTACTTAAGTTTTGGTTTGCTGACAGGACCTCAGCATGAGATACTATATATTGGCCTACTTAACTTACTTATCATGCTTATGCTTGAGTTTCTGACTTGTTTTGACAATAAAATAATTCCTAATTTCTCAAAAAAAAATTCTACACTTATTCAACAAATGTATTACAGAAGCCATGGGGCACATGTGGGTATTGGGAACTGAAAATCTGACTGTTAATATTGAAGACCGGAATTGTTAGTTTTATTTAAATTTAATTAATTTAAATTTCATAGCCACATGTGGCTAGTGCTTACATTATTGAACAGCAAAGACCTAGAATCTTGGAGGAGGCAATAAAAAGTATTGAATTAGATTCAAAATTTCAATAGGGAACCAATACTCAAAATAAGAAATGAGTATGGTGAGGCTAAAGTTGTCAAAATACAATATAAGATGTTGCTTTGATATTCAAAATGTCTGAAGATAGTCAGGACATTTAAAAGTGTACTTGTATTAAATCCATTCACTTCTAAGAACTCCATGAATTAGCTTCTATTATTTTCTGCAAATGGAGGAACAGAGTAGTTATATAACTTTTTAAAAACAAAACTGGCAGAAAGTTAATGAGAGTTTGACAAATACACCAATTCTCACAGTCATGGTGGGAGACTTTACCACAACTCTCAGGAAACAACAGATGGTTTAGAAAAAAAGAAGTAAGGATACAAAGATTTTGAATAACAAAAATTTCAAACATGATCCTATAGAATATCATTATCTGTATGATATACACACTTATAATTTTATACTAAAGAGGAAATAAATATTATTTTCAAACATGAATTAATCATTAACAGAATTTGATTGTGTCAAAATAGCAAAGAAAATCCCAACAAATTCCATTGGACCACAATCTCTGGGTACAAGGCAATACTTTTTTTTTTTTTAAATGATTACCCCATCAATGATTTTTTAAAACAAATCAATTTTATTGATACATGTTAATACAGCATACAGTTTATCCAAAGTGCACAATCAATAGTATTTGTCATAATCAGTTGTGCATTTATCACTTTAATCATTAAAGCATTTTCATAATTCCAATGACAATAATAAACAAAAACAGACAAAGAAGAAAATTCCTCACCTCTCAATCTCTCTGTTCCCCCTGTTACCCATAGCTGCTATTTCTGGCTATTCTTGCATAATTATTTATCTATTTATTAAGTAGTTTTATTGAGATTTATTCACATACCATATGATCTATCCAAAGCATATAATCATGTAATCAATGGCTATTTATCAGCTGATAAAAAGTCCTTTATTGCAAAATTGTAAAATAAATAGAAAAACAGATTGAAAGAAATTATAAATTTTGAAAGGGAATGCAAGGTCAGGTTAAATTTAATAAAATCAATTATAAAGGATCATATAGCAACAAACCTTTATAAATGTAAATAATAATTCAAATATAATAGAAATTAATTATAACATAATTCTAGTTTTTATATTACAGCTCTAACTATTGGACATAATAATCTCTTAGAATGAAATAAATTATTGGTCTAGTTATTTAATTTCCATTTAGGCCATCATTATTTCTAGATAATCAAATTCTTATTTGGGAATACTTCACATCGTACTGAAATTAATTACAACAGATAACAATGTCAACTCATAATTTTATGAGGCAGAAAAACTCAAAATCTTGTTCAACAGTTGTCATGTTAAATCGTTATTGATCCAGATAGATTATTTTAATTAGAGTATGAATAAGAAAGGGCTAAAGAAAAATGAAGTATCCGAAAATGTCTCTCTTCTCCAATTCTCAGTTAAAAGCAAGTGTTTCTTCTGCATAAAAAAAATTACAAAATACTGATCCCAGGAACAATTTGTCAGTTGCACTGAATAATTATTGTTCATATTCTATAATGTTGTTACTTTATATTTATCTGGTCTATCCCAGCTTTTTTTGGTTACTATTTGCATGGAATACCTTTTTCAAACCTTGCACTGTTAACCTGGTCGTATCCATATGTCTGAGCTGGGTCTCTTGTAAACAACATGTAGACAGCTCATATATATATATTTAACTTAATTTATACATTTAATAATTGAAAATATAAACAATTAAAAACCAAAAAGTAAACACAGGTGAATAAATATATACATTTCTCAATTAAATGTAATGCTTACATATAATTTTTTTTATAAACAATTTTATTGTTGAGTTGTTACATCTCTTTATATATCCTGGATATTGTTTTGATCAAACAATATGTTATACAATATATTTGGTTCATAGTAACGCATTCATACAGTATTTGTCCCTTTCTGTCTGGCTTGATTCACTCAACATAATGTCCTCCAGGTTCATACATGTTGCCATATGCTTTATGACTTTGTTTCTTCTTACAGCTGCATAATATTCCATTGTGTGAGTAGACCACAGTTTGTTTATCCATTCATCTGCTAATGGACACCTGGGTTGTTTCCAGCTTTTGGCAATGGTGAATAATGTTGCTATGAACATCGGTGTGCAGATGTCTGTTCGTGTCACTGCTCTCATTTCTTCTGTGTATATACCCAGGAGTGGTATTGCAGAGTCACGTGGCAAGTCTATATTCAACTTCTTTAGGAACTGCAAAACAGTCCTCCATAGTGGTTGTACCATTCTGTATTCCCACCAACAGTGAAGAAATGTTCCTATCTCTCCACATCCTCTCCAACACTTGTAGTTCTCTGTCTTTTTAATAGTGGTCATTCTGATAGGTGTGAAATGATATCTCATTGTAGTTTTGATTTGCATTTCCCTAATCATGAGTGATGTTGAGCATTTCTTCATGGGTTTTTTTCCATTTGTATTTCTTCTTTGGAGAAATGTCTATACAAGTCTTTCGCCCATTATTTAATTGGGTCATTTGTCTTTTTATTGTTGAGTTGTAACATCTCTTTATATATCCTGGATATTAAACCCTTATCAGATATGTGATTTCCAAA
Organism: Tolypeutes matacus; assembly: GCA_026826555.1. Lineage (NCBI taxonomy): Eukaryota > Metazoa > Chordata > Mammalia > Cingulata > Chlamyphoridae > Tolypeutes > Tolypeutes matacus. Next base: position 127,166 of record JAKSZT010053879.1, read on the forward strand.
TATTTTTTCCGATTGAGTTGACTGCCTTTTCACCTTTCTGACAAAGTCCTGTGAGGTGCAAAAGTGTTTAATTTTGAGGAGGTCCCATTTATCTATTTTTTCTTTTGTTGCACATGCTTTGGGTGTAAGGTCCAAGAAATCTTTCCCCATTGAGTATGATGTTAGCTGTGGGTTTTTCACATATGCCTTTTATCATATTGAGGAATTTTCCTTTTATTCCTATCTTTTGAAGTATTTTTATCAAAAAAGGATGTTGGATTTTGTCAAATGCCTTTTCTGCATCTATTGAGATGATCATGTGTTTTTTTCCTTCCATTTGTTAATATGGTTTATTATATTGATTGATTTTCTTATGTTGAACCAGCCTTGCATACCAGGAATAAATTCCACTTGGTCGTGATGTATAAGTCTTTTGATATGCTGTTGGATTTGATTTGCAAGTATTTTGTTGAGAATTTTTGCATCTATGTTCATTAGAGAGATTGGTCTGTAATTTTCTTTTCTTGTGGAATCTTTATCTGGCTTTGGTATTAGGGTGATGTTGGCTTCATAAAATGTGTTGGGTAATTTTCCCTCCTCTTCAAATTTTTGGAAGAGTTTAAACAGGATTGGTGTTAATTCTTTTAGAAATGCTTGGTAGAATTCACCTGTGAAGCCATCTGGTCCTGGACTTTTCTTTGCTGGGAGATTTTTGATGATGGATTCAATCTCCTTAACTGTGATTGGTTTGTTAAGTTCTTGTATTTCTTGTAGCGTCAGTGTAGGTTGATTTTACATTTCTTGAGATTTGTCCATTTCATGTAGGTTGTCTAGTTTGTTGGCATATAGTTTCTCATAATATCCCCTTATGATTTTTTTTTTTTTATTTCTGTGAGGTCATTTGTAATTTCCCCCCTTTCATTTCTGATTTTATTTATTTGCATCTTCTCTCTTTTTTCTTTATTAGTCTAGCGAGGGGTTTGTCAATTTTATTGATCTTCTCAAAGAACCAGATTTTGGTTTTATTGATTTTCTCTATTGTTTTTCTGTTCTCATTTTCATTAATTTCTCCTCTTATCTTTATTATTTCTTTCCTTCTGCTTGCTTTGGGATTGGTTTGCTGTTCTTTTTCTAGTTTCTCTAGTTGTTCAGTTAAATCTTTGAGTTTAGCTCTTTCTTGTTTTTTAATATAGGCATTTAGGGCTATAAATTTCCCTCTCAAGACTGCCTTCACTGCATCCCATAAGTTTTGATATGTTGTATTCTCGTTTTCATTTGTCTCAATATATTTGCTGATTTCACTTGCAATTTCTTCTTAGACCTACCGATTATTTAGGAGTGTGTTGTTCAGTCTCCACACATTTCCAAATTTACTTTTTTCCTATCTGTTATTGAATTCTAGTTTCATTTCATTATGATCTGAGAAGGTGCTTTGTATGGTTTCAATCTTTTTATATTTATTGAGAGCTGAATTGTGACCTAACATGTGGTCTATCCTGGAGAAAGATCCATGGGCACTTGAGAAGAATGTATAACCCCCTGAGTTTGGATGCAGTGTTCTGTATATGTCTGTTAGGTCTAACTCGTTTATCATATTGTTCAAGTTCTCTGTTTCCTTGTGGATCTTCTCTCTAATTGTTCTATCTAATGATGTGAGTGGGGTGTTGAAATCTCTGACGATTATTGTAGAAATGTCTATTTCTCCCTTCAGTTTTGCCAGAGTTTGTCTCATATATTTTGGGGCACCCTGGTTAGGTGCATAGATATTTATGACTGTTATATCTTCCTGGAGGATTGTCCCTTTTATTAATATATAATGGCCTTTTATATCTCTTATCAATTTTGCATTTGAAGTCTGTTTTGTCTGATATTAATATAGCTACCGCTGCCCTTTTCTGTTTACTATTCACATGGAGTTTTTTTTTTTT